>JARHVA010005171.1:302500-360000 GCA_037957365.1 Torreya grandis | reverse complement strand
TATAGTTTTGAATCCATGATTTCCCACCCTTACTAAGTAGATCTTGATATTTTTGAATAGTTTGTATAAGACTATACATGTGTTTAAACTTCTCATGGAGGTGTCTCAATAACTCAAGTAGGCCATGACTCCATCATTGTGCACCTATGTGATTTAGATGAATTTATAACTTTACTATAAAAAGTGATGAAAGTATCTAAGTAAATATAATTATTTATTCAACTTTGTTGCCACTCAAGTATATTAAGTGGTCTGGGCTGCTCAAGAATTCCAACCACTATAGATGGAGTAAGTCATGAATCTATTGACAACTTAGAATGTGATATCAAGTGTATAAAATGTAGAAAATGACATGGAATTTGTCATTCCATCTAATCAACCTATGTGTAACTAAGTATATAGAAACCTTGTACCACACACTTGCCCCCAATCTAGTATCTAAGTATACTAAATCTAAATTGAGTATGTAATAGTTGAATCTGTGTAATTTTATAAATATATGAGTGATCATGTTTCACATGATTCCCCCAAATATAAGAAAATTGTATTAATATGACCTGAAATGAATGTATCTAAGTTACATCTCAACATAACTACCAAAATTTGACTATTTCTATGTAAATCTATTTTATACCTAGTGTACTAGTCTGAATGATTTGAATTGTCTTAAATATGGGCCTACTAGATAGTAGTGCCCTATAGTGTATAGTAGTGTCCTATGGTGTTAGTGTCCCAATTTGGGTGCTAATGTCTAGCTAATCTAATTTTTGAGTGATTTGGACTAAATTTTTAATCTTTGTTCTTTTTTGTGTTTGCCCTAAGTTTGATGTCTAAAACTAAGCCTTGTGTTGAAATTTGTTCATGAAAAGAAAATTAGGATCCTCATCTCTATGAAAAACCCATATAAATGCCCCCTCTTTTGAGGGTAGTTGTGAAACTTGTTTAAGAACTACCCTATAAATAATTAACTCTATAAAATGTGTTAGTCAGATCATGTACATGATGTTCTAATATAATGTACAAACATAACAATGAAATATAAATGAATATGAGTGTAAGTAATTAATATAAGATGTATGTTGTAATATAGCATTGCAAAAAGGTGTCAATATATATGTAATCAATGTATATAGAATAAAATCTGAGTAACTACCTAGGGGGATGTGGTATGATATCCATAATGGCACCCAAGTAGGAAGGGTAGATACATGAGATCCCCTGTGGTGTCTATATAACAAGCAAATATAAGTGCCATGGTGTAGAAGCATACAAGGAAGAAAAGGTAGGCCAAGGGGCCAAAATAAAAGAGACATGGGAACATGTTACTAGATCTAAGATTGAAGACATACAAGGATATGTTCAAATTTCCACATACACAATCAACAAGTAATTTGGCATAGAGCCATAGAGAAGGACATGTTCAAATGTCCACATATAGAAGCAAGAAATCACACACAAGGGAGATGGGCACTTGTATAATACATACAAATAGATAAGTGTCATAGAGCCAAAGAACAATGGAGTATTCAAATACCCTGAAAGATGGAAGAAGTATAGGAAATAAAATCAAGTCTAATATAGGAACTAGAAATGAAAGCATGTATAACTATGTAATATAAATATATGTAAATTATAAGATGCATATATATTGATTATAACTAATGATAGTCAAAAAAATCTAAGAAATGAATAACAATGATGAATATCAAGATAAATCAATTCATACAATGGAATATATAACATGTAAAGATAGAACATGGTAGTAACAAATGTGTATGAGATGCCTCCAAGTGGGAAGATGTATCAAATGTATAAACCTAGATCGGTGTATATGCCCCTAGTGTGTAGATGATTACAATTATGAAATAGTGTAGTGGATTGGAGTCCTATATGTAATTTACACGTACTTAACAAGAACAAGTGAATCATATGTGTGTGATAAAATTAACTATATTAAGATAGCTAGTAATATGTAATATCTGACAAGTAGTAGAAATTTAAACATAACAATGCATATAATCTATAAATTTTTGTGTTTTGAAATATTTGAATGTTTTTTATTTTGACATGTTATATTATTTTTGTGTTTATGAGTATAAGCTATGTACAAGAAAATGAAAATAAACTATGTACATGGAGCTAGAGAGAGAAGGAAGTATATACAAGGGTAGGAACCATACTAACTAATGAGTCTTGTGGGAGACTCACTATCACTATGATTTGTGTCAAAAATAAGAACAATAATATCTCATGTAATGCGATTGCTATGTTGTATTTGAATGTTGTTTTAGTAGGAATTTGAGTATTTTTCATCATCAAAATCATAATATTATTCATGATTATAATCATAATAACCTATAAAGCTAGAGGTAAATGCACCATATTGTGGAGTTGACCTTTATATATTGTAATTTGGCATATTGATTATGATTTTCCCATTTGAAACTGTGTTTATTATAGACATGGTTTTGTGAAGGCTCTTTTACAATAAAACCTATTTTGAGAATGATTATTTATTGAGCATGATTTCAACTTTGAAATTAAAGATATTACTCTTTTAATAACATGTATTATGTATTCAAATGTTTTTCCTTGATAAACTATATTTGTGAATGATGTGCCTTAGGATGTTCAATGAATCCCAAACCTTGTTTACCAATATTATCAATTGCTAAAAAGAAGTGATGCCTAGGACCTATTTACCCAAACCTTGACCATGATAACCATACTATTGTAGATACTTTTGACCAAACCCATACCATATTAAATGTCTATCCTTAATTTGGAGAGGTTTATTTATTTGATTTACCTATGATTATTGTATTATTTATTGTTGTGATTGTGCTTGTGAAACCTTTTATTATTCTAAGTTATGCTTTGGTAACCAGTTTTATGTTGTTTCTAAATTTGACCCTTTTTAAATTGGTAGATGTGTCAGTGTATGTATTTTGGATGAAGTGTCACTATGTGAGTCATATGTATCCATGATATATCATGTTTTCCTTTTCAATTCTAAACATGAATCAGTGTGGTGCTCATGCATTCTATGATATGCTTAAAAATATATGGATTTCTTCATTCAGTGTAGAGGAGGTAGGTTGATCAACATAGCTTTAATCATGTCGCTTAAGTATCTAAATTGAACTCTTATTTGACCTTTGAATTCTTTTTGAATCCCTAGTTGTAGAAGTATTTTTTTGTGATTTATGATTTGGATATGTAACATTGGTTTCCACAAATTGACTAGATGAAGATTCATATACATGATCTAGATTATTCTGCCCTGTTTTAATCTTATCATGTAATATTTAATTATGATTTTGTAAACTTGTAACTTAATTTATCATATTGATAATTTTATCACATAGAGTCTCACAAGTACAAACCCTAGTTGTTTATGATTGAACATGTAAGCACACATCTTGTCAGAAAGAGGTGTGAATAAGATGAGTATGGGGGATAGTTACAATGGTATATGCTGATTAATCTCATGAAGGAATGATAGCATGGACTATTTATAGGGAAATTATCTATCACCCTCATAGACATGAAGAAGAGAAGGAGATTATTTACTACACATAAGATATGACACTAGAACTTGAAACATAGTTGTTAGCTTATCTACTGAATTTTTTGTGTGTATGGGTTTGATTATTAATGGAATTACACATAAGATAAATATAATATGATATGAAATATCACATATATTTTAATTGATATAAAACATCATCTATGAATGTGTTTATGTATTTTTTGATTTCATTATGAATTAAAGGGAACAAGCATGAAAATGAAAGTATGAAACTTTTCAACAAAAAGTGATTAATTTCTTCTATCATTATGATCATGATGATATGAATTAGAAGATATATGAATCTATAACATGATTATAAATATAAAATAATACAAACCCTAAGTGTGAGTAGGGTTAGGTTTCTTTAAATCTAGGATTTCTCTACAATAATTTAAATTATATGTAATATAATTGAAACCCTAACATGAAAATGATTTAATTTAGCCGGGTTTTCTAAGAAATAGAAAATAATAAGTATGAAGCCTTAAATTTATTAAACAAAAATTTGAATTAATTTCAGCTAGGGTTTGAATCAATATTTAAATTAATTTAGGTTCACCAAATGATTTAACATTTTAGGGTTTAACTATATAAAACCTATGTTTAGATTAAAGGGTTGAGATGTCTAAATTAGTTAAATAAATTTCAATAATTAAGCACTAATTTTTTATGACATTTGAATTATTTTGACCTTCTAAAAATAGTAATAAATAGGCTTGAATAGAAACTTATCTAGAAACTGACTGTCATGGATGATCTGGGTTCTAAAATTTGAGTTTTAAATAATTTTGAATTTCGTCAATAGGATTCTAGTGTTTGTCTACTCACTAGACAATAGTGCCCTATATGGATAATAGCACCATGCTTGTGTAGTGTCCTCAATGTGTCACTAATATACCCTTTTTAGGACTATTATTTTTTATATAAGTACCTATGCCTATGTTTTTAGGTCTTATTCTTACATGAATGAAACCTAGAGCTCTACATTATGACTAAAAAAATTGATTTAGTGTACAAACCCTAATCCTCCTTGCAAGTATAGAATGATAAATAATTTTGTATTTATTAGTAGGATAAGATAGACATCCTCAAAACCCTATTGTGATGAGAGTTTACAACATAATGATACTTCAAAGAGGGATCAAGGTTGATGTAGTCCTCCTACCTAGTGTTTGATACAAGTGCAAGTGAATGCTAGAATGAGAGTAGACTTGGATGCCTTGAATGTGAATGAGATTTGAAATCTTTGAAAATTAGGCCTAGGGCTGATATATATGGTAGTATATAGAAGTAGGATTGAATATGGATCAAATACCTTAATTTTTCTTAACTTGTCTTTGGTTTGAATGTGCTTTTTCATCTATTCTCCATCTAGTGAATAAAGGTCAATTAGACTTGTTTTTTAGAGTCCTATTTCTTATGTGGATAATAAAATATTCTTAGGCCTAACTTAGGATGGGAACACATTTACAAAAGTATATGTTGGTAAGAGCTAGGGCTAAGGACAATAGTGCCTAGTTGGGGACACTATCACTGTGTACTTGTAGTGTCCCAAATGTGGAACTATTGTCAGCTTGGCATATTGTTGAGCAAGTTGGATTGGGATCTAAGAGGATAGTCCTCGGACTATGTTTTGACTAAATGTAGGTGACTATGGTTTGTAAAATGACTATAAAAGTTTGTATAAGGCTCTAGGATGGGTCTAGGGCTAAGATAAGAATATGCTAACTCAAGTGGCACTCCTAGCATCTAATTACTACTTTTAGGTGATTAAAATTACATAATGTTACAAAAACCTTACTACCACATAATTTTATTGCTATTCAATGTTCCAACCACATAATATTACTAAAATTTTACATCCACATAATGTTACTATAGTGCATGTAATGTTACTATAATGTTATTGTCACATTATTCTATCACATGAAACAAAAGGATTTAGTGGTTTTATAAAATAAATTAATAAATTCATCATTTAAAGTAATATTAAATATAACTCTCGAAATTTTAAGCTTTAAAAAGGTTTGAGTGTAGTGAAATAGCATAAATAGAATCCATCAACATCCTCCCACCATTTCACTCATCTTACAAATAATAATCTTAATAAATTATTTTTGGAAGATTTCAATTACTTATCTATTGTTTATTATACTATCAATTTAAGAGGATACGAAGCAATAATGTTTTCCAAGATACTTAAGCCCCTAGAAATACATATGCATATGTATATATACATTCACATAAACACATAATTACACACACACACACACACACACACACACACACACACACACACACACACACACACACACACACACACACACACACACACACACACACACACAGAGAGATACATATAAATATACATATATATACACATACATATACATACACATACACACACACACATATATACATACATACATATACACACATAGGGGTGTGTGTGTGTGTGTGTGTGTGTGTGTGTGTGTGTGTGTGTGTGTGTGTGTGTGTGTGTGTGTGTGTGTGTGTGTGTGTGTGACATGATGTTTTGGTAATATGAGAATGAAAAATATTAATTATTTTAATATTTTTATTATGTAAGAATATACTCAATGTTAGTTTCTTTTTATTCAAAATAATATAACTAATTTGTGAGTGAAAAAAATTGAAATGTTTAGTTGAGAAAATTGTATCTATGGCACTTATATAAAGTTTAATATATTTCTTATAATATTTAATAGGGATTATAATTCAAACGCATCCTCCTCATATTTCATGTAAGGATAAAAATATATAATATACTTGTACTATGTCTCCTCACTATCTCATGTTTTTTAATATCCACATTACTCCCATATTTGAAAGTTTTGTGCCTGGAACCATCATATAGGTTGAGTCTAGACATGAAACCAAATGGTTATGGTGTTTTCAAAACTAGTTGATAGTTATTTAGGTGCATTGAACACACACACACACACACACACACAGATATATATATATATATATATATATATATATATATATATAATGGATCAAATATACAACCATGTAATTTTACCACCTACATTAGATAATCGTGAGTTTGGAATTTAGGCCACAATATACAACTAAAATCATGAAATATAGGACACAAAATGTCAATTCCTATGTCCCCGTTTTTAATTTAGATTATGATTATAAATATATTCACCTTCTAGAATTATTTTAATGTTTCTCATATTTACATCCATTGTATCATGCAAGCTAGAGTAATCTATTTTTAGCTAACAAAATATCCTCAATTTTGTCGTAATAGTGAATTATTTATACATGTGGGCCTTGATGATTGTTTTCAAAGGGATGAATGTAAAATAGAAATGAATACACATTAAAAATCTATTTTAATATTATACAGGTTCATATATGAAAGATCCTATTTAACCCTATAAAACCATTATTTATGTATGTATATTTCTATATATTTCACATATTCCATACAAATGATCTAAATATGGATACAAGTCATGGAAATAGTGTTTAAATACACATCCTATTACAACCATTTATAGTGTATTTTATATAGAAATATATATCATGACAATATTACTTATTCTAATTAAGCTCGATTTCCCTAGGTTGAAATAGACTAAGTGCATTTTTTTATGCATATATGTTACAATAAATTACATAGTTTTTGGTCAAGGTGTTGAGGCATCGTAGAACACAACTCATTATAATTTTAAGATATTTGAAATAAGGGACAAGTTTATTGACAATTTTTTATTTTTATCATCCCATGCCAAATACCTACCATTTATATAATATTGTTTAAGGCTTCAATTTTATTATTTAAACTACCATTTAACTAGATTTGGGAATTTCAATAAATTTTATTAAGGGTGGATATGATTAGATGTAAAATATGATAGGACTAACCAAGATAATGAAAGAAATATATTTATATTTATATTTAAAAAAAGTGTAAACATTCAGGTGGTGGATTTATTATAAGTGTCTTATTGATACCTCCCTATAACAACATAAACTCTAGCTAGGTTTACAACTCCTCTCTTTGTAGTCTCTTCATGTGGAAGATCTCAATTTCAAATGAAAGGTCAATTACACTAAAAACATTTAGAGAATAAGATTTTATCATGAGCCAAATAAATCACACTTATTATACTATATTCTCCACCAAGGTATCCTTATTACCTCTTATTTTATGCACTTGGTATGGTTCACTTAGTATTCTATGTGCAAACATGTAAAATATTTTTTTTTTTTAAATGGGTTTTTTATGCTTGCTTAGTTTGTTTGGAAATGGATTCACACCCTCTTCCAATCCTTCTATCCTAAGATTTTTAATTTGAATATAGTTATTTTAGGAGATTTTTCCATAATTCTTACAAAAAAATTCATAAATTTATCATATTTTTTGAGTTTAAATTATTTTTCAATGATGGAAAAGTAGAAATTAGGCTATTTATAACTAATATATGCTTGATAATTTCTTTTCCACTACTAACATGATTATTGTGTTATCTAATGTTGTGCTACATATTTAAGTTGAAGATAAAAAGTGTGTCTAGAGCATACCCATGTCCAAACCTTGATTGACCATTAGGGAAACACCCCCTATGTGATTAACAAATTCCATCTGGACTCCCCTCATTAGTAGTTTGTTTGATGGGACTATAGACATGGATCCTATGGGAGAAACTAGGCATTCAATTATAATTGTAATGGTTAACCATGGAGGGGTTTCCCATATATAAGACCTAAATTCCATGTCTATGGAGGTACTAGTGGTAGTGGTTTTTGAAGGGAAAAAACTAAGGTACTTATGGGGATGGTTGAGGAGGTAGTGTTAGCCACTTTGGGTGGTATAAAACATGACAAGGTAAGTTTTATTACTTATCCCTTGTTATTTCTCTTAGAAAGCTATACAATGCTAAAGATAAATCCAAGGATAAGTATGAATATGAGTGGTGTTATGTACTTAATATTGTATACCCACCATTTTATGGGCATTAGGGAGGATGGGTTGACAAACCTAATGATGCCCAATCTATTCCTCCTCCATCCTTCATTGTTTTTCCTACTACCTAATTTAGAATATGTTTTATGGCTCCAATTTAATGATCCTTGACCTTGTTATCTTTTTTGTTGATTTTGTTTTCAAAATTTATTATGTTGATGTTATATCTCAACATTTGTTGATGTGACTCTTGGAGTGTGAATTATTTCAATAAAAAATTTGTATAATTTTTATATCTTATAATATTTTAATATAATTTGATTAGAATTTCAATAAAAAAAGTGTAAAAATGAAGTTAGACACCATTTCCACATTGTACTTTAAAAATTGTTTTTTGTATTTCAATTACAGATAAACCATGACATGCCCAATTTTTTATCTTTTATACATCCTTAAATTCTAAATCTCTTTTGATATATATATATATATATATATATATATATATATATATATATATATATATATATATATATATATATATATATATATATATATATATATATATATATTAATATATTTCTTCTGATGGTTTTTATTTTTAATGTTTTTCCATGTGCATGTTTTTTGTTTTAAGGTTTTATATTTTGATAATTTTCATCTTATTATACTGTTAATTTTTTAAAATATTTTCATATATGATCATGATATTACTTTTATTTAATTGTATAATTAAACATAATTGTAATGTTTGTTTTATAAATGGTTGTCATACACATATATGCTCTTAAAATTACACATTCAAATGTATCTTCACGCATTTATATTAGGTAGTTGAATATTTTTATGAGTAATTTAACTATATAATAAAGTTATATGATATTTTAACTTGTTTATAGTTGAAGATTTTTATGATTTTTTTTTTAATTATTATTATCATCATCATCATCATCATCATCATTATTATTATTATTATTATTATTATTATTATTATTATTATTATTATTATTATTATTATTATTATTATTATTATTATTATTATTAGTGAGTTTTTTTCCCTTAGTAACCTACATTTTCATTTATTTTTAGTAATAAGAACAAGGTAGGGGGACCACATAGCCTACTATAAATTTTTGTTATAATGGGGGAGGAATGGTGAATTTAATCTCTAGGCTTCTCATCCTATAGGATCTTTTCCCATTACTATAGGTTTTGGATATTTTGTATTAAATCTCCCCCACCCCATATTGTTATTATTGACAAAAATATCATTTAAATAATGAAAATTCATATAATTTATCTTTAAATGACTAAAACACATGAATAAACATATTTAAAAAATTAATTTTTAGTTTATTATAATAATTTTAATTTTAATTCTACACATAAAAAATTAGGTATATGTGTTAATTATATATATATATATATATATATATATATATCCAAATTCATAAATAGAAATGTGGTTACACATCCTTGAATATGTACGTAAATTGATTATTACACATTATTATGGATTTATTTTTTATTAGATAGGTAAAATAAAGCTATATTATGGGGACATAAAAAACATGAGTTTAGAATAAGAACCACAGTAAAAAAAAAAATCCCCATGGGCTACAAAGTAGATTTCCTTTAGTTAAACCGATGTAATCCTTTAAGAAATTAAAAACTAGGACAAAATAACATAAACATAAATATCCCTAAAAATAAATCGAGGGCTCTTTAGATTTAGATTTTTTAGGTGATGCAACTTGACTTGTCTCCTTCATCTTCACCAATAATAATTCTTGGGTAATTCTGCCTTAGGTTCATTTGCAGGGTCCTTCTAGGAGATCTTATTTAAACTTCTTATAAGGGATTATAATGTTACTTTTGAATTTTGGAGTAGTCTAAGTGTCCTCAGTATATTCTGGTACCAACTCTACATTGGTTTCTTTCTTTAATAGAGGGACTTTCTTTATTTATATCCTACTTAAGCTTAACTATTTTAGTTTTAAGGTCATTCCAATACTTGATGAGAGAGGCCATATCCATCCCTATAACTTATATTTTAACCAAAAATAATCCTAATTTTCTACTACATTAGGAATTCATATCTAGCATTCTAGAATTCTCCATTCTCCTAGAGCCATCATCCTCTTTCTAGGATATGGTAATAGCTCTAGATTTTTTGCTTATGAAGGTAGGGTAAAAATAATTTGGGAACTTTAAGGGATACTTGAAGGAGATGTAAAAGTGGGAGGAGATTTAGGGGAAGGCATGGTCAGGGGACCCTTCTTCTTTCTCTAGACTAGATTCATCCTCATAAAGGTCTTCAACTAGGGTGTCTTCAATAAGGGTGTCATTAGCTAGGATGTCTTCAACTAGGGGGATAGGATTCCCATGCAAGGATTCACCATATTAAAAAGTATAAGAATGAGGCCATGATGGATGATTTCATTCTTATCACTAATCTAATAGGCTAAGGCCCTGGCTTCTAAGGATTTTAAAAGATAAAATTATAGATTGACTTATACCCAGAAAAGTGATTGAGAAAGAAAATGGTGATAAAAAATTAGTGTGTACTTACCTTCAAGAATTAAATATTTCATTATCTATAGACATATCTCTAGCCAATAGTAGTGGATATCCTATTATGCGAATCCCTTTTTCTCTATCTTCAACACTACATCCATTTGAGAAAAAAATTCATCAACTCAAATTTTTATATCTTATCCTTGAAATCCTTCGCCCCATCATAGGACATCCCACTCAAATCTCTAATTTTTTCTCAAAAACCAAAATATTTACATCCCTCATCCTAAAATTTTATTTATTCCATGCAAGCACAAAATCCTTTGAGAATTCCTCATTATTTCCCTTGATCCTCTACATGAATTCAGTGAGGCCACCTTTTCAAAGTTTCTTCCAAACCTTCTTGTTCTGCTAAACTTTAACACATAAAATAAGTTATAGGTGGTCCTATTCACCCCCATTTGATTATGGAATCTATTTCTCATTTTTATAAATAGGATTGGAAATAATTTTGATCTCAACCTATGACTACTAAGCTTGAAGGATAAAATTGTATTTCTAAATGAAAACATTAAGTCTTTGATACACCAATGATAATAATTTAGGGGGAAGGAGCTCTTCATGCCAAAGATTAATGTTTTTATTTATGATTGACTCATAAAATAATTATTACTCATCTATGACATCATTGTTAATGATATTTAAAGGTTGGGATAAGATAGATTTATCTCCATCCCACATGGCTACTATCTTATCAATTATGACCCCATAGTTGGCTAATCAATCTATGGAGGATTACCTTCATGAAAGACATGGATGATATAAGTCTTAATAATTTTGGAAATAATAAAATAGACATCATCAATCATGGACTTAATGGTGTGGGAGGGGGTGATTTTACTTGATAAATAATTGATGATATTAAGGGAGTCTCCCTCTATAACCAACTTAAGAATGCAGGATTGGGTAGCAAGTTATATGACCCAAAGGGTAGGCATAACTTAAAATACATGGTTAGTTTGGTGTCTCAAAGGTTTGACATAAGAAATAATCACTTTACCATCATTTTACCTGATAACACCTCCCCCTACATTACATGGGTTTCCTCTTTAGGTACCATTAATGTTAAATTTCATCCACCCAGTTGAGGGGCATGACCAATTGGTTGAGCAACTCATCGTTAAAGACTTAAGAATTTCAAAAAACTGGGAGAAGTTCTAATATCATAAAATAGAAGAATCAATAGGGGAGAAACTATCCTTGTCCATAGGATGAAAATATTTACAATTCTCCAAGACTAAGGAACATAAACACTAAAAAATTAAAATCCATGGAAGAAATTCAATTGGCAAAAATATGATCATTTATCTCTTTTTATATGGCCTAAATAAAGTGTGGTAAATCAAGGTACCATAAGAAAGATAGGGAAGGTAGACCCTTGGATGGTTTACATTGAATTATTAGATATTAAAGACAACTAGGCCACACCCAAGAAAGAATGAAGTGTTGAAAAAGAATATTTGAGATACAAGAGCTAAAGGTACACTTCAAAAAGAGATGATTGATAGACTCTTTAAATGATTGACAGAGGGAGAAATGATTGGGAATGTTAATTTCCTACTTTACCAAATTATAAATTGTGAGGATCCTATTCTTACCCCCCATTTAGTAGAATATATTTATCTTAGGAGTTAAATTCCTAATCCAAAGGGGACACTAAACATCCCATTCTACTTTAGGTTCTAGATCCACCATAGATCTTGATTTCACTAAGAAAGAGCCACTCTCTTTAGTAAACCATATTAAAATGTCCTCTTTAAGGATATAAGGGATGTGAACATGTTTAATTTACAAGTTTAGCCTAAGAAAAGCCTAAGATTCTCTTCCTCATTAATTAAATCTATCTAGAGAGGTTTCCATTTAGGAATCCCATTTTCTAGAGACTAATAGTTTTTAACTTTATTACCAAAAGAGGCTTTAAATATCATGCATAGATTTCTCTAGGAATATGTATTCCATAATAGGATAGGATAAATCCATGGATCATCCAAAAAATCCATTATTTCCTTGTTACCAATCTTACATCTACATCCTTTCTGAAGAACTCTTTTTTTTGCAAGAAATGGCCTTCAAAAAAACTGACCCATTTGTTGGACCTTCCTCCTAGATAAGTCTATCCTCATATATGTATATGTATATGTATGTATGTATGTATGTATGTATGTATATATATATATATATATATATATATA
The DNA here is from genome assembly GCA_037957365.1 of Torreya grandis. Classification (NCBI taxonomy): domain Eukaryota; kingdom Viridiplantae; phylum Streptophyta; class Pinopsida; order Cupressales; family Taxaceae; genus Torreya; species Torreya grandis. The sequence goes on along the minus strand of JARHVA010005171.1, from coordinate 346,715 downwards.
TATATATATATATATATATATATATATATATATTCCTTATAATATAGGTCCATTATTTATCTTCCTTTAATATTTTCCATCCCAATTTTGCAAGTAGAGATTTGTTCATGTTTCTCAACTTTCAAAGACCCAATATGACATTATATTTAGGGAGGTATGCCTTATCCAAATGTACAAGTGGGAATTTAATTTTTTCCCCTTATCCTTTCCATAGTAAGTTTCACTAGATCTTCTCAATTTTATCATCTAATTCACTTGGATTCTTGAAAATGGACATGAAATATATTGCAATGCTTTGGATTAAACATTTAGGAATTTGTAACTTACCTGCTTGGGATAGTAGATGGCCTTTCCATCTTGATAATTTCTATTAAATTATATAAATGAGGGGATTCCAATATTTATCTTTTAATTTTATCACAAAGAGGGTTATCCTTAGTTGTGTATAAGGAAAGATGTTTATCTTGCAACCAAGTATATAAGCTAGCTTATTTTAAAGACCTGATTGCATGTTTATGGTTCAAATCAATTCTAAGAAGAGAAGATAGATAAAAGGAATAATGAATATCCCAATTTAGAGACACCAAAAATATATCAATCCTTACCTAAATCAGATATGAGCTTATTCTTTTGTTTGTCTATGTGAATTGATTCCTTTTGCGCTTCATGTCCTCCAAGCCTACTTCAAAGATAAAATCATTAAGCTCTACCATGCTTTCTAAAAAGTCTATCAATCCACCCTTCTTTTCCATTTGAGTCAAGGGGAGTTAAAATATCTAGCCACTATGCATTTTTAATGATTGTTGAAATTTATGAATGCCATTGAATCATCCCATATTTTTTCCTTGCCATTTTGCAATTGGGGGAATATATATTAAAGAAGATCCATTCTTCTTTTGATTGTTTATTTTAGAAAAGAATCACCAGATGATTAATGTTATTGATAAGTACTTCCCCTTCTAGTTCTTGGAAGTTCCATAGTGATTTAATTCTACCTAAACCCCATTATAACTTAAACTAATGTGGTTAGACCTAATCCATAGTTTATAAAGAAATTATCAAACATTTCTTTAGATATTTTAGTTTTTTTCAAAATAATAACCTGAGGCTCATTTATTTTTATCATATTCTTAACTAGATTATATTTTATATGGCTATTTAACCCCCCAATATTCCAATAAATGAGTTTCATTAATTTTATCTAGTGAATTTAAGGGTCCTTTTACTACCCTTGGCTATTTCACTAGTTATTTCCTTCTTCATGAAAATCTACTTTAAAGTCCTACCTAAAAGCTTGAGTCCATCCCCTACCTCAATTTTATTTTTACCTTTTTTTTATTTTAACATGGGTCCATCTTTCTTCCTCACCTTTAGATTCCTGGTATGGGGTGTTAGTAGAGCACTGACTTGGTTTTTTTAGTGGGATTCTAACCTTTTTTAAATAATTTTACTTCCTCGAGTTGGGGTTTCTTCCACGTTTTTAGAGTATCTCTTCCTCCATAAGTCAAAGTGATTTTTGATTCTTTTAATATCTTTTATTTCCTAATTTAAGGTATCTTCTACCTTTTTTTAGTAGCTTTTCTTTCTCATCCCAAGGATCCTTCCATCTCTTTTTCCTAAAATAGATGGATCCATAATAAAATTTCATATATTTTTTTATTTTAATTATATAGTGCTATAAAAATACACATATCATATAGGGTAGTAAAAATCCACAAATCATTTCTTGAGATAAAAAATATAAACCCATAGAAAATTCAATCAATAGTATATGAACACTAAGATAATAATATTTATATTTGATTGTTTAATTCTTATTATTTTAATTATTTTATTTCTACTATTTTTTATAAACTATTAATTCTAATAATTAGATATTATATTTGTATAGATTGTCACCAATATATCTTTAATTTTATGAATAGGAGAAATCTATTTTTATTTAAAAAGTTTGAAAGTTACAGAGGCCAAGGTATACCCAAGTAGGAGGACACTACATAGAAATGATAAATAAGTTACTTTATTAGTTATGAATATTCATAAAATTTTGGTTAAGAAATTTTGTTTACCTTATGTGATAGTGGTGGACACATTGAAGAAAATAAATATGTCCCTTAGATAATTTATTATATGTAATAAATTAGTTTTTTGTAATCATGTTTAATATTACATTAGGATGCAATGGGTTGTGATTTATATAGTGAATAGAGCATAAAATAAAACTATTATAATGGAAATGGAAAAATATTAATTTTATCACATATGAAATGATACTAAATCATAACTTTTCAAATGGAGTTGACATTATCATTGTTTAGGTAATTATTGCACATGTTTATATAGATGACATATTCCAAGGAAAGAGTTTGGGGCCTTTTGAGTTGCGTATAATTTTTAAGAAATACTATTTTATATAATAATTTTCTTTCACTATATTATCCAATAAAAATAATATTATGACCATTGGATAACATATGTGATAAGATTACAAGTTTAATTATCAAATTTAAATTAATTGGAAAATTACAAAGTTCATACTCAATTAAAAAAATCCTCGTCTAGAGTTTGTTGAGGTTGACTCAATGAGTGTAATGGAAGAAAAATTTATGCATTTAAAATCAAATGGTCATAATCACATCTTAAAGTTTAAAATTTTTATAGAAAAATTTATCCACGTATTGTTAGAATATTAAATAGGCTTATAGTGTGTGAATTTGTTATAGGTTTCAAGGTTTATGAAGTAGTATCCTCAAGACTATCATCCATAATTACATGTCCTATGGAGCTACAAATCAAAAGTTATAAAGATGCTTATAGTGTGTGAATTTTTTATATGAGGTTTACTAGAAAATCCTCCCTTATGATTTCATTATATTAATATTTGAAATAGTCATTTTTACATGAAGATGAGCTCAAATGGAGCTACAAATCAAAATTTATGGCCTCCAAAAGTTTGGCCTCATTTTGTACATCATTCTCATTTAGTTGAAAATAGCTTAGATCCTATGAGTTTCTCTAATTTTACTAGTTCCATTTGTTATTATCAATATTATTCAACTCCTATTATATAATCCAAGTGTTGTGTTCCTACTCTAATCCTTCCCATTATAAAAAATACCTATCATAACTTCCTTGTCTTGTGTTTACTATTATCTTATCTAGAACATACACTAACTTTTATTTCTTCTTCTTTGGAACCTATTGCTTCTAATATAATTATTCATCTTCTTCACCTTCACCATCTTTTTAATGTAAATCATATAAATATGAAACACCAAATACTAAATAGATATCAAAATTCTATGGTAAACTCATGTCATAAGCATTGTCATTGATTTTCTTCACAATTCTACATTCCAATTTTCCTGTACTTTAACTTGTTATATGTGCCTTTATAAAAAAATTATTTCCTCAAGTAAACCATCACTAAATATATTTATTAAAACATTTTTAACATCTATTGTTCTTTTATACTTCTCATTACTTTCCTACAATTTTCTTCTTACCTCTTGTAACTAATGTCTATGTTTTATAAATACTTCAACATCATCACTAACTCATTATTTAACTGGTAACTATAACAAATCTAAAACACTCATAGGATTTATCCCATAGATAATATAAAATGTTGATTTTACTATTGATCTATTCACTGAACTATTATATGCAAACTTAGCTTGTGGTAAATCCAAGTCCCATTACTTGGGCTTCACTCCAACTATGCATCTCAATAAGTTTCCCAAGCTCATATTTATAACTTCTTTCTATCCATCTATTTGGGGGGGTATGCACTACTAAATTATAGCTTAGTCCACATATCCCTCCATAAAGTCTTCCAAAAATGACTTAGAAATATTGTGTCCCTATTTGATGTAATGGTTTTTATAACACCATGCAATCTAACAATATCCTAAAAAAATAGTTATGTAACTCTTGTGGCATCATTGGTTTTATTACATACAATAAAAGGAACCATCTTAGAAAACCTATCTATAACAACTAAAATTGAATCATTACCTATATGTGTGTTTAGTAATCCTAACACCAAATCCATACTCAAATCTATCCATGGTCCTCTTAGAACTAGTAATGGCATGTACAACCATGTATTTTTTACATGTCCTTTTACCACCTAACATATCATGTACTTTACAATATATCTTATCACATCTATCTTCATCTTTAGCCAAAAATACTTCTCCTTCACCAATTATATCATCTTTGTCTTACCAAATTTCCCATCTAAACCACCACTATATAATTCTCTTATAATATTATCTCTTAGAAAACCAATTGGAATACATAAATTTTTTTTTAGGAGATAACCATATTACATACTATACTCTTCATAATTACTATTTGTAATTCTTGTCAATGTATTCCTGAGTTATTCAACTATATTTCCAAAATCTAAATTAATATCATATACTTTTTCAATAAATTCAATTCCAACTACTTCACTCACCATAGTATTTAACAATCCCACTCACCTACTAAAAGCATCAACTACCTGATTCTATTTTCCTAATTTGTGTTTCAACATAAAAGTATAAAGCTAAAATAAAGACACCCACTTCACATGCCTACTATTTAACTTCTTTTGAATGTTCACATACTTTAATTTCCTCATGATCATTAAATATGATAAACTCCTTAGGCACTAGATAATGCCTCCCATGTCTTAATGCTTATACAATGGCATAAAATTCAACATCATATGTAGAATATGTTATCATCTCATTCATTTTTTCAATAAATTATACTACTGACTTCTCTTCTTAACTCAAAACATCACCAATTCCCATAAATGAAGCATCAAAATCAACCTCAAACACTTTTATAAAATATCATAATGCTAAGATAGGATTTTCTATAATTTTATTCTACAACAAATCAAATATTTTTATTGACTCCTTTATCCATGAAAATTCTTTTCCTCTCATATAATTTGTTATTGGTGAATAAAGCTACAAATTTTTAATTAACTTTCTGTAAAAACTTTCTAAACCTTGGAAACTTCTTACCTCTATGATGTTATTTGGAATATGCCACTCAAAAATTTCCTTTAATTTTTATTCATCCATTCTTACACCATATAGTAAAACTATAAATCCAAAAAATACCAAACTATTATTCATAAATCTACACTTATTCAAATTTGTATAGAGATTCTCTTTTATTAACAATTTTAATACCATTCTTAAATTCTCTAAGTGATCTTATTTAGTCTTAATAAATATTAAAATGTCATCAAAGCAAACCACCACAAACTTACCATTTTATTCTTATAGCACTATGTTCATCACCCTCATAAATGTGATGGGTGTATTAAATAACCCGAATGCCATCACCATCAACTCATATAAACCATCTCTAGTCTTGAATGTTGTTTTTCATTCATTTCCTTCATGAATCTGAATCTGAAAGTATCCACTCCTTAGATCAATCTTGGTAAAATATTTTGGTCCTACAAAAACATCTATCATATAATCTAAATGAGGTATAAAAACCTATACTTGATTATAATTTTATTTATTACTATATACACACATCATCCACCTTATATCTTTATTTAGAGTTAGCAATGTTGGTGTTACACAAGGACTCATGATCTCCCTTACTACACCCTTCCTTACCAATTTAATAACTTATTTATTCAATTCTACATGTTCTATTGGACTCATATTATAATTTTATTGATTAGGTAGAGCTGATCCTATAATTAAATCAATATAATGTTTAATATATCTCTTTGGTTGTAAACCATCTAGTAACTCATCAAGTACAATATTTACATATTATTTCAACACTACTTGTGTTGGTATTTACACCACTTTTGTGTCTTATTTATTTTCTAATAATGCATAACAACTAGTAATCTTCATGTATTTGATAAAATTTTTTGTATTCAACATGATTTTAGACTACCCTTAATCTTTAATAGGTAACAAAACTACCTTCATACCACTTTTCCATAAATTATGTGTTTTTTTCTCCATCATGAATTATTTTTCTATCAAATTTCCATGGCCTTCCCAATAGCACATGGAATGCGTCAATTTATATAACATCACACCATATATCATCCTTGTAAGTTTTACCTATAAAAAACATGATTAATCACCTTTTATCTTCTGTAACTTCATTCCATTTCTTAAACTATGAAATCTGATAACCATTGGGATGTTTTTCACACTGCAAACCTAGTTTCTCAATCTTATATTTATAAACCATATTTTTACAACTACCACAATATATAATTACTTTGCATATCTTACCTCTTCAAGTACACCTTATTCAAAATAAATTTGTTATTTGCCATGCATCACCATCTTCTTTATTTTGCACATTTTCTTTCCTTGGGACAATCACTATTCTTCTCATGATGAGATCTTCTCCAATATTTATTTCTATAAATTTAGTAATTTTTTTTTATAGTTAAAATTAAACTATATTCACTCTTGGGTGATATTAGTGCTTCCTTTCTTGATCTTGGTAGTATGTACACTCAAATTCTCTATGTTCTTCTTCTCCATATCTATAACAAATATAAGACTTGTGTTAATTTAGAAACCATCCTCTAACACCATCATAGCTTTTTACTTTTTAAAATCATATTAATATTTTCTAGTATTGAAACCCTTGTCTATTATCTTCTTATCTTCATACACCACATGAGGATTCTCCTCTAGTGGTATTAAACCCACCCCTATTTGTATTAAATCCACCTTTTCCCCTTATTAGAGGGTATTGTCCTCTTCTTGGCCCAATAAATATTCTTATAAAATTCTATCTATTTTTTTTTCCTTCTACCTTCAAATTTAGTTTATAATATTCCTCCATGCAAAGTATTATATGCATGATTAACTTATGTTGAATATAAAACTTCAATCTACTTATAGAGCTTATGGTCATCTATTCTTCTATATCATCATGATCCACTCATATGGAAAGATTTTAAAACTCATATGTATACTCTTATACACTAAAATTATCCTATCAAATGAATATCAACTAAATTTCAAGTCTGATTACAAAAATATACAATTTCTAAATATAGGAAAAAATGAAAATAATATTAAACTATAATTTTAGACCCTTAGATGGTCACATATGACTCACATAAATATTTAAAATTTCCCATAACCATAAGGATGGGTTATTGATTACTTTAAATTTTTGAGATGGTCATTTTGGTGTGAATATGGGCTTAAATGGAGTTATGAATCAAAAGTTATGACCTCTAGAAGTCCAACCTCTTTTCATGCCTTAGAGTTAGAGAAAAACCTATAGAGTTTTATGGAAGAAACCATTCCCCATAATACTTTTTATTTTTATTCCACTAATTTACACGACCACATATATATTTTTAATAATATCATACATACCAAAAATATACAAGTCCTAGTGCATCTAAGTATATTAGATCACTAAAAAAAGTATTAAAAAAGAAGATCAATGAATATTTATGGATGGGTTATACAAAAAATAGTATAGAGAAAATTGTATATCTAAAACATCTTTGGGTCAATTAATAATTAATGGAATAAGAATTTATTCATAAATTATAATTAAAAATAATAATGTATGTTTAGCACACTATAATGTGATGCTTGCATAAATAGAAAATAGATGGAAAGGAAAATTACATTTTGAAATGAATTTTGATTCCATTGAAATTTGCCAAAAAGGTTGGTCCATTAAGTACCTTTTTTAATTATAAGAATAAATTTATAAAATGAGGAATATTATAATGAATTATAACACCAAACTAAAAAAATTGTGGTTAAATAGTATGCAAACAATCTAGGATATAACTCTCCATATGGATTGTTCTATAAGATGAGTTGGATCAAGAACACCCATTAGGTTTCTTCTTGTAAAATATACACATTATACCATTCAAAATAAGTTAATTAAATAAATATCACTCTTGAATATCCATCTTATTTCATATTCAAATGTTATCAAGATGTAGAAAAGTGTTTTCCAAATGTTGTGATTTTAAGGAATAAATTATTTGCAAAGTATGATGAATGTGTGAAAATTGATGAAAAATGCAAAGGAACTATTGATATATTTGTAATAATAAAGTTTTATGAATAATAAATATTTCATAATTCATATATTGCACTTTTTTTAACACATTTTTATGGCAATATGGTTGCATCAAAAAATATCTGAGTAATTTTTTTTAGTTTTATGCGTGATAATATGGAAGAGATGAAAACCTCAATACCAAGGTTTAGGAATAAGTATTGAATATAATTTTTATATAAATTTATAAAATAAAATAATGAATAAGTATATGGATTTGCATCTGAGAAAAATTAAAGTAATGATATGAAAATTTTCAATTCATTAATAATTATTATGTGTAGGAAGAAGGGTTATACAGATGAAGGATGATGTGTGTTATGAAAGTTAGATAAGTAACACTTTCTAGGAGGTAAATATATATTGTATGAAATTAAAAAATGGATCATAATATTTTAATAAATTATGAAATTCTAATTCACAATGGTATGAAATACATAATCCACACCTTATATATTGATCCATGTGAAGATAAAGTATTTATACCAGGTTTGAGAGAAACAACATAAAGTTTGGACTTTTGATATATTAAGGGGATACTAATAATATGTAACACTTAGTGTATTATAAAAAAAATAGAAACTAATGAGTTTATTCTTCTAGTTTTTATTAAGGTATATACATTATATGCCACTCTTAAAACATGGGCACAATCATCGTATATTATTAATGAAACATCATAATGGGAGACTATGAAGGATGATTACACTAACAATTTTGAGTTATAATTTTAGGAGTATTTCACTAAAAAAATTAGGTTTAAATATAAGGAGGATACCCTAGATGATCCATTATGATTTAGGCAAGATTAAACATTTTAAAATGAGTCTTGAATGGAAGACAATGTTTGCATAATAATGAGTATAATTTTGCAACTAGTCAATTGTTCTACGAATAGTTAGACTCATCCCTTGACTTAGATAATACATTTAAAAGTAAAATATTTGTGTATGAACTATGAAATTACTATATGGAGAGTATATAGAGTTAAATACCTATGTATGGTAGGGAAAGTCAAAAAAATTATGAAAATGTAGACTATTTGAATGTAGAGATGAACACTTACAAAATAAAGTCTGATAATGAAAGGAAAATGGTTAAACATAAAATGTAAAAATGAATTAATCATTATAACAAGCATGAAACCAAATATAGATAATATAATTTACTAATAGACCAATGTGGAGATATCACACATCATTGAATTGATTTAGAAGTTTGTAACTTGTTTCTAAGGAACTAAAATAAGATAAAAGGATTAAACAAGTCCCTAGTAAAAATGGGAATTAATTTTCATGAAGTCACTTGGAAAGTTAATTAGTTGTCATATGGAGTGAATCCAAATCACCATGCAAAATTTAAAGAGGATATTGAAAATATGCTAGTAAGAGTGATTTATATGGTACAAGAATATGACTGGATAATTTCAATGGTGATTAACATAAAAAACCATGAAGCATAAGTGTATGCATATGCCATTGAATGTTAAATTATATGTGATTAAAATTTAATTTTACTATACCATTAAAATAAATATTTAATAAAATGATTGGATAGATGTCAGATAAACACATTCATACATGGATTTTATGGATAACACCAAGTGAAAATTATAGACAAGGATAAAGAAAAGATTAATTTTTCTATGGAATGGGATTAATTTTCAAAAAGTGTGATTCCTTTTGGATTAAATAATGTGTTAATGATGTTATTACACATTTTGATTATTTTATGGTATATGGAGTCATGAGAGATCATTATGTAGATTTGTTATTGATGTTTTAATACTCGATAAAAATTTAGATACGATTGAATATAAATAATTTAATGTATTTTGATCAATTTATCACTTTTAAGGACACGTAATATTCATATAATTCATGTTAGAAGATATAAAAAAGATAATTATGATTTTATAGTTGGAATCTATATGCATATAGAAAGGCATGGATGCTTTTTTGACACATTGTGTATAATATAAAAACTTTATTTAGACCTATTCACAAAATATTATTCCATTAGATGAATGTTTGAGGAATAATGGTATTTTGTGTGGATAGATACATTGAAAATATAGTTTGACATTTTGAATTGAATGTTGGCTAGTGTACCTATACTTCAATTCCTAGATTGGAAAACATAATTCCATGTGCATGTTGATGCATATAGAATAGTTATTATGGAAATAATTACACAATTAAAGGAGGTTAATATGGATAATCACATATATTTTAAAATTATTAATCTTTTCAAGGGTTAAAAAATTGTACTACCACATAGAAATAAGTTATAATAATGTTATATGCATTAAAGAGGCTTAAGAAATACATTATCACTACTTTATTATTTTTGGAAGACCATAAGGCATTTAATTATTTGGTTAAAAATATTGTGTTTCATGAGATATTTTTTGATGGATAATATTGTTTAAATAATTTTAGTTTTTTGTTGAATCCATGAAGACTGAAATTCATAACCAAATAATTTTTCATGCACACTCAATTGATGATGTGATGCCTCACAACTCTATTGTGTACAAATGGTTTTAAAATAGACGGTGTATATTTAAAAATTTATAACATCAATATTATTCCCAAGTGATTCTATACTCAGGTATAAAAATTATTTTGAATTCAATATTGGGTCATATTAATGGATTATGTGGAGTTTAAAAAATTGGGAGAGATGAAGTAATGTGTAGGTGTGTGATGGAACATGAACACACATAAGTGTCATATTAGTATCATGAAATAAATTTAGGTGGATGATATGTAATAGAATAAATGAAACACAAGGTAATTTTTTGGAAGGTTATTGGTGGCTAATATTTTATAAGGACACTAAGGAATATATACAAAAATATGATACACGTAAAAAGGATAAAAAATCCAATAGGAGGGATTATATGTCATTGACTCTAGTAGATTCACTAAAACCATTTGATAAATATGAAATATATTATATAGGTCTTGTAAAACCATCTATCTAACATAATGGTACACATTATATCATAATGATCATTAATTATCTTATATGATGTGCTAATGTTGCACCAAACAAGAACTAAAATACTAATACAATAATATTTTTATGTTACAATATAATTAAAAGATATGGTTTTATTTTAATATTACCAAATGATTAGGGGACACATTGTTTTGTTGATATGGTGTGCAAGGTTATAAAATAAATTATTATGTCATATCATAAGAAAACACCCTACCATCCAAGAGAAAAAGGTACAATGAAGATTATAAAAATATATTATGCACTACATTCACAAATATATGTGATGTATGAAAAAATATTGGGATTTCTAAGTTTCAAATATATTTTGGGCATACCACATAACATGAAATAATTGAATATACATAATCCATTATATGTTGTATACGGGTTATAGGTGATAAGTATAGTTGATTTTTTATACCATTGTTATAGATTACATGTAGGAAATTTATATGAGTGAATTTCATTGGATGAGAGAATGGTATAATTACTAAGGTTATATGAGAAGTGGATACTAGCATGATGGATCCAATATGTGCAGAACATCCAATATAACGTATATCATAATATGCACATAATATTAAAAAAAAAATTATAGGTGTCAAGTGTTTTTAATTCCTAAATATGAAAAATAAACCAACATAAGTTACATATAAGGTGGATAGGACCTTATATAATTCAATTTTTTTAATATACCAATGCTTATAAAATATGCAAGATTAATTGTGAATTTTTATATATTAATTTCTATGGGAGTATGATTAATCCATGATTTTATTAATCGTGTAGAGACAAGGTTAATGTGGACACTATCTTATAAATAATCATTATAAGAAAAATATTATCCACTTTTTAAGTTTGATTTCTCTATTTTTTATTTTGTTTTAGCTAGTAATTTGTCTTGGCTCAAAAATATACAAATGATACATGAAGTTTGGTATACATAGCTAATGACACACATAGGATATCTAATTAAAGTATTATAAGGATTGGTTCTATGTATGAGAATAATGACATTGAAATTAATGGTATGCACAAGAGGAATTAGTTATGGTCATTGTAAAGTGAAGTTGAATTAGCTGATGCATAGATGTATAAAATGAAATTTTTCTTAGATGAAGGATAATTACAATGATATAAGGCCAAGGAGAATCACAAAATGATTATGAAATAATTATGTGCCAATAAAATGTGAAAAAATGAAATGTAGATTAAGTACTTAGATACATAATGCATGAATCAATGGTTACATGTGTAAGAGAGGTGTGAATGTCTTATGCATGTATTTAAATATTTGGTGAGTATAAGGTAGTTTTTACATAAATAATATTAGTGTGCATGGCCCATGAATGTATAAAAACTTGAAAGATGAAACTTTTATTGTAAATAATGACATGACATGATTGTTGGATGTTACACACAAGTAGATTGAGGTAGGTTAGAAAAATCAATGAACCGTGGGATATATAAGGAAAGGGGTATAATTTTAAAAATAATTTACATGTTTTATATATTTTGGGATTAATATGATCCTAATAGCATAAAATATAATTAAAAATTTAGATTATTTAAGAATTATAATTACTAAACAAAATCGAATGTAATTAACTAAATATAATAGATTTATATTTATGGAAAACACTAGGAGAATGAATAACATATCTCTTTTTGGCTCTATAAAAGTATTTTTTTAGGTTAATTCCATCAAAAATAGTCAAAAAACCACTTGTGAATGATTGGATATAGAAGCAAAGAGTCTACCTCTACTTGAACAAGTATGCAATTCAAATACCATGACACTATATGTTGGAGTGTGGATATATCCTATGTACTTATTTAAATTTTTGGAATTTTGAACCACTATGTCATTGTTTAATGGGGATTCATGTGTGTTTTTATGTTTTCAAGTTTGAATGAATATATATGTTTAACTTTTCATTATTTCAAACCCTAACTGTGCACTATAATAAAAATATAAACCCAAAAAAATGGGTGAAATGGAAGGGTTGATCTAACCTTAGACACCCCCTATGACTATTTTTTTCTTACGTATCTAATACTTTGAATCAATAAGTAAAACTAAATGAATATCTCCCACCTAGTTTAGTGTGTGAAATCTTGTGTAATGGTAATATGTAATGTAATCCTTTGTATGGATTTTAATACTTGAAAACTTATGCTTGAACTTATAAATTATATTCAAACATATATCATATTCTTCATACTTTTATGTATTTTAGGTTTGGGATCTTTAAGATAATTAATCTCTTTATGTAAAGTGATTTCTAATGATAGCTGGATATATGTTAGATAGGTAAATTATTAGGGTTGATATGTGTGTATAGTTGAAATTTTGGGTGATTTATTTTGAACTAACAAGAAAAAAATATAGCATAACCCTTTTAATTATTTTTTTCTAATTAGCTATTAAATGGAAAATCGATAGATTCAACTTAAGTGGACAAGTCTGTAACAACATACCTGAGAGGTGTGGACTTGTCCATAAAATAATAAAAATGATTTGAGGCTAAAATATAGTACGATAATTTACCTATATAAAATTCTCAAATTGGTAGTTTGAGTGTGTCTTGTGACACCCCATCCTTAGGTCCTTTTTTCATTCTCTTGCGACCCTTCTAGACATCATTTTACTCATTACCAGTCATCTAGAACCTTTTAAATAGTCATTCAACCTTAGCCAAACAAAATTCCCCATGCCAATCATGTTCCCTCAAGTCCTGAGCCTATAGGATAGGAGCACCCCATTTGGATTATAGCACCCCATAAAGAAGTGTCACATTTTTGGTGGTCTTATCCATTTACACTTTGATCCCTAACAATCATTTTCATCTTGTTCTTATCCTTAATTAGGTCAGCTTAGCATGAATACATCTGACCCATGACCAATTTATCCCTATAAAAGCCCACTCAAAGCTCATTTACAAAGGAGGTGACCAAAATTACAAATAAAGAAAGAATATAAACAAAACACTAAGGCAAACTTCCCTATTCTTTGCACATAATCACCCAACATAGCTATAAACCTATTAAAATCCTCATACTATTCCCTAGCCACCTTAAACACTATCAATTTGGCATTTTCATCCACATCACACTATTACACAAAGCACACTAGGTGGGAGAACTACATATGGCTTGATACCTCTTCAGAGTATTGGTATGTAGGTAGCATTCCCACACAAAGGGTGTGGATTTCATGTTCAATACATCTTTCACACTAACCCCCTCTTTCTCAAGTGACTCAAATGTCATTTTATCAAGCATGTTGGAGGGTTAGGGTTTAAATACAAAATAATCTCTAAAATGAGTTTCATCAATGACCAGTGCTCAATTTTTCACAATCACACTCACACAGGCACAATGGAACTACATAAAAAGTTTTAAGTCTCTGTGATTAGTTTAGATAATAATGGTAGGAATAAACAACAACATCAAACACCAAAACATCCACTTTTTAAAATTCCTATCCTTTCATGTAATGAAATCTAGAATCAAGTTTACAACACCTTCCTAATCTTACATAACCATTTTCAACCTCAGTATCAGCTATCTCCATTTATTTTCTAGCTAAGTTATATTTTTACTTATTTATTTCTATTTTTATAAAGGTAAAAAAGATAAACAATTACACAAATTAGGATTGTATTTATTACTATATTTTATACTAATTTATTAATCTAGACCCTTAACTAAATAGGAATAAAATTCCATTATTCCTAAATTATGTTAAATAATTTGGTTAACCTGACTTACTTTGTTTATGCACAAAAACCCTAGATACACTAGGGAAAATTCTTTGCTAATTTTAGTAGTACTTTTTTAATTTTTCCTACATATATAAATCATAATTTCACATTTAATTTTTAAAATTCACCATATTAATTTTAAAAATCATTTCTTTCAAACCCTAATAGAATATACTAGGTCCCTATACTTTTGAGGTATCACCTTACATGTCAGTGAGCTTCGTATCCTTTTTATGCATACTCCAATTTGCTATTTTTAGGACTTTACATTTCCTTTATTCATTACTTTCCTTCCATCACTTTTTTATTATTACAAATTATTTCAAAAAATTTAATCTAATTTCTGTTTGTTTTCTTACTTTAACAATGACCCAATATATCAATTTTGACAAAACTAATAAGAGGGAAATTTAAGACCTTTTAGTTAAAAATCTTGATATGCAAGATGATATGTTTAAAATACTACAAGAAGAACAACAAAAATCAAATAATGGTCAATCCTTTCAAAACATAGAACAACCAATTACAAATGAAACTATGGGGGAAACTATGTCTCAACTACCCTCTATAACAGCCCAACCTTCTTATGTGGTATCACCAGTTACAGTTAGTACATCTTCACCTCTTAATGTGGCTGACCTTGTACAAGAGATCAAATCTCTTCAATCCAAGGTTATACATCTTGACCAATGTGCCTCTAGACAAATATAGGCTTTGGACTCTTTTGTTCTACTTCATACACTATTGGCATGCCATATAACTTCTACTCCTTTTCCAATAGGTTTTGTTCAACCCAAGCTCACTCTATATGATGGCAAGGGTGATCTAGAGACATGCTTGAAATATTTTCATATAGCATGCTTGGACTATGTGCCAAATGATTGATTACTAACTAAGTTATTTTAATAAAGTTTTTTGGATTATGCTCTATAGTGGTTTTATAGTCTATCAAATTAGTCAATCAAAGAATTCAATCCTTTAGCTGACATTTTCTATTTCACAATAGAAGCAAAGGTCAAATGAGCATCTCAAAGATTATGTTCTTAGATATAAGACTATCTTGGCTAAAATGACTAGCCCCATGGCTGATCAAGAATTACAAGATCTTCAAACAGAGTCTTCTACCATCTTTGCATGAGTCAATAATGTTCAAAAAGTTTTCTTCCTTCATTGAGTTGTCATAAAATAAAGGAAAGGGAAGTCAAATTACTTTCAATGGGTAGACTCAAGTACATAAACATATTAGAAACAATAAACAAGAGTAATAATAAAGTCCCATATAAAATAAATATTAATGATAGAAAAAGTCAAAATCAACCTACAAGTAATGTGGCTTCAGAGCCCCCTCAGTGAGTGGTTTTGTTAGCACCCCTCAGTGAACCTTTACCAATCTACCAGTATCTCCAGCCAAATCTTATAGTAGCTATTGGAATGTAATGTCCTATCTCTCCCTCCTATTTAGGAAGTTAATATGACAAAGCCTCTTCCACATGGATATGCTCAAAATGTATTCTATGATTTTCATAGGGAATCAGGCCACATAACAAATAGATGCATCAATTTGTAACATAAGATATAAGACTTGATAGATGGTAACCTAATTAATCTTGGCACTCCAGTTGAGCCTCCTTAAGCAAAGCAAACATAGGACATGAAAATTTTCTCAAATCCTTTCCCACAACATTATTAATAGGAGACAATGAGAACATCAAGTTTTCACTATGCATATCAGGCACACCCTCCACCAGCTACATACTAGGCACCTTCAATTGAGTCACATTCTTTGAGAAACATGATTGGTGTGTATAATTCTAAAGTTCTAGCTAGACCTTTGATCTTTTTCTCAAAGTAGGAGATAGTTGAGGATGATTCATAATACTATGCACTCTTTATTAGAGCCTGCATTGATCACCATCCCATTCATAATGTTCTCATAGACAATGAATCTAGCATGAACATGTGTACTATGACATTAATTTAACATTTGGGATATTCAGTGTAGGATATCACCCTAATAAACATAACTTCATCATCAAAACTATAGAATACTTTAACAAGTGGGTGGAAGCCATTCCACTTCAATCTACCATAGGTGAGGACATTTGTAGCTTCCTCATGACTCATATTATTTCATGCTTTGGCTTACTGTAGATATCATTTCTGATAATGGAACATCATTCAAGATCAAAACTATCAAGATTTTTTCACAAAATATAAGATTAAACACAAATTATCCACTTTGTACTACTCACAAGGAAATGGTCAAGTAAAGGCTACCAATAAAACCATAAATAATATTTTGAGCAAAATAGTGACCAGATTTGGATATGATTGACACAATCTACTAGTTTATGCATTATGGGCTTATTGCATACATATTAGTATGCCCAAAAAAACCAATCTTTATTCACTTGTTTATGGCACAAAGGAAATGTTACTATTGGAATTAGAAATCCCATCTCTACATGTCTCCCTTAAAGATATCTTCATTGATGAATAGTATCATGAAAAACATTTACACTAGCTCAAGTAGTTAGACTATACACACATTCAAGTAGCTAAACATCTCAAAATTTATGAGTAATGTATATAATGATCCTAAAATAAATGAGTTCACACTAGAGAGTTTGAAGTTAATGATCTCATTCTCAAATAAAATCTTCATAATGTCACTACCAAAGAAGAAATCAAAGGAAAATTCAAACTAAATTGGCTAGGTCCATACCTTATTATCAAAAATCTTAGCCCTAAAGTGTGTCATTTAGCCTCACTTGAAGGAAAGAAACTCAGAAATCCAATGAATATTATTCATCTATGTAAATTCCATGTATAGTATTTCATTACACACATTTTTTTGTACATATTTTCTTTCGACTTACTTGTACATAATTTTTCAGCTTACTTGTATATAGTTTCTTTTCTCTTTCTTGTACATAGTTTCCTTATGGTTACTTTTACATAGCTTATTTCAAAATACCAAAGATAATACAATATTTTAAAATACCAAAAATAGTATAATATTTCAAAATATCAAAATTAATACAATATTTCAAAATACCAAAGATAATATAACATGTCAAAATACAAAAACATTCAAATAACTCAAAACACCAAACACTTTTCAATTGCATGCATTATCTATGTTTTACATTTTTGCTACCATGCTAGACTTACATTTTTCTATCCTATGCTATTGTTTGTCAATTTATCTACATTACCATAATTCACTTGATCGTCTTTGAGTGTGTGTAGTCACACCCAGATCCTTGATTGCTTCACTCTACCCATTGAGGGGGCATCCTAATTCTAGATTCAAGACATACATCGACATATCTACCCACCAAGGACATCTTCTACATGACTAAACCATCCAACTTATGTCATTCCTACACCACACACTCTAGGTGTCATGATGATGTACATTATTTACTAGCTTACATAGATTATTCTATTGACACTCACTAGTATATATCACTTGTGTGTTTCTTAGCATCTACCTAGTCTTATACAACATATTTTGTATACTTTCACTTCTTGCTTTGATCATTTAGATGCCATAGTATTTCCAACACTTACATGCCTTCTTTTATTTCTTTGAGTAGCTAGATGTGATTACATTTCTTAGTTCCTATTTACTTATGTGTGCCTTAGGACATTTTCTAATGTCCTTTGCTTGTACTCTTGTATGTGCATGTGTACCTCACATCAATCTTGCTTATGTGCAATTTTATGTGTATGTGGGAATTTGAACATGCCTTGTATGATTTTTTTTCCAAATTTGAGTGGCATGTGCCCATGTCCCTTGTTTTCTTGGCCCCTTAGCCTCTTTTGTATGCTTCTTGCTTCTTACCTTGTGTGCTTATTTTCTTGTTTTCTTCTCAGTTGTTTTCAATTCCATGATCCACATCTTGCCTTATCTTGCCTACTTGAATACCATGATGGAAATCATGATCCATTAATCTTTGATAACTAACTATGTTTCCATTTTTATTTTAGTATACTACACATACTATCACATTATTACATCTATCTAAGTATACCCCTATTGATCTAATAATCTCCAACATAAACTATGCTATATATTGAGACATATTTTCTATCATCATTGTTATACCATGTATTTCATAACATTACACACTTTTATGGCTCTTTATTCTAAGGGAATTCATTGTATGGTCTTCATTCCTACCCTTAGAAGAGGGAAAATAAATAAGGGTTTTGTCACAAAGATTAGAGCCCTATACCAATCAAAATCAGTTTTCAAAACACTTTAAACAATAATCAAAATTTAAAACACATAGAACAAACTAGAAAATTAAGGATGAAAACATAACAGTCATTAGAAATAGTAAAGCACAAGATAACCCCATTTAGACTACAATACCCTATAGCAAAGTGTCCACTTTTTGGTGCTCCTATCCAAACAACCAAAAACCTAGAATTTTTAGAAACAAATAGAAAGTAAGGTAATTTCCATTTTTGTTAGCTATAGTCTAATTTAGATTGGGTAGTTTTAGTATATTTTTACTCATATCATCTAGATATAGGGGGCATCATGTGAAACATGATGGCTCTCTCTTCTAGTTTTAGATTGGGTAGTTGGTTCAACTTCCAGATTAGAATCCATGTTATAGACATCAGTGATTGGGGGTAATGTACATGGCATATTTTCCTTATTTTTTTCTAGTTCATTTAATTACCTAAATATTCTAACTAGTTGCATGCCTTATTCCATCTACAGGTGGTTGGAATTATTTTAGAGTGGCTTTCATATAATCCTAGTTCTCAATTTTGGAGTGGTTTTCATACAAGCCTAATCTCCACCTTTTGAGTTTCCATGATTGGCTTAGTTCTCAATAAAAATTCATCTATCCATGCCACATTGTTAGATTATAGAGAATTCATGGGCTTCATTAGCTATCTCATACAACACACATTCATATTGGTATCAGTTCATAGTTCACACTTAGTGGGAAATGATGGAGCCAAAGGACTAGCTAACTTTTGTATTCTTGATCCACCTACTCAAAAGGATTGAACACACATTCCAAACATCGATTAACACATGAATGATGACATAGATTCACTACATATTGGGTGATGATAGAGCTAAAGGGCCAGTCTTTGTATTCTTGATCCACCCTTGAGGAATTGAACACTCAGCTCCATTCATGATATTACTCTTGGTGTAACACATACCCAACATCACTCAGCATCAATCAACATCACAACAGAGTTTGTATTGGTTTATGTACCCAGTGAGGTGTATTAGTTCATTTTTCTTCCTCTCTCTTTTACCCAACCTTTGTATGTTCTTATTTTAGACATAGTGTGTCTAGTAAAAAATGATATACTCCTTATGTTCTCTTGTAGATTTATACTTCACACTATTCTCTCTATACACACTCAAAATCACACATCTTCATGGGCTTCACCCTTATAGTTAAGTTTAGGTACACTTTTTATTTTTCCTGTATCCTAGTATTTTGCTTAACTGCATCACTATAATAAAGGGTGGGGCAAATGTAATCATATAAAATGCCTAAATTGGTAGTTTGAGTGTAGCTTGTGACACCCCATCCATATGTCCTTTTTACATGCTCTTATGACCCTTCTGGACACCTTTTTGCTCATTTCCAGTCATTTGGAACCTTCTAAATAATCATTCCACCTCAACCAGATAGTATTTCCTATGTCAATCATATTCCCCTAGGTCTCAATATTATAGGATAAGAGCACCCCTTTTGGACTATAGCACCCCATAGAGAAGTGTCCCATTTTTGGTAGTCCTATCCATTTACACTTTGAGCCTTAATGATCATTTTCATCTAGTCTTTATCATTAATTAGGTTGGCCTAGTGTGAATACATCTGACACATAACCAATTATTCCCTATAAAATCCCACTCAAATCTCATTTACAAAGGAGGTGACCAAAATTACAAAGCAAGCAAGAATACAAATAAAGCACTAAGGAAAACTTATCTATTCTTTGCACATAGTCACCCAACATAGCTGCAAACCTACTCAAATTATCATACCAGTCCCTAACCACCTCAAACACTATCAAATTGGGATTTGTATCTTCATCACAATATTACATAAAGCACACTAGATGGGTGAACTATATATGGATTGATCCATATTTAGATTATTAGTATGTAGGTAGTGATCCCAAAAAATGGGTGTATATTGCACATTTAGTACATGTTTCACTCTAACCTCCCTCTTTCTCAAGTGATTCAAATATCATTTTATCAAGCATGATGGAGGGTTAGGGTTTGAAGAGAAAATCAGCTCCATATCAATTTTCATCAATGACCAGTGCTTTTTTTTATAGGTATGCTCACACAAGCATAACACAACTACACATAAAGTTTTAGGTCTTTACAATTAGTTTGGATAACAATAGTAGGACTGGATAACAACGTTAAACACCAAAGTTTCCACTTTTTAGCACTCCTATCTTTTCACCCAATGAAAGCCAAATTTAGGTTTATGACACATTCCCAGTCCTGTATAGCCATTTTCAACCTTTGTTTTAGTCATCTTAGTTTGTTTTCTAGCTAAGTTATATTTCTTTTTATTTACTTCTATTTTTATAAAGGTGAAAAAGACAAATAGTTGCACAAATTAGGACTATATTTATTGCTATATTTTTTACTAATTTATTACTCTAGACCCTTAACTAAAATAGGAAGAAAACTCCATTATTCCCAAAATATGTTAAATCAGATAATGATAGTCAACTAGTTGGGAAAATAATATGAAGAATTTGTCCCATATGTAATGGAAATTTGGAAGGTCAAATCCATATTAGATAAATGGCTATGATGAATGGTGAATAAGAGTCATGTATGTGAAAATAGTTCAAGTAGGTTAATATTTGGTTAAATTACATGTTGTCAAGTATATAATACCAAATATTAGTTTCTACATTTCCTCCCCTTTTATTGTAGTAATGTAACTTCTAGGGTGAAAGAATATAAAGTGATACCTAAGGATAACCATGTTGGGTGTGCTCAAGTATGTATTATGTGTTGCACCTTCTCCATGTAAACCTACAATTAAACATGTAGAAATCAGTTTTTAAATATGATGTTAAATAAATAAAAAATTAACTTATAAATTAAAATCAAATATGGGTTTCAACAAATATAATAAATGTATGAGTAATGCTTGAGAGTATATATATAGTTTTTGAACCATATACTATAGAAAAATTATATGAATCAATCTGAGTAATTCATAAAATTATTTGGTATTCATGAGTAGGGAAAGATATGAGTTTCTATTCAATTTATTAAACCAATTAGTTTGAGTTATATAACTTGTGCAAATATATCATGATATATGTGAATTGTGAACATATGCCATGCATATGCCCCCATTATAATAACATGTGTAGCATGAGCCTATAAATATATGTAATAATATCATTGAGTATGTGAAATAAAACTCATAATCATGTAAAATTAAGACATATGCCTTCTATATGTGCATAATATGTCATAATATGAGTAAAACCTATAATAATATGTGTAAAAAGTACCATTAGAAAGTAATTTGTCGTCAAATTTGGATTTTGTATGACTATTAAGACTCAATATCTAAGAAAATCCACTCTATATTCCCTTATTTTAAGGTGAGTAATGTAAATTTAAAATTACTCACCTCAAAATATAGGAGTTAAATGCATATTTTATATAAAAATATATATGTAAGCAATGTAAAGCATGTAGTAACATGTGAAGAATTTATCATCATAATAAGAGTAGATATTCCAAATATGTATAAAACATGTATCTTATAGCATAAAAATGTCATGTCAATATAAATATATCAATGAATAATTCAATGAATGGTGAACATAACAATTAACATCTATAGTTATGAAGGAATAGGATTCTCCAAACAAGAATCATTGGCCTATCTTTAGGGAATGTGCAAAAATAAGATGTGATATGTAGTTGTAGACACTAGAAATCTGCACACATATGATTCCAAATATTGAAATAGCCTTGGAAGTACCCTTGGACCCTCATAGGCCCAACCTACACCTATCAGGCCTAAACTAACCAATCTACTCTTAGTTTCACCTAGCTAATTAATCTTGACCTTTAGGACTATATTTCTATGGACATTGACTGTCAAAATTCATGGTGACCATCTACGATCAACCTTGGGAACCCCTGACCATCGACGGTCAAGATTCACCATTTTACCAAGAGAATGCAAGCTCTACTGACCCTTTTCTAAATATAACTTATCTAATTTGTGTTGTGAGCCTTTACATGCACAAATTATATTTAGATGACCCAGTTACACCTTCACTTCCACCTCTTGCTTATGCCTATAAGAGAGAGAGGCTTGGGAGGATAAATCCATCTACAATAATTATCAAGATCTCAGGTATTCAAGAGTTTTCTTTTAGAGGTCAATTAGCATCATCAATGTCATCAAGCATTATCAACCATATTATTAAGAGCTAACTTGTCATCATCTCTCAATCAAGATTTCAAGTACCATTACTCTACTGAAATCAAGCTAGATTCCATAGATAGTCTAACCACATCAACCACTCACCCAATCAATTTTTGATAAGATAAGTACTTATTTGTCAATATTCATGTGCTTTTATTCCATTTCATAATCAACCTAGCCCTTACCCAACTCCTAAAATACATCTACGAAATCTCATCACCTTTTGGTGATCAAACCAAGAATTCCATAGTCAATCATTGACAATTGGACCCCAACCACTGATAGTCAAGCTAACTACTAATGATCACCTTAACCACTGATGGTCACTTATGGCATAAAAACCAAAAAGATGATTGGGCCCACCTATACCCAATCAAATATACTTTTTTGTGTTTTTAACCATTCATAGGCCCCCTTTTTTTTTTTTTAAAGCATATCCCAATGCATTAACACTAGTATTAATTGGTTTATCACTAATTAAATAATGTATAGTATAATTTTATAGCAAGCTTTCTTGTATTTATATTAGTACCTTTTGATTATTGATGCAAGTACCTTCTTTTTGGTTTATCAAATTGATTATTTAAAATGTGTGGATTGATAGATCCTAAGGAAGCTTTCACTTCAAGGATATAACTATCATCAGGTAATCCACCCAACTATCTGTCTAACAAACAAGTTTTCTTTAGTGATTTCTTATTTGTAGGTCTTCCTCCCAAGCTAGAGAGGAGATCTCATAATCATTTGGATTCAATGCATGCACAAACAAATAGGTTTTTCAACCATACCCATATCAAGTTTCTTTTCTTTATTTCTTAGAACTAAAGTGAAAATTTACATGACACATTTTAGCATTCTTGGTGGGACCTAGAGTATTTACTTGCATTTTCTTTACATTTGTATGATCTCCTCTCTATCTGTGATCATAATTAAAACTAGAATTTATTTTGGGATTAAAATATAATGCATCCATTGCTTGCTTTTAACATCAGTTCACTTTGAATTAAAGAACAATAATATTATCATAGCATCACCTTTATTGCACACACTATCTAGATGACTTTCATTAATCAAACATCAAAACAATTTGATACAAGGCTCAACTAGGATATCATCACCTAGCAGTTAGCTTACCCATTCCTAGTAATCCTACTTTGAGGTCATTACCAAGAAGATAACCAACTTAGCTCTTTAGTTGAGTATAAACTTTGGACATTAATATATATTAGCTAAGAACCTAACACCCTTATCATTATAGGACTATGAAGTGAGGGGGTAGGTACCAATACCAAGCCATATATTTATTCCAATACAAATTATTTTGAGCACCTAAACAACCCACCAATCATAGACTACTTCTATAGTACCTGATCTACAAGCCAACTTCTATCACACATTCTCAAAAATTAAGGCATAAGCCAAAAGTGAGATTAAAACTAACCTCTAGGCTTAAACATACTGCATAGTGTGTGTCTTGATTGCCTTGGTCATTTTCTTGTCTTCTTCTTGTTTGAGTGGTGAGTTTGTTCTTACTTTATCTCCCTTTTTTTTGTATGGTTCTCACTCATCAACAATGAAGAGACCTAGTAGAATAAAACCTGTCACTTAAATTAACCTCTTCTACCTCATCATCTATGGAGTACATATCCAAGGTAGAAGATTCAACTCATCCATTAGGAAGCCCTACTTTTCCTTAGGTATTTCCATAAGGAGACATGGATTTTACTACCTTTTTAGATAATAATTTAGTGGCCCTTCAACACTATCTTAAAACCTCTTCTCACCATATCCCAGTTTCAAATCCACCTTAGGATCCTTGTTATGGCATGTCATCCCACCTTATGAAGGGTATCTCTATTGCCATGATAACCACCCAAACTTTAACCACCTAAACATCTTCATCTACTAACCCTTTTGATTCCATTGCTTAGAGCCAATCAATCCAACCAACCATTACCCTTACACCTTCTACCCCTACTAATGACTCCTATACCTTGGGGATAACCCAACCATTAACCCATCATACCCCACTTATTTCTAGAGTACCCACCATCAACATTACTAACCTCCCCTCTATGAAACCTAACCCATCAATTAATACCCATTTACCAAGCTTAGGGGTATTTATAACTTCTACCTCACCACCCATTATTACAAAGGTCACTACCTCCCCTCTTATCACTAACCCAACTACCACCCATGCCCAATCCATAGAGACTTATCAATAGTTACCCATTGCACCCAATCTAAGATGCATCCCTAACCTAAAATGGTATGTACCCACTACCCAAACACCATCATCCACCTACCCTACCCAACCTCTAGCATCCACATTCTAATATATGGTAGCCTCTTAACTGCCAAACAATTACTAATATGTTTCCCAACCTCAACCTCTATTATAAGGATGATATTTTTGTATAGGACCTTTCATCCATTACTCTACCATTACACCCCATAACTAGTCACCAACACATTCCTAATCCCCAACTCTCTCCTTAGAGTAATAAAAAATCTACCCAAACCCCCATCAAAAGTATAAAGGGAAGGCTAAATTATCCATTCCATGGACATACCCACTAATTCACCCTATACTAAACTAGAGCCAAACTTCCATGTCTATATCTAAGCTTAAAATCACCATCTTAGGCACTTTAGAGGCTAACCCCTCTGAATCCATTAGGAGGGTTATCCTTAAATAAATTCATTAGACCCTTGCTAAAATGAGCCTCTATGAGTTCATTTCCACCTCACCTCACCATCTTCAAGTCATGATCAAGGCTATATAGGCTGTTGAAGTTGGACTAGGGGATTCCCAAACTATAGAGGCCTTTATTGGTACTCTCCAATTCAAGGACTCATAGATACCTTATATCCAAATTGAGGACCCAAATCCCCCTCTATTATTGTCCATATCAACCAAACCTACATCAAATAGGTTATGATCAATAGGGGAGCTAGTATCAACATCATCTCTTCCCATGCCTATGACCAACTCAAGCTACTAGATAATATCATATCTAAAATTTCAGCCATCCTTAGATCCTTTAATGACACCATGACCACTACCTTGGGAACTACCATCCTTCATATTCATAGGACCTCACATTCTCCCTTAACTCTTCTATGTGGTCAAAGGTGAATTTTAGTATAATGTTTTGCTAGGGAGACCTTGGATGTAGGCCATGGATTGTGTACCTTCCACCATCCATCATTGTGTCAAGTTTGAACATAAAGGTCAATTTGTTACCATAAAAGATGACCCTATCCATTTTCTAGCATGTAATATGACCTACAGACCTAATGACTTTCTTTTACCTCTATCCAAAGCACTACAAATAACCACTATCAAGCCCTCACCCACATGCATTGAAACCATTACTTCTTCCCCTTCCACTAAGACATCAACTAGCTCATATATCCATATGGACTAGATACCTATCGTTGATGATATTTTATAACCTACATTCCAACACCTTACCTTTAGATAATATCATCTCCTCACCCTTTATGCCCTCCTTACTCCCTAAGAATATGAGAAACTCAACCACCAACCATATTATGACCCCAACATTGGATCCATTACCCCCTTAAGGTCTCTAAGCTATCAAACCCACTTTAGCTATGGGGGAATAAACAAACCACTTAACATTTCTACCACTCCCTCTCCACCTCAACCATTCACCTCAACCTTCTCTTGTTTGGACAACCTAGACTTTGCCAAACTATACCTTCACAGGTATGCTTGGAAGGGATTTAGTTTGGGATGTGTTGACCAATTTCACCCACAGGCAAAATCTCAGTCACCTTCTACACCTATTTTGCATGTCCAGTTAATTTTGGGTTACGAGGTCTTTTTTAGGGTTTGACAATTCCATTTCAAGCATCGATTCAGCCTAATTCATCAATTGGCGAGTTTAATAAGTTCATTTTCAACACACGGTTCTTCAGCATGGTTCATGGCTTGGTTTAATACAAAGTCCTAATTTCAAATGAGTTCAACATTTATTTGGGCATGATTTAAATCAAAAGCCCACAGCTTAGACACAAAAGTCCGAGTCATGTTAAAATAAAAACAATGTAAGAAAGCCAGGTGTTTATAAATGGAAGGAGTCAGGTCGCACGATAAAAAAATACAAAGGGAAATGCCCACAGCTCAAGTCTACAGGTTGCACACTAAATAAGCCCAATGGAAATTAAAAATCCACAGGGAAATACCTAGTGAAAATGTGAGGGCTAGAGGGAAGGTAGGGCTGTTGAAACTACTAACATAGGAGTCGATAGTGAAATCACCACTCGTGACTGCCAACACAGCAGTCGGCGGTGAAGTCACCGCTCGTGACTGCCAACATTACAGTCGAGCGGCCCAAGTCCACTGAGCAACAAGTCTGTGGGGATTTCAAAATAGCCACCCATGGCAGTGAAATGCGAAGGGCCACCTACGGCGGTGAACGTAAAAGGGCCACCCACGGCAGTGAATAAGAAGAGGCTACCCATGGCAGCAGAATGTGAAATGGCTGCCCATCGTAGCAAGTGGCAAAGTGGCCACCCATAAAATTTCAAAGACCTTTTCAACAGTCCATGGGTTAATGTAAAAAGTCTGCCAAGCAAATAAAGTCAACAAAACTTTCAAAGTGGTAGCAGATAGTGGGGAAATATTTCACGAGGACACCAGGCATGCAAAATGAGGAAAGCAGGCCACACATAAAATGAGGTAGCAAGCATGGTCCCAGCAGGCTTTTGACATCATCAACAGTATTTTCCCTCTTCCCAATGAAGACTAAAGCTGCCAATTGCAAACAAAAGGCCAATGAGACTTCTCTTGGCTCTTTCCATATAAATATGCAGACTTGGTCATTTTAAAAGATCTTCTCCAATTTTGTAAAGAGCACCGCTCTACAAATTCTCCACCTAAATCAATAAAATATAGTTTTTGCCTCCATTTTGGATATATTTGTTGTGTATGCCATGAGTATTATTTGTGTTTAGTCATTATCTTTGATGCTTTCATAGGTAATTCCAACAGACCAGCTATCTACAAGGCACCGGTTCTGCAGCTGAAAGGAGAAGAGCAATATTTGAGAAGGACATAATAGAGGAAGTTACTTGCAAGTGTGCATTCCACAACACCTTGGTGAACCTTTGTTATGTATTTTCCATTATAGCCTCCCTGTTAGTCTTAGCAGCCTAGTTTTTCTGTCAGATGTGTAGAGTATATTTGCATTTTTCTTGATTTTGAGAGTGGATGTGGAAGGTTAACCTTTATTTTTGGTGTATCACCTCTTTAGAGTAGGCTGTTTGTTTTCCTATATTTTCTTCTTCCTTTTCATCCCCCCCAGTATATCTATATATCTATATTTTTCATTGCCCAGAACAAACAAGATACATCAGAGGGAACTAGCCCATACTTGAACACTCTCCTCTCTTGCTTTGCCATCCCACAGGTGACAGAGGAGTTTCCATGTTGTGGGGAGAGGGTAGGAACCTGCTTTCCTACCTTTGAGTGCAATCTCCAGTCGTCAACAGTTTTGGCACGCCCGGTGGGACTGTGTTTTTACTAGTTTTTAACGTAGTAAGGTTTCAGGATTGATGTTGGTCCTGTCACAGCAAATTTTATTTTTAGCATCTGGCGACTCTGAGTTAAATCTACTGGTTAAGTAGCCTAGTGCCATCAGAAATCATCCATTTCTTGTATGTATACTTCTTTTGCACAAAATCATGGATCTTATTTTCCTTCATGTGAGTGTGATCAGACTTCAGATATTTATGCAATCCCCTCAAGCGGCTCTCCTAGTTGCCCTACAACTATAAGGGGGGTGAGGCTAGAATTTGAGAGGTAGATAATGGAAATCGATAGGCTGGAAGAGCAGTACAGATATCAATAGGAGCTGATATATAAAGAGGAGTGCTTGTTTAGGCAAACACAGGCCTTGCAGTCCATGAAGGAGGAGGTAACAAAATGGAGAAATCCATCTATCCAAGGTAGTCAGCCTTGCGTGCCCCCTCCTACTCTAAATAAAACCCCCTCTTTTACACCAAATCCATTTTATCAAATTGCACTTTCTCACTCCAACTCATCCAATACAGCTGCTCCCAATCCTGTGTGCTTGGCCTCCTAATGCCAAATGACATCAGAGCAACCTCCCATGGAGATCAATCTTTTCAACTCCTTAGATTAGGAATATTCCATTGAGAATAATACCACCAGCCAACACGTCCCTCTTCTAGAGGCTCTTCCAATGCACCAATAGTGTTTTCCTTGCATTCCTCAGCCTCCCCAAGTTTTCCAGCATGATGTGCAAATTCTGAGTTAGAGGAAGGAATGCTAGGGACCAGCTCAAAGCTTTGAAGAGGATCATGCTAGCCACCTCCAAGAAAGACTCTTCTAGGAAAGCCTAGCTAGACAAATTGAAGACTTAAAGGCTAGGATAAAGCTGCTTCTTGAAAAAGAGATAAAATTTCTAGACCTTGTGGAGGAGCCTCAGGACCTTGTGGAAAACAAAGTTGCTGCCTGTTCATAGGGATAGAATTTTAATTCAGAGATCTTGAATTGGGGCAAGACAGTGGAATCATGGGGCGGCAAAGAGAAAAAATAAAAGCAAGGTTTTTCTCAAAACCTTGAAGAAGCTGAGGCTGTCCTTGCTCATGATAATGCTGGAGACCTCTAAGGAAAGCTTTTCCAAGAAGATTTGGCCAAGAGAATAGCAAATTTGGAATTCAGGAAGAGTTCCCTCAGCCAATGTGTGATGGATAGTTTAGACCAAATAGCACATTCTATGTTTGAACACACCCCACTTACACATTTCCAAGAGAGTTATCAGGTTGTGCCTGATATTGATGAAGTGCTGACCAAGTTCAGGGAGGAGAATCATTCAATTCTAGCTCAAGGGCTGCCCCCTCTCCCACATGATTTCTCCACTTCATCCCTTCTCAAAGAAGAATGTGTTTTACAAGAGGCAAGGGAGGAACAAAAGATCCAATTTTCAGTCCTTCAGGAGGTTGTCATGAGAGAAAACAAAGAAGAAATCATCATTGATGCCCCTTGTGAAGACCTTATCAGTAGTGGAGAAGATGCAGGCCTTGCATATATGTAGATGTTCTAGCAATTCAAGGAGGAACAAATGCATAGTAGGCTCTCTTCCCCTTAGTTTGATGAACTTCCTTGCTATATTGATGAAGATGACTACATTGAAGAATTCGAGTTAGAGGAGGATTAGGAGAATATTCTTGAAAATCTAGAGAACCTGATCAGCAAAGAGGAAAAGGAGAAGTCTATCTTCGTGGAGGAATTCCTTGAAGAACTGAGCTTTAAATAAGAAAGTGAAGTCTTGTGGGATGAGCAATTATTTTGTGAGCCAAATTTAGACATCACCACAGTCGACTTTCTTCAAGAAGGCCACGAAGAAGCAGAGGACAAGTCTGACAAAGTTTTCAACGAGGCAGAAGGAAACAAATCAGACCATGATACATTGTAGAAGAATTGTGCAGATGAAAAGGCTTACGGTGATGAGCCAGTAGCCATTGATTTCTTGGTGAGGGGCACCAATATCAAGGACTAGTATTTAACAAGCCTCCAGGGACAAGCAAAATACGTATATATTGGAGGCATGTTTGAATATGATCCACCTAATTTCCAGCCAACTCAGGTGACAGGCAGAAAGAGTAAGTCACCAAATCTCATTTTCTTTCAGCTACTTGCCTATCACCATAAGTCTTCTCACCAAGAAGGGGACTTGAGAAATTTTCCATTTGATCCAGGAGGGAATCAAATACCTGGTTAACTGTATATAATAGTTTGCTTTCAGTTATTTTTCATGTTTTCCCTAAGTGCAGTTTCACAGGTAGTTATTTTTAGCCTTGTGTGTTTCCCTTCGTTTGGTGGTAAATTTTGTGTATTTTGATTCTGGGATTATCAAAACTATTGTGAAATTTCTTCAAAGTTACCATGTAACTCCGCACCTAATGGATATTCAGAGGCAACTGGGTTCTAAGCATAGCAGGCATGCTTCCCCTGTGAGTCACCAATTTGTTGACCAATTTCACCCACAGGTGAAATGTTAGTCACCTTCTACACCTGTTTTGCATGGCCAATTAATTTCAAGTTATGAGGTCTGTCTTTAGGGTTTGATAGTTCTGTTTCAAGCATCAGTTCAGCCTAATTCATCAATTGGTGAGTTCAGTAAGTTCATTTTCAACACACGGTTCTTCAGTGTGGTTCATGGCTTGGTTCAATACAAAGTCCTAATTTCAAATGAGTTCAACATTTCTTTGGGCACAGTTTAAATCAAAAGCCCATGGCTTAGACACAAAAGGCTAAGTCATGTTAAAATAAAAATAATGTAAGAAAGCTAGGTGTTTATAAATGGAAGGAGTCAGGTCACACGACAAAAAAATACAAAGGGAAATGCCCATGAATCAAGTCCATGGGTTGCACACTAAATAGGCTTGACATAAATTAAAAATCCATGGGGAAATATCCCATGAAAATGTGAGGGCTAGAGGGAAGGCAGGGCTTTCAAAACTGCCAATGTAGCAGTCAGCAATGAAATCACCGCTCGCGACTACCAACACAGTAGTCAGTGGTGAAGTCACCACTCGCGACTGCCAACATTGTAGTCAAGCGGCCCAAGTCCACCGAGCAACAAGTCTACGAGGCTTTCAAAATGGCCACCCACGGTGGTGAAATGTGAATGGCTTCCCACAGCGGTGAACGCAAAAGGGCCACCCATGACGGTGAATAAGAAGAGGCCGCCCATGGCAGCGGAATGCGAAATGGCCACCCATCACAGCAAGCGACAAAGTGGCTGCCCAAAAACTTTCAAATACCTTTTCAATAGTTCATGGGTTAATGTGCAAATTTTTCCAAGCAAATAAAGTCCACAAAACTTTCAAAGTGGTAGCAGACAGTGGGGAAATATTTTGTGAGGACACTAGGCATGCAAAATGAGGAAAGCAAGCCACACGCAAAATGAGGTAACAAGCATGGTCCCATCAGGCTTTTGATGTCATCAATAGTATTTTCCCTCTTCCCAATGAAGACTAAAGCTACCACTTTTAAACAAAAGGCCAATGAGACTTCTCTTGGCTCTTTCCATATAAATATGCAGACTTGGTCATTTTAAAAGATCTTCTCCAATTTTGTAAAGAGCACCACTCTGTAAATTCTCCACCTGAATCAATAAAATATAGTTTTTGCCTCCATTTTGGATAGATTTGTTGTGTATGCCATGAGTATTATTTGTGTTTAGTCATTATCTTCGATGCTTTCACAGGTAATGCCAACAGACTAGCTATCTACAAGGCACCGGTTCTGCAGCTAAAAGGAGAAGAGCAATATTTGAGAAGGATAGAATAGAGGAAGTTGCTTGCAAGTGTGCATTCCACAGCACCTTGGTGAACCTATATTATGTATTTTCCATTATAGCCTCCCTATTAGTCTTAGCAGCTTGGTTCTTCTGCTAGATGTGTAGAGTATATTTGCATTTTTCTTGATTCTGAGAGTGGATGTGGAAGGTCAACCTTTATTTTTGGTGTATCACCTCTTTAGAGTAGGCTGTTTGTTTTCCTATATTTTCTTCTCCCTTTTCATCCCCCCTAAGTATATCTATATATCTATATTTTACATTACCTTGAACAAACAAGATACATCAGAGGGAACTATCCCATACCTAGAGACTCTCCTCTCCTGCTTCGTCGTCCCATAGGCGAGAGAGGAGTTTCCATGTTGCAGGGAAAGGGCGAGAACCTACTTTCCTGCCTCCAGGTGCAATCTCCAGTCATCAACAGGATGATATGAGCACAACCCACACATTTTGACCTTGATTGAGACCCAAAAGCCTCATAATAATCACTACCTTAGATTCATTCTACCTAATAAGAATAAATACAAACAAACTACCCTTACCATTATTGAAGAAAAGACCCCTTCCTCACCAACACCTGCTCCACCTATGGGTGAGGATGAAGACATCATCCCACCTAACATTTTTCTCATCAACATGATCACCCTCAACCCCTTAACTTATAAAAAGGAATGGTCATCCATATCCATCCCTTTGACCCATCCTAAACTCATTGGAGAAGACTTTCCTACCATTAACACTATTTAGTGTTAGGATGATGATGTTATTCTCACCTACCTTAGTGCACCAAATTCTTCCATCCATAAATATTTACCTCTATAAACCTCAACCATATTTAATTAATCTACCATGTACATTGACATAGGAACTTTATATAACCTCCATATCATTAAACTTGGCTAAATGCTCATCCCTAAGGAACTATAGGACTTCTCTACCTTCCTCTAATACCATAGTATTGCATTCACCTGGTCATATGCTGAGATGCCCAATATTGACCCAACCATTTCCACCCACAACATTATAACCAATAATGATGTCAAACCTATCAAATATAAACTTCATTGAATTCCCCTCGCATAGCTCTCCTTATCAAAGAAGAACTTCAATACCTCCTTTCTATCAACTTTATTCAACCCATCGATTATCCCTGATGGGTTTTGAACATCATGCCTATCACTAAAGCCATAGGGGGACTATATATCTATATAGACTTTATGAACTCAACCTCACCTACCCAAAGTATGACTTTCCTCTACCTAGAATTAACCAACTTGTTGATCTTGCAGCAGGCCATGAGATGTTGTCTCTCATGGATGGATTCTCAAGTTATAATTAGATTTTGATTTCCCTTAAAGATCATCACAAATCTACCTTTATCACCCCATAAGGGACTTTCTATTATAGATTCATTCCCTTTAGTCTTAATAATATTTTTTCAACCTACCAACATGCTATGACTTATATTCTCCATGACCTTATCCATAAAATCATCAAAGACTATGTGGATGACCTTCTCAAGAAGTCCAAGCTTCACAAAGACAATTTAGCCATCCTTAATATTATCTTTTCGTGACTTATTCACTATCACATCTACCTCAATCCTAGGAAATGTATTTTTGGGGTCTTGTTAAGAAAACTTCTTGGATTCATCATTTCCCTTTGAGGAATTGAGGTTGATCCAACCAAAATAAAAACCATCCTTGAGATGCTACCTCTAACCAATCTTAAATAACTTTACAACTTGAAGGGGAAACTTCAATCCATTCATCACTTCATCTCCTAGCTCTCTGATTGATGTTAACCATTCCACCACATATTGAAAAAGGATGTATCTTTCAAGTAAAATGTCGATTGTCAAAAGGCTTGTGATGCATTCAAAAGGTACTTGTTATCTCCACCTATCCTTATATCTCCTAAGGATGACTAACATTTATAACTCTATATTTATGCCATAGACCATTCCCTAGGGGTGATGCTTTCCCATCAATATGACCAACACAAGAATTAATCCATCTATTACATTAGCCACACACTTTTTGAATAGAGTCTCAGTACACACATACCAAGAAACTATGTTTGGCCCTAGTCTTCATGGCCACCAAACTTTTCCACTACATTATTAACCACAAAACTTTTATCATAACTAATACTGACCCCCTCAAATACATGCACTCCAAACCATACCAAAACTAGTGTATGGCTAAGTGGATCATTCTTTTAGCTAAGTTTGACCTTGAGTTCCTCCAATAAAAATCAATCAAGGGGAAAGTAATTATCAACCAATTGGTTGAGGCACCCATAGCAAACAACCAACCTCCCTGTCTTCAATTTCTAGATGAGTCAATCACAAGTATATCTCAATCAAATTTTACCAATCACGTAACCATGTTTTTTTATGGTTTCAAATGTCAGTGTGATGGAGGAGTCAGTATCATCCTTATCCCCTTCATAGATGAACCACTTCCTTTGTTATTTAAACTTAAATTCAAATGCACCAACAATGTGAACAAGTATGAAGCCATAGTAATAGGTATCCAAATTACCTTAGCCTTAGGAGTTAGAACAATCAATATCTTTAGTGACTTCCAACTGGTGGTCAACCAAGTCAATAACATTTACTAGTGTAAGAATGAAATGATGCAATTATATAGATAACTAGTCATAGAGCTTCTAACCTCATTCAAAAATTACCATATTCAAACCACCACATGATACACAAACAAGTTTTTTGATACCATGGATTATCTTATTTCTCATATCCCATTCGCACCTTCAAAATCTAAACTATCAGTCATTGTCCATTGACTCACCAAACCTTCCTATACCAAATTAGATGTGCTAACCATATTTAGTGTGGAAGAGATTCTGCCTGAAATTTGGTATCAACAAAATTTTACCTACATTTACCTTATTATAATGACCTTTGGCCTCTCTAGTGATGCCCATTGGGCATTTATCTAGAGCACTTCCTATTATGCTATTCTAGGCAAAATTCTCTATAAATGTGGTTTTGATGGCCTCCTATTATACTGCCTTTGTAGTCCAAAAACCTCTTACACTATCAAAGAGACACATGAAGGTATATATAGGGGCCACTTTAGTGTACTAATTGTGAATAAACACATCCTTTACTTGGGTTATTACTAGCCCACCCTTAACCAAGATTATTGTGATTATGTGAAAAAGTGTGTCAAGTGTCAATAACATGCTAATTTACATCACATACCTATCAATAATATTTATGTTTCTATAGAATTTTGGCCCTTTTCATAATGGGTCTTGGACCTTATTAGTGAAATCAACCCCTACTCTTCACAATGACATCATTCCATCATTATCACAACTAAATATTTCACCAAATGGGTAGAATTTATCCCCCTTGTCTTGAAAAAAGTTAAAAATATTGTTGAATTTATTACCCATCACATCATCTATCATTTTGGTGTTCCCCATAAGATCATCACCGATAATGGCAAATCTTTCAAAAATAAACAAGTTCAAGGCCTTTGTGATGTATGTGGTATTAAACTTAGATTTATTTCACCTTATCACCCACAAGTAAATGTACAAGTTGAAGCCTCTAACAAAACCCTTAATAATATGATTACCAAAATGTTTAATGCCTCAGGTTGGGATTGGAACTTGCACATCCCTTTTGCCTTATAGGCATATCTAAATAGAATTCAAACTCTTATAGGTACTACACCTTTTTCTCTCATGTTTGGAGCTGAGGCTATATTACCTCTTGAAGTCCAAATACCTTTTATTCACATATCTTTCCATGACATTGTTTTAAAAAATGATTATCATCAAGAGAATTTCTATCAACTTGAGCTACTTGATAACCATGATTTGTCCACTCTTTCCCATCTTCATGTCTATCAAGAATGAATCAAATGTTCTTATAACAAACATTTTTAATTTTAAGAATTCAACATTGGAGATCTTATCCTCAAAGAAAGCTAACATGTAACTAATATGGAGAAAATCAAAAGGGGAAAATTTGATTTCAATTGACTTGGACCCTACATCATTACCCATAAGTACAGATGAAGAGCTTATAATTTATCCTCTCTCAAAGGCAAACTAGAACCTGAGCCTCTCAATGCTTTGCACCTACATCCCTTTCATTGTTAGGTAGGGATCACAATCATCATTTTTCTAACTTAATCTCATCTCTTTCAACCACATTCATTTTCCTATTTTATGGGAAACAAGCTAAAACTAAATCATGTGATTATCTATAACAATTATATCCTAATCTTAAATTGTGGATACTATGACTCTATCCATGACATGATATTTACAGTATTTCCCATCTCCTTAAGATCAATTATTATGGTCGTTATCACCTATACCTCCTTTTCACTTATTGAAACTTCATGTCAACTTAGTTTTTCCTTCATAAAGGCAATCCATTGAGCATGTATGGGAAATAAAATCAAATAAAAGTACAAGTAGTATCAAATATAAAAAAATGAATCATGGGTCATTCTTAGCATTCATAGACTGCTCCCTTGAAAGACAACTATTGAAAAATTATTCAAAATTGAAAAATGTAAGGTGGACTTCTCCCTTGAAAGAAAACTATTAAAATAATTTGTACTAGGCACATAAAATTCAACCACTCCTTTAAAGGATGGTTGAGTAGACCATTTGGTAAAGTTGTCATTTTTTTGGAAGCTTCCTGCATCGATCACCTTCCCTGACCCTCAAGAAAATAGCAAAAGTAAAATAAAAATCAAGAGAAAAAGAATTTTGAAAGACACAATCAAATTTCATAATAATAATAATCTTGGAAATCTATAATCAACTCTCCTTAGTAGACTTCTCACATCGATCAATCTACACTTTATATATGGACATAGACTTATTTATACTACCTATTTGGACACCTATAAAAAAGGCATACTAGTCTCCCTAATGGTTCTAGTTTTACCAATTCTCCCTCCACACATCATATTCACAAGACTATGAGATTACTTGACATAATGTAATTTGGATCCCTATTTATCAACATAAGCATGCTAATATAAGGCATTGGAAAGGCTTGTTTTCACTAAGCTAATCTAACTTTGGGTTTCATGTTGATCTTTACCCATGAGAAGAAATCATGTTCACTTTCTTATCTTTTGTTAGTTTATGTAGGCCTATCACTGTGAGCATGAACAATAAGCATCACATCTAAAGCATGAACATCATGAACTCTACCACCAAATAATGACATCTATCTATCAATGAGTCAAACACCATGTAAACATATAATATCAAACCATGACCACCAATCACATCATAAACCATAAGCATGTCATTACACCATCATTATCATAAACCAAATAGCTACGCCAAATATCAGGGCATATACCATTTCCCATTTTACTAATATAACCATTAATAAATCCATAACATGTATCCATCCATAACATATCCTATCATAACCATGAGTAAAATCAGATCATCATAGCTAACTTTCTAGCATCACATGCCTAAGCTACTACATGAAACATTATAAAAACGAACTAAAACCATAAGCCCTAATCATAAATCATAAGAATCCATCATACATGAACATCAAGAAATATATATCATATACATCAAATCATCAAAAAATAATACATGTCATGATATGTTAGGTTCTCTCAAAAACATATACATCTCACTCCATCATCACATAGGTTAGTATCAAAATAATATATTAAAATAACATATCTCAACATAATCATGGGCATGTACCACTAATACTAGCCCCATCTATGCCTACACCTATACCTAGTGGTGGTCCCCCTAAGACCCTTATCTATCCCACTATAGAAGCCCACTAACCTAGAGTAGTTATCAATGGCCTATAAACCAAGATCACTATGTAATTTGCATACCTCATAGCCTAGGGTAGATGGTCTAATATAATCACCTCATAATATCTGAGATTCATAATGGTAGCTAGATAGTGTACTTGAGGCATTATGTCTAGTGCCCCCTTACTACTACTACACCTACCCCAACCCTCTATTTGAGTAGATCTCTCTTACCTATAATAGTGGTGAACTACCCTTGTAATGCTTGAATTTGGCCCTATAATGTAGCAACCTATTCCTATAAAAGTTGTACCTAAGCCTAAGCTACAACCAATGTTGCCCATACCTATGCAACTTAGTTGAATGGATCTATAGCCATCAGTGCCACCCATTCATCATCTCCACCCATGTATGCAATTTTATAGATAGGCTAGTACCAAGCCATGAATCCATCTGAATACCTTACATCATCTATGGGAGCCCTGATAGGAAGATCCTCAATCCTACTATCCAAAACTATCTAAATAGGTTGAGGTACTGGTAACTAAACCTCTAATTCTTACCTCCTATATCATGAATGTGGACCTGGTACACCCTATAACAAACCAAACTATCATCATACTTAATTGAAGGGAATTAACGCAACCTCTCCCTCTTGTTGTCCCATTATCCACCTGTAGCTCTACATAGTAAGGATCTCCCTCCTGTACCTTGAATAGATGGGGAACTATAGGAAAGGCCTCCATGTGATGTCCATAACTACCAATCCCCCTAAGATAACCTTGAACCACTCAATATCATGTGCTACACCCCTGACGCCTAATGCAACATAGTCATCCCTCTACCTCATAAAACCAATAAGAAACTCTAGCTATGTGTACCCCACCTATGGAAATCCCATAGGCCTTAGTACCTATATGTACTCATAGGCCCAATCGTGTAGAACCATGCCCATGCTAATGCCATACCTATTGTAGTGCTTGAGTCCCCATAACTCTTTGTAAATCTAAATAAGTAACATTGA
This sequence comes from Torreya grandis, assembly GCA_037957365.1. Lineage (NCBI taxonomy): Eukaryota > Viridiplantae > Streptophyta > Pinopsida > Cupressales > Taxaceae > Torreya > Torreya grandis. The sequence goes on along the minus strand of JARHVA010005171.1, from coordinate 307,175 downwards.
GACCCACCCAAATATGGTCTTCTTAAGAAATATCTCAACACAAACCCCTAGTAGTACATAATTAAATCTCCCACTACTAGAATCTATGAGCCCAAAGAAAGTAACCATAATCATCAACATCGACATAAGTCTCATATCCTTAAGATCCCTCTAATACAATGTTGTGAATTAAACCCTCCAAAGTACTAGTAGACCTAGTCATTGTCATCTCCATACAGATGCTTGACATACTCATCCTACTCCTCCTATTCAATATGGTAGATCACATCTCTAAAAATTAGGAGTTGAGTGATCTTATAAACATCTTCTAGGAGAATAGTCATCTTGCCAATTAGTAATAAGGTGTTAGTATTAGGATACCATCACTTGATGAGTGGTACTATTATAGATGCATCCCTAGGCACATGTTAGTAGTGTCTCATCCCTATTATCCCTACCACCTCTATATGGGCCCAATCATTAATAGTCATCCCCTCAAGTAGCACAGAGAAGATCCATGACACATAGTTACACATCTATATTTACTCCTAAGCTTGCACTAGATCAAAACACTTTGCTTAGACCCTATCTAGTCTCATCTACACTATTTTTGAAAAATGCACCCCTAACCATAACCTATTTTACTTAATAATAACCATACCCCATTTATACCTTATACCCAACCTATCAGGCCAAAATTCAAGCCTAACCATTACACTTTACCCTCAAACCATGTTTAAACCCTTATCACCTTTTTAAATAATTATACCTCATCATGACTAACTGCCAATGGTTGGGGACCCCTAATTCTTAAGGTGTCGACCATTAACAGTCAGGCCTAACCATCCATGGTTACCTATGGGTATTTTATGGTTGAAAACCCAAACCTACCAAGACCTAAATAGGGACCCAATTCATTAAACACCTAACTTAAACACTCTACCTAGCTAGCCTACTACCCAATCACTCACCTACCCTATCATTTTTATGTTTTACCCACCCCATTTGACCAAAACCCTACTTATGACATGTAGGCCCAAATAATTATTTTATAGACCTCTCACCCTAGGCAAATATAAACAATAGAAAAATCACACTGAGCTATAAATTTAGTGCACCCCCAACCTCATTTCATGACCTCCTCTATGGTCTGAGCCCTCGATTAGGTACTCAACTATGTCTCCAAGCTCCATGCACCTTGGACCCATATATTAAATCATGTACCTCTAGCTAATGATAAATGTCTACCTCAACACAGACCTCTCTCATAGAGCAATAAAATCATCTAGAGCTCAATCAAACAAAATAGCATCGTAAAATGACAAGCTAAATTTTAAGTTTTTACTTTTACCCTTTGGACTTCTAAGGTTTCCCTTGACCATTGATGGTCAAGGTGACTATCAACAGTCACCTTCTAGGGACCCTAACCATTGATGGTTAGGTTAACCTCCAAACCCACTTTTTACCTTTTATCTATAGTCTACCCATTTTAAGTAATTTACACTAGGCTCTTCCTTATTTTAGAGATTCCTTTCTCCCACCAACTTGATCACCTCATCACCTCACCATTGGTCTCTTTTGGCCCATCTAGCATGCAATTTTGTGACACTCTTATCTAGTCCTTTGATTGTAGTGATAACATGACCATGTTGACCCTTTTACATTTTATACCACCTCACATATACTAACCCACTTTTGTCTCATTGGGATCACTTCCTACCTTAGATACCCATGACATTTGACCTATTTTTGTTTTCCTTGGGAACACTTCCTACTTTGGATACCCACTAGATACATATAAATCACTTAAGAGACTTGTGTTTATGAGTGTTCCTAGTTCCACACCTATAGGTAGTTATGTGGTTCACTTATCACTTATCCTTCTTAGCATCAACCCTTATATTTACAAACCTTGGAAACCTAGTCTATCCACGATCTTGGCTATCACTCCTTTTGTTGGATTTTGTGTGCAAGTTTGCATCTTAATTGCCTAACCTCATGTCACCACCTTATGACTCACCATATATCATTTATCAAACCTATACCCACTTCAACTTCATCTCAGTGAATCCTAGTTTAAGGGGGAAAACCTCCTCCCACTCTTGGGACAATCAGACCTTTGACCCATATTCCATTTTCATTTTGTAGCTCATTCACGCAAGGTATATAATAAAAGGGGAAAAATATAGACACCAAAAATCTACACACATATGATTTTGAATGTTAAAATAGCCTTGGAAGTACCCCTAAACCCTTTTAGACCCAACCTATGCCTATTGAGCCTAAACCAACCAATATGCACTTAGTTGCACCTACTTGAGTAAACCTAACCTTCAAGACCCTATTCCTATGGACCCTAATTGTCAATGGTCATGGTGACTATCAATAGTCAACCTCAGGAACCCCTAACCATCAACAATTAGGATCCACTTTTTTACCAAGAGCATGTAAGCTCTACCAACCCTTTTCTAAATATAACTTGTCTAATTTGTGTTATAAGCATTTTCATGCAAAAATTATATTTAGATGACCCAATTACACCTTCACTTCCACCTCTTATGCCTATAAGAGAGAGAACTCTAGAAGGTCAAATCCATCTACAATAATTATTAGAATCTTAGGCATTAAAGAGTTTTCTTTTGTAGGTCAATCAAGTCAATCAACATCATTAGTGTTATCAAGTATTATCAACCATCTTATTGAGATCCAACTTGCCATCATCTCTCAACCAAGAGTTTAGGTATCGTTACTTTATTAGAATTGAGCCAAATTCCACTAACAAGCTAACCACGTCAATCACTCACCCACTCAAATTTTGGTAAGACAAGTACATTTTAATCAATATTAATGTGCTTTTATTCCATTTCACAATCAACATAGCCCTTACCCAACTCTTATAATTCATCTATGAAACCTCATCACCTTCTAGTGATCAAACCTAGAATTCCATAGTCAATCTCTGATAATGGAACCCAACCACTGATGGTCGGGCTAACCACCAATGGTAAAAAAACTAGCAAGCTACTTTGGCCCACCTACACCTAATAAAATCTACTTTTCTATGTTTTTGACCACTCACAGGCCCCTTTCTAATTTTTTGAAGCATATCCTAACCTGTTAGCACTAGTATTAATTAGTTTATCAATAATTAAATCATTTCTAATCTAATTTTATATCAAGATTTCTTGTATTCAATTTTATTACCTTTTGATTATTGGTGCAAGTACCTTCTTTCCAATTTATAAACTTGATTATTTAAAACATGTGGATTGACAACCCCTAAGGAAGCTTTTGCTTTTAGGATCTGGCTATCTCTAGGAAATCCACCCAACTTTTTTGTCTAACAAATAAGCTTTCTTTAGTGCTTTCTTATCTAGAGTTCTTCCTCCCAAGCCAAAGAGGAGCTCTCACAATCATTTAGATTTAACAAAAGCACAAACAAATAGGTTTTTCAACCATACCTGTATTGAGTTTCTTTTCTCTCTTTCTTATATCTAAAGTAAAAATTTACATGAAATAGTATCAAGGGTAATAATGATAATGTTGGTGTACAAAGAGGATAACCTCATTCTAATATTTAGCCAAACTTTGATTTGAACTCATTGAAGGATATAGATAAAAATCAAAGTGAAATGGAAGTGATGGAGGATGAGGTAAACCTACATAAATATTTCCTTCATTAATTTGAGGGATCATACAAGACTGAAATAAGAGATTAATAATTTTAACAAGAAAGATGGGCATTTATGCACAAGGGAGAAGGAAGCAGAAGTGGATACTCAAATTGAGATTCTTACTAATAGAATTAATATGTTGGAGAAGGAAAATAGAGAGCTTAAAGACAAGCTTAATCTTCTTGTTAGCTTTAGTAAGGTAATAGTGAATAATGAAATGCAAAGTATGTAAGGGTTGTATATATTTTTTAATAATTCAAAATAGAGTTAGTATGACACAAGGCCTAAGAATAAGATTAAAGGAGTCACTACTATAAATGAAATGACAAAATTGTAGGTAGAGGAGTAGTCCATGGCACATGAGGAATGGAAGAAAACCCATAGCTAATTCTCTTCTCTTTATAACGTAAGTTGTGTATCATCTATTTTTTGGTTGTGAATTTTTTGTTTATTTCAAGTGGACTTGAGTTTTTTACTATGTTTTTAAATATTTTTCTTTATGTTACTAGCCATGAAGGTGATTTTTTTGTATGGGTAAGATCCCTCTAAAACCTTCTTTTACTTTCAATAATAACAATGGACATATATAAGTTGAGTAATAACCATGTGAAAGGTGAATGATATGTAGCATGGCACTAAAAATAAAAAAAGAGTGTGTGATATGGATCTTGACACAACAAACTTAATAGAAACTCCAAAATTTATTCTTACATAGAAGAAAAAAGTCACACACAATGTCATGGCCATGAAGAACACAATACCACTCAATGTCATGTAAGGAATAACTACACACAATTAAAAATAAAATTCCATATAAGGCCAAGGGCCACACATAGTGTAAAATAAAATTTCACACATAATAGACAATCAAATGTTACACACAAAATAAAATAAAATGTCACATAAGGCCAAGAGCCACACATAATGGAAAATCAAGTGTCACACAATGGACAACCAAATGTCACATAAAATAAATGTCAAACACAATATAGGAAAAGTCACACAATGTAATAAATAAGCAA
>JARHVA010005171.1:267500-300000 GCA_037957365.1 Torreya grandis | reverse complement strand
TAATAGGAATTAAAACCAAAACTATTTCTCCCACTAGTTAACTTTATGAAATCCTATGTAATTCTAATGTGCAATGCATTCATTTGAATGGATTTAAACACTTGAAAACCTATGAACTGACTTTAAAAATTATATTAAAACTAATCTCATGGGTTTATACTTTTAGTTATTTTAGGTTTGGGAGACTTAGGATAGTTATTTTCACTATGTATGGTTATTTCTAATGATATTTAGATATGTGTCATACAAGTGTTAGATAGGTAAATGATTAGGACATATATGTTTATATAGTTGAATTTTTGTATGATTTCCTTGAAAATAATATGCAAAACATATGGGTTGACCCTTTTAAATAATTTTAATTTTGTAAATTATTTTTTAAAAGGTGCACAAATAGGTTCGGCCTAAGTGGAAAAGTCTATAATATTAAACCTATTTGATAGGTGTGGACATGTCCATAGAATAAAAATAATCATATGAGGCTAAGAGATAATCTAATAATGATAAATGAAATATTTTGGATAATATTATGAATATATTATGTATCGATAATGGAAATTTGGAAGGTCAAACCCATAATTGGTAAATGGTTATGAGGAATAATGAATAAGAGTCATGTATGTGATAATAAGTTAAGTAGGTTAAGTTTGGGTAAAATTACACATCATCAAGTGCCTAATACCAAATAATAGTTTTTACATCCCACCTAGACCCACCATTTTATTAATTGATTTTATTTTGAGTTTAAAAAGATAAAAGGTGGTACCTAAGGATAACCACAATAGGTGTGCTCAATTATGTACCATGTGTTGCACCTTTTCCACACAACCCTGAAATGAAACATATATAAATAAGTTTTTAATTATGATTTAAAATAAAATAAAAGATTATAAACTTTGAACATATTTGAAATGAAATATAAATGAATAAATACAATTGTGTGTATGCATTTAATTGTCTTTTGGAGACTTGTATTCTAGATAAAATGGAGAATGGGGTGATCATGCCCCTTGGAGATGTTTATTTTTAGAAATATTATCAATCACTTAAGTTCCAAACAAAAATATACCACAATTTTTTTCCTTTACCATAGTAATATATTATTTCTCTAAGCTGACAAAATAGAAACTTTTACAAACTTGATAATGTGGTAATAATTCAACCCTTGTGGTAACACTAGATGACCTAATTGGAGAAAGGACATGCCTCACATAGACATGAACATTTAATTATAATTTATAAAGAGGTTATAGACTAGAGTAACCTTTTTAATACCATAAGGTGATATGGTATAAAGAGATATGAGAACATTATATTTGGTAGTTATTAAATAGACATAAATAAAAGATAAGTTAGAGTAGGAATTAATGTGTACTATTTAATGAATCCTATGAATGATCACATGTAATTATTTTATTATCTTAATGTATGATACAATTATTTATAAAAAATAATTACCCCTAAATCACATTGGTTGTAACTTACCTTAATAAACATAAACCATCTGTAGCCAACCACCTTAGATTTTATGTCAACATTTGGTGGTGCCACATGGAATTCAATTATCTAATGTCTAGGGGAAAGTATCCATTATAATTATGGAAACCAATGCTCATATAGATATAATAATGGTGGGAAGATAAATTATATTTTCACTCTAAGATCAAATTAATAGGTGAATCATTACCTGAAGTAACAACATAATTATTTCACTCTCAAAAAGAGTAATTTGGGGTCACATTTCACAACTCTTGTGGCTCTAGATACTGTATCAAGTTAATCATACAAAAATTTAAATATTTTTCATTAATAAAACTATCTATTTGATGGTTTAAAATCTTTAATAACTCTAATTACTTGATACATCATTAACTAGGGCTAATGATTATTAGTTCAAGACTACCCTCAACTAATTCATCATGGTTTGGGATATAGAAAGTTTGAGAAGCTTCAACATAATTAAAGTTGAGTTGTTTAAGGGGAAATTAATATTTTCTTGAAAAAATCACCACTCCTCATCCACAAGTTGTTTATGGATTTAGGTTAGTGAAATAAGGTAAACAATTCCTTGATGTGGATATACACCTAAGGGATGATGTGCAGAAAGAATGGGTATCCTCAAACTTTGTGACCACTAAAAATATCTTGTCTAAATTTTTGGATAAAGTTAAATAATATGTATTGGAATGGTAAAGTATATATAAAATTAAGAGTAATTTAATTAACGAATAAGGAGATATTAGTAAGAGGATAATTAAAGACATTTAGGAGGTAATGGTGAATGATGAGATAAATAAACATATAGAGAATGAGAAAATTAAGTTAGATAATAATAAATAAATATATGATAAATAAATAGATTAAAAAAATAAAAAATTATGTTAATAATATCTAAGATAGTGGATAAAACTAATTTAGGCTCTACTAGAGGAATTCTTGATATTTAAAATCTATATACTATCCCTCTTCCAAAAATAGATAAGTTAGTATTAACATCATAATAAGGATAGATGAGGAAATTGAGAGAATTATAATAGAATAATTATTATATAATACACAATATAAAGTCATAAATGGCATGCAATAAGGTTTATCATATTTAGTCGTAGTGATAGGAACACCCAAACTATTTAAAACCTTGTGTGAAGAAGATCAACTGATAGAGGATAGTTTACCATATAGAGGATTAGGCATAAAAAATAGTAAAATAAGAGATGATTAGGATATTATTAAGATATGAGGTGTTAAATATATATTATAATCAAGGTAATAAACTTTATCATTTGAATGAATTCTGATAAGAAGTCATCAAGAATAAAATTATACAAACAATATATAAGATAAACAAGATGTGTAAAGGAGTGTTGAAATTGGTCAAAATAAAGAGAATTAATAAATAAGTGTTAGTATTCATATGATAGATACACACCATATAGATAATGAGGAAGATAAATTAATATAAGGGAGATTAGATAATGAAAACATAGAAGAGATAAAACATAACAAATCAAAAACTCAAAATGACATAACCCCCTTAAGCCAAACTACAAGTGGCCCAAAGAGGAAAGTAACCCTTTGGAAAAATAACCATCCCATTTGTTTCTTTATAATTGATGTGAACATATATATCTTAGACAAATATATACATATATTGGATAAGAAGTAGAAGATAATTACAAAACTTTTAGTGAAGAGATTGATAATAAAAGATAATTTGTAAGAACTTAGGTATAAGTGTTAGGAATAATATATTTTTAATATTAGTTAAAAATAGATAAGGGAGTAACCAAAAACTATTCAAATAGGATAAATATAAACAACATGAAAACTTTAATAATACTATAGGGACTAGTAACTCAAACAACCTGATAAATAAAAGTAACATCAATACTAGTGGTTTTCATAGAACACCTAATAAATATAGCATGATGCAAAACATGATTAAGTTTACAATTTTTCGGTTAAGACATGAAAGGTATATAAGAACACATGTTCTTACTAGAATCATATTGGAGGATTCATAATATTAATGATGAGAATATGATGTTATTTGACTTCATGGGAACATTGAGGGATGATTACCTCAAATGCTATATGAAAAATTACTTTGGTCATGCAATTTCATGGGCTTATGTATAAAAATAATTTAAAGGATATTTCCACTATCTAAACATTCAAATTAAGAGTGTCAATAATATGATGGAATTGATATGGAAGGAGAAAGAGATAATCAATACTATAATCAAAGATTTAAATTGATAGTACAAAAATTAGAGGAACCAATAAATGAAAAAAATGATTAAATGGTTTATTTATTTCATAATCTCATGCCTAAGAGAAAATATGGAGGATGGAAAAATCTTCAATACATTTGTTGAAATTATATAGATGGTGTCATGGATAGATGCTTAGTTATGTAGATGTGACACATATACATCATTGAAAGATAATGTAGAAAGACTATAATTGAATTTAGAGTAACTAAGGATCAAAAAAGAAATATATATGAAGGGTGATGAGTTTATATCTTTTTAGATTAATAATACCCCAATACATAAATAATATGGTGCACCACCTATTGTGTAGAGGGACACTATAGGACAAAATGTACTCATAGTGATATGGTGGAAAGAGTGGTATAAATAAGATCAACATAAACACTGGTGTAAATTATCCTCCAAATTAGAAAGTGATATATGGGGAGATGATGTACTATTAAATATATAAGGTATATGATCATCATCCTTATAATTTATTTCCAATTATATAATTGGATCTACCCATAAACTCATTTATGAATTGCACTAAGTATATATATTTTAACCATTATAATCACACCTACCCTATCATAAATGCACTAAAAAATGTGAAAGACACTAATATAATAATATTAAAAGATATTAATTAAAATACACTACCATAGTTACCTCTAAACAATCATATTATGCTGCACCTTAGTTAGTAGTATCAAACACCTCCTGCAATTCAAAATTTTCAACCAAAGTACTATAATAAAAATAAAGATGTATATAGGGGAGGTTTCTAAGGAGGATATAAGAGAGTATTCCATGGAGGTCAAGTAAATTACCAAGGGAGGATAGGATAAAATGATAATTTTTTATAAGGTTATTATAATGAGACACCCCCACTAACATGTTACATGTGTGGAAAAGTGGGACATATTGCTAGAAACTACATTGAATAGTTACAAACATAGTGTGGATTTTGTCATGAAAAAGGAACAAATGACTTATTATCATGCCCCAAAGTTATATAATTATATAATAATGGTGGAAAAGATATTGAGAAGTTAGTATAATATCTCCCCAAAAAAGGGGCAAAATATTTAATGAAGCTACCAAAAGGATAGTGCATCAAATTTCATTGAGAAATTGTTGAGGTCAACATACCCCCATTTTTAAAAAATGAGGAACCTTATTAAATATTTAAAATTATGTTATACATTATGCATTCAAATTGATCAAAATTGCATTATTAAATATCATGTTTTTCTCTAGCTTACATTTGACATGTTAGCATTTGATCTTCATTTGACTTTATCTAACATTGCTAATGTTTGATATTTTATGTTCCATGTTGCAAGTTTAATGGAGTCCCATTTTAATGGACAATAGTTAGGGTTTTGTGCTTTAATGAAAAACTAAACCTTAGTTGGTTAAAAAATATAATTTTGCTAATCCTTCTTACTAACCTTGGTCTTTTAATCGATTAATTAAATCCATGTTTAAATACCCAAAAACACTTAGTCTAATTATTTTAGCCTAAGTTATTTTGAATTGAATTCAAATTTATGCAGGATTCAAATTTGCATAGGAAAGCTTTATTATATTTTAAACTTAGAATAAATTTTATCCCAAATTTTTAGTCATGTTTATTAACATGACTAAAACCTTAGTCTAAAATTTTATCCTAAGGCCCTTTATACTCCTGAGCCCTTAGTTTATTTTCATTATCTGTAGGGATGAATAAATATGAGGAAACCAAGTTTCAAGATCTCGAGAACTCAAGTTTAATATCAATGATCCGTGGATGATGGCCCAAGTCAAAATTTCAAAATGTTCTAAGATCAATGTGAGGATGCCAAGTGGAAAGATATCAAGAAATTAAAGTAAAAAATAATGATTTATATGATAAGATAGAGTCAATAAGTTAAAATAATTGATAAATGGTATGCATTAATTACATAATAGAGATCTAATGGTAAGAAAAGAGTCAAATTATCAAAGATCCTCTAAAGGAATATGAGAAGGACAAGTGTCACAATCTTGGTAAGTGATCAAGCAGATCAATGCTCTGTATTCAAGCTTATATATAAATAAAGGAATCAATGATCCATATTCATTCATACATCTAGGAGATTGATGGTATGAATGAAAGTGGACTTTTTAAAGGGCTCAAACTGAACATGGTGGTGACACATGGCACAACTGTAATGAATTAGAGAAGATCAATAGATAGTGTTCAAGCTTTTGGATCAAGATATATGGTACATAATGGGTCAACAATTTAATGGGCCTAGATATAATGAGAGGCTTCCACATGGTGAAAAAGTGTTAAGTGATGAATTGTATTTTCAAGGTGCATAGAGATATTGTAGATCTACCAAGTGGCACACTCTCAAGAACTCAAATAGAATATCAACAGCCCATGATGAAGCCAAGTCTAAATTAATTTATAATAGATCAATGATATGAATTAATTGAACTTCAAGATTTCACAAGGTATTGACACATGTTCAAAAATGATAAACAATCACTTTATAAATAAATGAGTAGAATGACATGGCCATGTGACATAAGTGAGACACATCAAATTGGGAGATCTTGTGGGACTAACACATGAAAGGTGTAAATGTGCAAATCAAATGCAATCCAAGTCACAATATCTCATTATTTGAACTAGATGACCACCATTAAAACCCTACATAAACCTTCAAAAATACCTAAGGTATATGAATTGACCTAAATTATCTCCAAAATCACTATAATTAAATTGAAATAGTTGAATTATCATCCCCAATTGGATAGTTTGATCAAGATTATAGAAATGGCCACCCATAAGCATGTTTCAAAGAAATATGTGGAGCTATATTTGACATTAGATGTATAAATTCATGTGTTTAAGGACATGGAGTTTTTAGCTATTGATTTAAACACAACAATTGGTCTAAATTATTCTAGACAATTGAAAACTAGCTAGCTATCATTAGGGAAGAAAATATTTTCTCTACAAAAAGGATTTATGATGACATTATAGAAATACAAATGACTGGACTTCACTATGTAGCTACAAAACCTAAGGTACTTCAATACATTGATATTATTGGTTCCATTTTTAAGGAAGATAAAATAGATAGGGGTATGTTAATCAATGAACACAATCAAAGGAAAGTTTCTTACATTTACCCAATTGACTTTGAATCCTATTACAATCTCCCTAAACTCTAAATGAACTTAACCTTAATTAACTTATGGGATAAATAACACCATATGATGGATACCCTATCTATATGGTTAAAATTTGGTAACCAAGTTATTGTGGACCTTGATAAGAAAATTCCTATCAGTCAGTTTAGACTAAGGGTCAGGATGGTAATGATAATTTTTAATAAATTGTATCGATATGCAACCAAAAATTATATTGATCCTATGGGGACACTAATGGTGTATTTAATTATTGAAAGAGTAATAGTTCTTCCATTAGGTAATATAATTAGCATCTCCTTAAGTACAAAAATATATGCAATTAGGCATAAGAAGAAGAATGGGTTTTTCATGATGTCTTATCTCCTATATACCCTATGTGCAACTAGAAAGATTCCCAATCAAATGGAATGGTCTCCAAATGTAACCCAAACCATTTCTCAATACTATTATAAGTTTCATATTTTTAAATATAGGGACTACATTCAATTTATTTGTGACTATGTCTAATCTACATTGAGTGAGGCCATAATTGGCATTCTCATGGAGAGAGTTATCCATAAAATTGATAAGTTTTTTGAATCTATGGGGAATATATGGTTATACCCTGACTGAACTATCATAAGGATTGAGGGAACTCAAAATTCTCCTCTCAAGTTGTTAGTCCATGTTCATGCTAATATAGTAGAGCAAGAGATGGTCTACCAAGTATTCCATGGTGTAGATGGCCTTTACAAGAATAAAAAAAAGGGTATCATAGACAATTTTCATATGCAAATTATAAAAATTATATTCATATAATGGGATAATATTAAAGTTGCATCAAAACATAGGTTGTATTTCAATCTACAAATGGATGACCTTAGACAATGGGATCTTTATGGGAAGCTTAATGAATATTTGAGGCTCAAGGGTATTCTAAATGTATCATATGAGCATGAGCCCAGTTTATTTGACTACATATACATCAAGGCATCTACTTAATTTGAAGTCACTAGGAGATTAAAATAACACAACCTAAGACTTGAGTTTAGACTATATAGATTTCAAAAAATGGATTATAGGTGGAAATTAGGCCTCAAAATAGTATCATTTGGTTAGTGGTGAATCTTACAGACTTCCATTTTTCAGCTCACAAGTAGAGACATAAATAGAACATAAGCCTAAAGAGAAGAGGTTAGAGGAAAGAAAGCCAAGTGAGGTTGCTTCTAATTCATTAGTCTTAGAACCTTCCAAGATAGAAGAACTTGAATTACATCAAAAACAGGTCCATATGATAACCATATATTCTCAAGATTAATTTGAAGATGTATTTAAGATGTTATCTATAGCATATACATATTTAGATTAATAAGATAAGATAAGTGTTGAAGAAACTAAAGATGACAAAGGGAAATCTTTGGAATTAGTAGTTGTTGACCCTCCTAAGAGGAAATTAGAGACTGCTTTTCTTTTAAAGGCTAAGAATCCTAAGGTTACCATCACTCCTCCCCTAAAAGAAGTCATTTTGTTTAGTGAAGAGAACATATTGTATGGTCCACCTATTCTTGAGTGGTTCTTTTATTAACCTAGATTGGAGAAGTCACCTACCTACCATCCATGGGATATGGTGAAATCCACTCATATCTCTATGGAGCAAGAAATGAAACCATGGATAGTTTATTTATATGAAGAGGAGGAAATAATATTGGATACTCTAAACCATTTAGTAGACCAATCACAAATAGAGGTCCCAATCCCACATGTGACCCAATATTTAGTTGGATTCAAGTTTGATCTAGAGACTGCTGGCTTACGCAGAGTGATATAGAAAAAGGTCATGATAGGAGGTGAAGAAAATGTGTATCAAAAAATGGAGCCATTAACTAGTTTGAATCGGAAGTAATGATATAGGCATGGTAAATAACCTATCTTTGAATAATATGTCTGAGAATCAGCTCAATCATAGTTAGATTAGTTTTAAGATGCTATTAAATGGCTAAAGTAACAAAGGAAGAACTTACAAGATCAATCCATTTTGTTTATTCTAGGAGATAAGATAAATAAGTTTAAGGCAAACATGTATGATCTATTCATCTCCTTAAAGGCAGTAAAGTCCAAGCTGTTGAAGAATGAGCAATCCATACACAAATTTGTAGTACATAGGAAATTATATCACACAAATAATATTATTTCTATTACATGTCATCATATGAAAGTAAATAATATATATATATATATATATATATATATATATATTAACTTTATCTTATAATGTAGGAAACAAGTACAACTCCTAAACCTATTTATGTGGGTGAGTACAACCTACTCAACCACCATACAAATTGACTAATATTAGTTATTTATAAAATAACTAATTAAAATATTAATTACTTTTACATTTTCATAATTAATAATACATAAAATATGTGAGGCACTAACCAATATATTCCCAACATTCCCCCCCTTGCTTAATGTGAATATGGGGAAAACATCCAACCTATAATACACCTACTTTCATGATTAGGTGATTTTTTATTGGTTGATCATAAACAAAGATAGAATGGTTTTCATGCATCTAACCAAAAATCAAGAGTGATGGTTTTATATTGGTTTACCATAAACCACAAATGATGATGATTTTTTAGTGGTTTAACAAAAACAACACCATGATGTGCCAAGTACATCCATTAGCTTTCATCTCATTTTAACTTTAGGGGATTACATAGGAAAATATAACATTGTGCTTTACACATAGAATCACTCATAGAAATTAGAAATGGAACATTGTGTCATGTTCCCCCCCCACAATATGAAGTTTCCATTTATTCACACCACATTGAAATCTGAAATTAAAAACACATAACTAAAAAAAATAACACCACACAAGTGAACAATAATTCTCTTCTATTATTATTCACACACACACAAGTCACCAAATTGTTGGTGTGGTTCCATCGTTGGTGAATGATGAGAGGTCTCTGAAAGACCTCCTTCTTCTATGTATCTTCCAACCTCTAGTTAGTTGTTTATTATAGTAAATCATCAGAAACATATACACATTCTTATTATACTATTTCATTTCTTCATTGATCTTTCATCTATGATTGTATTGGCTTCATTACTAAGTATTCCAATAAGCACATCTCTAGCTTGAAATCTATAGTATGTAGAAGTATGTCCCTTTTTCTTAAAGTAGTAACATTTAATTTATCCTTCATTTTATGAGAAATTCTTATGCTTATTTTTCATGTATATATCCTTTTCTTCTTTATCATCTTCTTTGTTTCTCTTCTCTTTAGATAAGAGAGTAGATATAATATCATCTAAAGTATGTGTAGGCATCTGACCAAGGGTGGATACAACATTGCTATATTTTGGAGATAAGATATTCAATAGGATAGATTTTGCATCTTCCTTATCAAATTATACTTCCACTTCTGATAGTTTTCTCATAAAATACCTCCATTCATTTATGTGACTAGACATGCTTATACCATCATTCATCTTAAATTTGAGCAATTGTAATTATAATGAGAACTTAAAATTCACAAATTTTCCACCAAAGGTTTTATTTAAAAGTTCCCAAATTTATCTAGATGTATTTTTGAGATCTACATGATGAAGCTTAGAATTAGACATTGCAATCCCTATTATGGCTTTGGCCTTATCATCTCTGGATTGCCATTTTAATAACTTGCTAGCATCTACAGGCTCTTTCTCTTTTCCATTAACTATTGCCCAAAGATTATTATTAATTAGTTGCATTTGAATCTTCACTTTACATGTATGAAAATTAATTACATTTAATTTATGTACTGGTGTTATTGATGTCTCCATTGATCAATAAATAATGATAGATAATATGAAAACTGACTTACTTTGTTAAAATTGCATACTGGACTTTTGAACAGAAAATTTAGCATATTTCTTACATAGATTTTAGTTAACTTTAGGAATCATACTAGGAATAAAATATGCAATTTAGAGTGACTAAAATTGAGTTATCTTTAGTTTTCTTGTGGATCATGCTAGGGTGAGTCAAGTGTAAATTGATCAATGATGAACTCTATACAATGGAAACATGTTGAGACTTGTGGCTGATAATCGATGTTAATTGCAAGATCTAACATGGATATGTAGACTTAGCATAAGTATAGAATGGAAAAATATTATAGATTTTATAGATTGAATGAAAATATCCCTATTAGAATTGATACACACATATTTTATTTGATCCTTCTTAGGATTATATGAGCATAATGTAGATCTATCCTTGGAAAAATATCTTGATGCATATGTTATCCTTAGATGGAAATAAAAAATGGTGATGGACAAGTAATGAAGGATATTTAGAATACATTCACATTTAAAAATACACCAATAATAGATAGTAGGTGGCATCAGATCACTGGCAAAAATATTTTCATAACAAAGGAGTTATCATGGGTGTATAGTACATGATGAAGGCCATAGTCATAGAAAGTGCATAGAGGATATTATCTCATTATCCAAATCTCAAAGAGATCTAAATGGACTAAGAACCATTTGAATGCATCATTGAAAGCATTGGCCTAGTTATGGATTAGGCATAGCTCTGACACCATTATTAAGGAATGAGTAATTCATACACAAATATGCAGTACATGGAAAATAATATCACACAAATAATTTCATTTCTATTGCATGTAATCATACGAGAGTACATAACAAATATATATATTAACTTGTTCCTATAATGTAGGAAAAAATTACAAATCCTATACCTATTTATATGGGTGAGTACAACCTACTCAACCACCATGCAAATCTATTAATATTAGTTTTTTTATAAAACAACTAATTACAATAGTAATTACTTTTACATTTTCATAATTACTATTACATAAACTATGTGAAGAACTAACCAAGATACTCCTAACACAAGCAGGATATGGTTAACAAATAAGGTACATTAGCTACAAGCCAAGTTAGCCGATGACAAACTTCAAGCAATAAAGTGAAGGATTTGATCACTATTTTGATACCAGACCAAATACCTAGGTTTAAGATAGTCAACCTAGCCCATTTGAATATGGCTATGACAATATTAATATAAAAGATTAGGACTCTAAGAAAATAGTCCAAGGAAATAAGAGATATTTCTAGTGATCTCAAGCAATTAGAGAATAGGATGATGCACATACTAGGGAGCCTAATCAGGGATCCAACTATGCTCAGTCTTATGGGCATGATCATGGATGAGGAGTTCAAAAACATGGCAACTTAGTTCATGCAAGAAGTGAATAATCAAAGCTAAGGCAAAATAGGGGAAGATAATAAAAAGATCTTAGATATGATCCTATCTATAAAGGATAAGATAGGAGATGTAAGGATCATCAAATAAGCTTTTGAAAGGGTTGATAAGGATATCAAAGGTCTGGAAGATCAAGAAAAATAAATTTTCATAGAGCCCATCATTAACCTTAGGCTAATTGATGAGTAACATAATGAAGCAATGAAGATCTTGTAGTAGATACAAAGGACTACAACAACAAGTACTTCTCAAATTCAAATTTGTTGAATTTATCATATTATTTTGTATCCAAACATGTATATCATTTTGAAAAGGAATACTCTTTTTGTAAAATCATGTGCATCTTGTAAAGCACATTGCTTATAAGTCAGTCCATTTAGAAAGTGTCTAATTCTATAATATTGTAGAAGGACAGTTATCCATGACACTTGTACAATTATCATTTGATATGACTGATTGACACACCTCCATAGTATTCTATAAAATGAGTATTGTAATTTGTAAATAGGAGGGAGTTTTTGATCAAAAACTATTGTGTAAACTTGGAGCAATTAATACAAGTAAGGAATTTTGTAAAGATTGTCTGGTATTTGTTTGTGTTTGCTATCATGGTTGCTCTCTCAATTATCTATTTGGATTTTTTTCATGGATTCTAGATGTCCATAATTGAATACAGAGTTTTCAATTTGTGTTTATGTTATATTGAATAAAATATCTTAGATTTAGTTCATTTTCCTTGCTCTTATTGTAGATGTGCTTATGTAATTTTACTTAAAGGAGTAAATCTTTAAATTGAATCTGGTTCTTATTTGCATTGTTGCTACTATCCTTAGATGTTTTATTGATATATGATATGATTTTATATTTAGATATTTAATGTCATATATTGGTTTAAGTGCATATTTGGATTAAATTTAAACTTTGTCATAATGTCTAGATTGAAGATCAATAACATCTCTATTCTCTACCCTGCCCTTCCTTTTGCTCATTTTTTATCAATTCAATTTAGTTTAATTTTCATTATAAATATACATATTAAATTATACTTTATACCTTAGGTTTTTATCAAAATTCACTCTATTTAGTTCATATTACTCTTAATTTTCATAAGCAAGCTTAATACCATGGTTGCTCCCAACAACCATTCATATTTTATTTTGTGAAAAACTATTTACATTTACCACTACTCCACCATAGATATCATGAATATCACATGAAATAAATCATTCAATGGATTATTTGAATCAATAAATGAGAAGTTTTTCTTAAACATGATTAAAACCCTATGATGCACTTTTAGTGATCAACATGCATGAAAATTAGCACTAGAAAGAGGGCATTTAGCTAAAGCTTTGTGAATTTGAAGTGTATTTGATAATTTTGGTGGATTTGGTTCAAATATCAATTAATTATTTGTATATTTGTGTTATTTTTATCTCAATTATATAAATATCATTGATGTTCATGGTTTTAGACCAGTCTTTAGGCTTATTTAGCTAAAGATTGTTATTCTTTGAAGATTCATGAGAAATTATTGCAAAGGTAGTTTAAGATTTGTAAATGTATCTCATTCAAGGTTAGTGATAGTAATTTTTTTCAAATATTTATTGATTCTTTTAAAATTTAGTTTTATTTGAACTTAGAAGTGTAAAGATCATTCACATTCATCATTTTAGATACATCTTTAAGCTAATTCAGTTAAAGATAGTTGTTATTTGTAATAATTTGTGTAAAAATTTCTGAATGTATAAATTTTATCATTGTTATTTGAAAATATAAGGTTTACACATCATATTTTGAATAGGATTCATAGTTTACAAATTGGAATTGCCAAGAATTAGGACTAGGTCACTGTTTAAAACAAGACTACCTCTCCATTCATTAGAAGTTCATAGGAAAGCAAGAGCAGATAAAGGTAAGCACATGGTTTCTAAATTTCAACCTACTTCACCTATCTATGGTACTCATGTGTTCAATATTTATCAAGGTATGACTTGGTTAGGTGGATCTTCTATCAATGTGCCTAGTTAGGTACATGACTTACCTAGAAATCCTGAGAAATATTTGCCTCATTTTATTCATAATGGTGTGGTTATTGCTAAAGAACGTATCAAATCTTTTAAGGCTACTTTAATATTATTAAATGTGGTTCATGAAGATGTTGCATGTATATTTTTTCCTTTTACTTTTTTTTAATGATTTAAAATTGTGCTTGTTTCTAATCAACAACAATGGGAAGTTTCAAGATATGGGACTTGCATCTTGAAACAACCTCCAAATTTTAGATAAGTTAGCTCTTCTTTAAATCAAGTATATACTGGGAAAAGGGACATGAATTTAAATTAGAAACACAATGCAAGAAAGAAAATAGAATCTATGGTGATGTGCCTGAGATGTAATTCGACCTTAATCCTAAGCATAGTGAGACTATATGTAGGATTCATTTACATTTAAGAGAAAAAAGTGCATGATCAATGTCAAAGATTGAAATAATAAAAATAGAGGCTCACAGCATAGACTTCTTTTGTTGAGATACAAAAAATGTCAATAAAGGCATAGGGTTCAATCTTCTTATTTGAATTTTCCAATCGCATAAGAGGCACAAAAACACATACAATTATGTAAACCTTCCAACTCAATAAAATGAGACAAAAGCAAATGACATTCCTAATCACAGCTCTAGAAAATATACAGTCTAGACTAATTTTGCAAATGACACAAATAATATCAACAAAGGCATAGGGTTTAATCTTCTTACTTGAATCTTCTAGTCATGCAAAAGGCACAAAAACACATATAGTCATATAAACCTTTCAACTCAAGAAAACAAGATAAAAGCAAATGATATTACCTAGCCACAGCTCTAGAAAGTCTAAACTTGTTACAATAATTCTTTCTCAAAAATTCTCTCTGATAATGGATCCTCTCTGGCAATCTCTGCACCCTTATTTATAGTCTTAGATCCACTCCAAATTGTCTACTTGTTCCCAATCTAATGGCCCAAATGAAATCTTCCCCTAACTAAAAGTGTAATAGAAGATCTCTTATAGATTCTGGAATGCTTCATCTTTTGGTAGTTCATTGGCTAAAATAGATTGCAAGATGCTCCCTTCTCTTGAATACTAGGTGACACTTAGCCAATTTCCTCTTATTACTTTAGAAAACACTAGAGGATGACACTTGTCATGTTTTACATCACCTATTGAAGACATATGGCACTTTACACGTAACTTATACTCTTTTGTGTCTTTGCATAGCCATGTTCTGCCTTTGACACTTATCGCTATCCACTTTCTCAAAAACTCTAACAGCTTAAAAGATAATAAGATTCATGGAATTTATTTTAAAAGGGACATAAAGATAGGTGTTAATCTCCACTTCTTCATTAAAAGACACATGGCAATCTCTGCTTCTCTTTCTTGGGTTACGTGGTGATCTCCGCTACTTATAGTTACCTTTTTAAAAACCTATGGAAGATGACACATGGCGGTCTCCACTCTTGTATTTATACAATAGAAATAATTTGGGTCTCGTTTCACATTTACATAGATAATGACACCTGGTGGCTTTCACTCACTTTTGCTAAAGTACACGGTAGCTTCCATTGCTTTTAGAAAAGTAACATTGAGACCTTTTGTGAGTGCCACTTGGCACTTTCTGCCTGATCTTAATACTTAACTTTTGAAATCTTTCACTAGAAAGAGATGAAATGTGGGTGCTGATATGAAACTATGGACAATGACACTTGGCACGTTCTACTGAGCTGCTATGAGACATGTGGCACATTTTGAACAACTCATAGAACATATAGAAGGTGCCTCAGACTACAACACTTGGCAATTTCTACTGAGAAAGGATGCCTCTGACGTTGGCACTTGGCAGTTTTCACTCAACTTCAACACTTAATCAAAAATGAATCAAAAGGAAAATAGAGCCCATGCTCTGTATCATGACTTTTCCATCTCAGACCAATGAATGTGAGGACAAAATTTGGTAGTGCACAACTAAAAAATAGAATGCAACATAGATTAATTTTTTACTCTACAGTTATTGGCAACCTCGAGGAATTTTGGGCCTGCTCAAAAAGAAACCACGACTCCTACTAGATCAAAAATTCAAAATCACAGCTTCAACAATGTTGTCTAGTAGGTAGACCACTCTTCATCAGATAACCCTTGCTTGTTCTGTAATTTATTGAAGGCTAAATCAAGGTTAATGGTATCCTTGTGTGAAAAATTTTGCAAAATTTGAATAGTAGCCTTCAATTTGAATTCAATTTGGGAAATAGGAACCAAGACAGCTTCTATTTTAGGGACTGATGAATCATCCTTGAGATCCTAGAAAATTGTTTGATCATTTTATTTGGCCAACAACAATAGTTTAATTTATTCTACCATCAGCACGGTATTGTCATCAAGAAATGAATAAGGAAGACCTAATTGTACAAAATCTTCAACACATTACTTCATTTCATTGATTCCTTCTTTCATGACATCCAGAAGATCCTTGCAACTGTTGGCTATGGAATTGCAACTGAAGACCTCATTTACTCGCTTGGTAGTGACCATTCTGTCATTGATTCCTAGTACTGACAATGTTACATATGCTACATCATAAAGCTTTTACAATAACATTTGTGAGTCTGTTACTCTCTCAGAGACTATAGCTAGAGTATTTACAACTGAACTCTCCACCTTTTTGCATAATTCTTATGGATTTAATAGGAAGGTGAGAGAAGGCCTGAGCTGATTAATCTCTGAAGAGATTCTCTTCCACATGGATTCATATAACTCCCTTACCAGACTTAATACTCTGACACTCTTTAGCATGTTTGCTAGCTTTAGTGTCAATTATGTTGCTCTCTATTGCTTTGAGTGAAATTTGGCTATTATGACCACAACATTATTCTATTCGGCCAGTAGCTTTTGTTATAATTGGGTAACTTGCAACAAGTGCTCCTTGTTCTTTTTTTGCAATGCTACTTTTTCATGCCTAAGGGTCATCATTACATCCTTTACTTATGTGGGCCCTGCCTTTAAAGAATCATTTTGGGCCTAAATTGCCTGATGAATCTAAAGAGAAATAGTATTTTGCAACTATTTATTTAGATTCTCCATTTCATTGTTTTTACTATTGATCTTTGAGGTCAAACTATTACAGTTTGCCTTTTCCTTGGCTAGCTCAGCTTCCATCTTTTGTAGCATTCTCAATATCTTCAATTAGTCTTCAATAACTACAGAAGTGGATTCTATTAGTAGCTCAACTTTGTCTTGTGGCTTGAAGAGTGACATGTTGATGGCTACTACATTCATTATGTAATCATCTGGCTATATTTGCTCCATTGGCTTTATGACATTTGGTGATAAATGAGTCACCGTCAATTGTTATTTAATGGGGTCAAATTGTGACCACAAATGGGGTGTAGCCAAAGCTTTATTCTCCTTAATCATCTTATTCTCTCTTTAGGCTTCCCTTGCCTTCCTAACAGCATATGCTTAGGTCTGGAAGGTGGAAGGAGAGGCAATGTGCCCACCCACAAAAGGATGTCCTTATGGAAGACCATATTGAATAGCCAATTATTGGCTATGCACAATCTTAGGGAAAGGTTTCTTGGGAATAGAAGGGGAAAAATAAGGTAATGTTAAAGCTTGAGGTGTCATAGATGGGATGAAGTGAGAAATAGGAATGGTAGAATTGGCAGGGGATGTCATCTAGATAGATGAAGTCATCATGCCAACAGGAAAAGAAATAGACTGAGAAAGAGAGGGAGGAGTAGTACTTACTTGAGGAGCAATTACAATACCCTATAATTGGCACTGTGATGTGTTTGTCTCCTCCTTTGAAGTTAATTAAAACTACACCCTCTTTCATTTCTTGGGTGTCTCTTCTTTTGGCTATATTTTTGCTCCTTTCAATGAGGCTTATGGGGAACTAGGAACATCTATAATTGAGGCTGATGGGGAAGCTTGTGATGTTGAAGGCACCACACTATTCTACATTTCTATGGTGTTGAGGTATTGAGGCCAAACTGATACAGTT
The DNA here is from genome assembly GCA_037957365.1 of Torreya grandis. NCBI lineage: Eukaryota > Viridiplantae > Streptophyta > Pinopsida > Cupressales > Taxaceae > Torreya > Torreya grandis. The sequence goes on along the minus strand of JARHVA010005171.1, from coordinate 281,742 downwards.
GTTGCAATTGCAGTTTGCTCTGAGGCTTGTGACTCTTGGCTTAACCTAGCCCTAGCTTCCTGTTCTTCACCTAGTGTAGGCAAATTACCTGTCTCTGGTCTAGATGCAAGGGAGAGATGACACTCATCTCATAGTTCTTCCCATCTTTCATTTATGTCTACATTCTCAAAAGAATGGGTTGTTTGACAAATTTCCTGCCTACACTTCCAATAGGCCTCTATCTTCTCAGTATCACAATCTTTATTCTTTAAATCTCTCCTTAAGCCAAAAGTCATTCTGACTTTAGGATCATAATCTCTCTTTTTAACATAGTATGTATCCCATGGTCTATTTTTTGGAAGTGGCAAGTATGTTAACTCAACATAAAATCCAAGATTGTCTTCCCTAGGATTTTTCCTAGTTCCCAAAAAGGGCAGCCCTCATGTGCAATTCTGATTACGACTCTATTATTTCTTATCCAGGAAGCTATCAAATTGTTTGGGTCATAAACCCATTTGTCCTCTATTAAAAGGAAATCCAGAAAGGCTAGCTTTCTGAGCAAAACAACTTCAGCATCTCTAGTTTCCAAAACCATGTCGTTGGTCATCCATGGTAGATTATACATTTTTCTTTTCCTCTTTCCCAAGCCAAATTCATTGTTAATTATGGATACCTATCTGGTGACTTCTAGGAATGCTAACCTAAGATTCAAGATCTTAGGTAGCAATATCAGTTCCCCATAAAAACCATGGACTCTTATAATGATATGGTGGGATCCAAAATAGAAATCACAAGGAATTGGGCAACTAGCCAGAAGATTTGAAACACTGGGGAATAATTTATTCATAATTCATTCAGGACTGAGATGGTAAAAAGTAGGAGTGATAAATAATTCCCAAAACTCATATGGGTCACTAGTCTTTGACAAAATGTGTGTCCATATAAACACAGGAATGGTCCTTTGGAGATCAAAATTTGGCTCATACATATTAAGATACATATGTTGGGCAAAGAGTTTAGAGTTTTGAAAAAGCATGAGGTGAAACAAATAGGAAGAATACCTAAACATTCCCTTTGATCTGAAATGAGCCAATTATTCTACCATCGAGAAAGCAATTTTTCCAAAAAGTTGAGTTGATACTCCTAGGTTTTGTCAACGGTCTTTAGCCTAAAAATGATAGCCATTTGTTTTGCATACGTTGCCATATCATCTTTCATGCCAAAGATGAGAGCCATCATAGACAATGCGTCTTGGCTAGCCTATGTGAATTGAACTCTTGGTGTAGGGAGTGTGGGTACCATAGTGTCATCATCACCCAATTGTAACTCAAATCTCAAGAACCTTGTCTAAGTGTTGATATTTTCCCATGTTCTTTGCATCTTAGCAATAGTGGGAAATGTAGTTGTACTATCATGATGTAGGGATAACATATCCCTGATAGCTTGCAATGTGATTTTCACTATGAATGGGCCTCGTTGAATGGTGCTTAAAGGTGCATGAAGTAAGTCTGCACATAATTTGACTAGGTTGGGGCATGAATGCATAGCTGGGATAATGAACTAATCCAGTTGTGAGGTCCATATCCTCATGGAAAATGTTTCAAACTATCTTACTCTGGCTCTTTGTAGACACCTTTGATGTGCCCCTTCTCTAAGATTTTTGCTACTAGCTCTCTAAAGAATTGGATCCATGATGCCACCCACATAATCCTTTATTTTCACTGAATCACTTGCTAGGCCAGCTTCAAGAAACCTGGTCCTTGGATAGTTCTTCAACGATTGTGCGGGAGGTGAGGCATACAATTTACTTACAAGAAACTTATCAAGGGATTCATACATCCTAGTTCCTTGTTGTGAAGATTGTGCCCCCTCCATCTTTGTATCTTCTCTATGGTAAATTGTATGAACTTTTACAAAATAGAGATGCTTTCGCTGAAGCAAGTTTACTAAGCATAGAAAATGCAAGTAGCAAGATATTTTTCACGTAGATGTAAGAATGTTTGAGAACTTGTAAACTTTAAACCTTGCTAATAGGTATTTATTTACCTATCAAGTCTCAAAATGGCATTAAACTTAGATAACTATTAGTGGATCCTACTCAATCTTTATGGAATAGCGGGATAGACACGTTATGCAAGTGGCAATGCAAGGTACCTGGGGGATTTCTCAAGATTCAAGAAACATTCAATGTATTGGAGAATTTTTAAAAAAATTGAAATTCTGAGCTGTCGACTACGTGTTCAAAGAACACTTATTTAAAAAAAGTGGGAAAACAAAAAATGGGAAAACAAAGCAGGGAAACAAAGTAATATGAAAAAGGGAAACTACCCAACTACATTAATTTGCCTACCTCCCAAATCAAAAGGAAGATTTCTGAAGTATCCTTTATGATACAGAAATTTATGATGCTAAACAAGTGATTGAATAGTATGAAACTCTAATGACTTTCCCTTCTCATTTTTCACCTTAATTTTCCCACATCCAAATGAATCAGAATCAAACATGTCCCCAACATATACATATTCTTCTTGTTCTTTAAAACTTATTGAATGCTAATTTTTTATGCTATTGTGTCTCATCAAGAAATCAATGTCTATTGGCTCTTCACCCTATGTTTCTTGACATACATCATTTTTTGGCTTATCTCCTTCTGCCACATGCTTGGGTTCCATTTCATGATCTTTCTCTTTGATTACTTCAAAAATATCGCCTTCAATTTTATCAACTTCTTGAAAGAACAATTTTGACATTTTGCAGTAATTTTGCATACTTATTTGAGTCTCAATGCTACCTTCTCCACATAAAGCCAACTCACAGTCTTCTTGAAGAATAGTGTAACCTACCCCAATGACTTCAAACAAGCCATTCAAAACATGATCAGTTTCATTCTCATATTTCATTGCATGATCATCCTCCTTGATGACTTTAACCTCTTGAAAGGATAAGTCTGAAAGCTTGCATCCCCTCTGCATACTTATCTAAGTCTCAATGCTATATTTTTCACCTGAAGCCAGCTCACAGCCTTTTTGAAGAATAGTGTAACCTATAGTGATTTCTTCTTCATCTGTGCTCATGAAATCTTCTTGAGTAGCCATGAACTGAGCATACTCCTTTGCATACTTATTTGCTTCCTCCAAAATATATTCCTCTTTGAAAAGGGATAAAGAAGAAGAATGATGGCTATACATAAGCAAAAAAGGAGATAATTCTTTAGCTAGAATCGAATGATCCTCTCCTTTCCATTTGTCCATCACTTCATCTATATTAGATGTAGCTTGATAACTCTATTAGAGGGATGTAGATGGGGTGTGTTCAAATGTAAGATCTTCTGCTTGATCATCGTCATGAGTGAGAGTAGCCTCAACCTCTTCAAGGCTTTGAGCAAAACCTTTCTCCTCCTTTCTGCTCCATGATTCCATTGTTTGTTTCCAACTCATGACCTTGTGACCAAAACTTCTCCCTTGAGAAGAGGTATCAATTTTATCTTCTTCAAGATCCCTAGCTGGTTCATGATTTTCCCTCTTCCAACTTAGAATTTAGACATCATGTTGAGAGATTTGAGGATTGGTAGAGGAGGTATTTTTTGGCATAGGCTCCTCTCTCAGGTCTGAAAGCTCTATCTCTCTTTCTCTAAGCAATCTCATCTTTGCCTCTAATTCCTAAACTTGCTTATCTAGATTTTTTTGAAAGAGTCTTTCTTGGAGCTCATAGGAATCATCATAGAAGTGGGGAGTGTATGAAGGCTGTGATGAAAAACAAGAAGCTTCCTGAGGAAGAGTGAGAGGGACTTGAGGGGAAAGTGAGGGTTTGGAGTCCACTTCCCTTGCTGCCAACATAGACTCAACATTATTGGGGAAATAACCTTGACAAGTTTGACTTGGCTGATGAGCAGGGGTTGCATATATCTGATATGAAACTTGTGGCAGTGGATATGTAGGTTGATAGACTTGGTAATGCTATCTCTCATGAATGCTCAGCTTCTCTTCTAAAAATGCAATTAAGCCACGCACATCTAACATCTCATATGTAAGCCTTGGCCAATTTTCTCTTTCAATGGGATCCCATTCACTTTTAATCATAACTACTACATTTCTTACTTAATGGATGACATGATTAGGAATTTCTTGGCCACATCCCCTTCTGTTTTCAAGCTCTAATACATATTTTTTATATCCCAGTAATTCTTTTTTGAAGGTAGAAATGAGATTAGGTTGAGTAACATATTGGGAAGATTGGGAATAAGACTAATATGGCTCATGACAAGGCTGAGGCTGGTCGTATCAGACCTATGAAGGGCAAAAATTATAACCATATGCATCCTTGTTACTTGATGTGATTCCATGAGCAACCTGATCTTGATTGAAAAAATATGAAGGGGCATAAGACTCATAACTCTGAGTAACAGAATTATACATACCAAATGGTGATTTCTTGATGATACTAGGACTACTTAATCAGCTGATTCAACTCAGAGTCGCCATTGATTTTGATTAAAAAAAACCTCCAAAGGTTGGTTAGCCAAAGAAAACATCAAAAATTATTCAACTCCTTGAAAGATTGGTCCCACCAGGCGTGCTAAAAATTGTTGATGATTTAAAATTGCACTTGATTCTAATCAACAACAATGGGAAGTTTCAAGATATGGGACTTGCATCTTGAAATAACCTCCAGATTTTAGAGAAGCTGGCTCTTCTTCAAATCAAGTATATACTAGGAAAAGGGGCATGAATTTAAATTAGAAACACAATGCAAGAAAGAAAATCTAATTTATGGTGATGCACCTAAGATGTAATTCAACCTTAATCCTAAGCACAGTGAGGCTATATGTAGGATTCATTTACATTTAAGAGCAAACAAGTGCATGATCAATGTAAAAGATTGAAACAATAGAAATAGAGGCTCACAGCATAGACTTCTTTTGTTGAGATACAAAAAATGTCAACAAAGGCATAGGGTTCAATCTTCTTATTTGAATTTTCCAATCACATAAGAGGCACAGACACACGTACAGTTATGTAAACCTTCCAACTCAAGAAAATGAGACAAAAGCAAATGACATTCCTAATCATAGCTCTAGAAAATCTATAGTTTAGACTACTTTTGCAAATGACACAAATAATATCAACAAAGGCATAGGGTTCAATCTTCTTATTTGAATCTTCCAATCATACAAAAGGTGCAAAAACATGTACAGTCATATAAACCTTTCAACTCAAGAAAATGAGACAAAATCAAATGATAGTACTTAGCCATAGCTCTAGAAAGTCTAAACTTGTTACAATAATTCTTTCTCAAAAATTCTCTCTGATAATGGATCCCCTCTAGTGATCTTTACACCCTTATTCATAGTCTCAGATCCACTTTAGATTGTCTACTTGTTCCCAATCTAAAGGCACAAATGAAATCTTCCCCTAACCAAAAGTGTCTAATAGAAGATATCTTATAGATTATGGAATGCTTCATCTTTTGGTAGTTCATTAGCTAAAACAGATTGCAAGACACTCCTTTCTCTTGAATTCTAGGTGACACTTAGCCAATTTCCTCTTATTACTTTATCAAAATCTAGAAGATGACACTTGTCATGTTTCACAACACCTATTGAAGACACGCGGCACTTTCCATGTAAATTATACTCTTTTGTATGTTTGCATAGCCATGTTCTGCCTTTGACACTTGTCACTATCCACTTTCCCAAAAACTCCAACAGCTTAAAAGATAATAAGATTCATGGCATTTATTTTAAAAGGGACATCGAGATAGGTGTCAATCTCTACTTCATTAAAAGACACATGGCAATCTCTGCTTCTCTTTCTTAGGTTACATGGTGATATCTGCTACTTGTAGTTGCCTTTTTAGAAACCTATGGAAGATCACACATGGCGGTCTCCACTACTTGTATTTATACCATAAAAACAATTTGGGTCTCATTTCACATTTACACAGATAGTGACACCTGGCAGCTTTTGCTCACTTTTGTTGAATTACGTGGTAGCTTCTATCGCTTTTAGAAAAGCAACATTGAGACCTTCTACAACTGCCACTTAACACTTTCCACCTAGTCTTGATACTTAAATTTTGAAACCTTTCACTAAAAAGAGATGAAATGTGGGTGCTGATATGAAACCACAAATGATGACACTTAGCGCGTTCCACTGAGCCACTATGAGACACATGGCACATTTTGACCAACTCACAAAACATATAAAAGGTGCCTCAGATTATAACACTTGGTAGTTTCTCTGAGAAAGGATTCCTCGAATGTTGACACTTGGTAGTTTTTGATCAACTTCAACACTTAGGCAAAAATGAATCAAAAGGAAAATAGAGGCCGTGCTCTATATCATGACTTCGCCATCTCAGACCAACGATTGCGAGGACAAAATTTGGCAGTGCACAACAAAAATAGAATGAAATGTAGAGTAAATTTTTACTCTACACTTTCAAATATGCAACATATGATTGGTTTCTTATGAGAATTACATTACCAGTTGGAATGATTTTAATAGTATTTTCATTGATCAATTTGAAAAAATCATTAGTCCTTGTATCCTTTATAAAAAATTCACTATTGTGAAAATAGATTCAAGTGAAACCATTAGATCTTTTAAACATATAGTTTATTTTCATAGTTGAATGTCATTCTTAATGCTAATCAAAACATGCATGCTTTAAACCAAACACTAGTGTTGAATCAATTACCCTTGAGTCATACTCATCCTAGTCAAAACTTAAGATTCTTGAATAACACTACAAATAGATTCCATACACAATATCAAAGAGATTTGGTGTTGATATCTAGTATTATTACTCAAGTTCATAATTCATAAGCACCTAAAAATTAGAAAAAATGCATACTCAAAATGGTTTAAAAATTGAGGATTAATTTCCTTCAATTATAAAAACAAGTAGGTAACACTGGGGAAAACTCTAATAGAAATTATTCCTACCAAAGGTTTAATAGACCTAAAAATAGGTTTCACAATGGCAAAAATAACAATAATAACAATGATGAGTCATCTACAAATAAGAACAATCCTAAGATAAAAATTTATGATGTGGCTTTGACTAAATACTACAGAGTTCATAACACTTCAAAGCATGGTGAATTGGGCTGTATTGAATATTTTAATGATTTTGAATTATTTCAAGATGAGTTATATAAATTTAAATTTTGACTTAACAAATATAATACTGTAGGCACTTCTAATTCTTCAAAGTCATCCAAGTCTACTGACACAACTCTGATAGTGGAGACATTTGTTTTTCCTTTCCAAGATGAGAATGAGCCTAAGGATACTCTTGAAAAGATTAATGCTTTTAAATATTATCTAAATAAGACTTATCCTTTGAGGAATATATATCAGAAGCAAATGTTTACTACTTCAACTCTACCAAACAACTTTGACACTCCTCCTAATCCTGTAGCAGACAACAATCTAGAACCTCCATAGGGAAGTACCTTTGAAAATAATGTTGATACATATATTTCTTCTATTATGGGTGGATATGATATAGTTGAGGATATGAAAAATATTAAATATAATATCACTTTACATGAGTTGACTCAAATTATTGAGCAAAGATAGCAAAAGGTTCCAAATGCCAATGCAGTTATGTATAAGAAGAAAGTAGAAGTTCCCCCTTTCTTTATAATAATTAGAGTTTTTGGTAAGAACTTGATTAATTATTTGTTAGATTCAGGTGCTACTACCAATATCATGCCAAAAGGTATTTATGAGAAACTTAGTTTAAATCTAATTAAGATTGATAGAGTAATTACTCAACAAGACAATTCAAGGGTTAAAGTAATTGGAGAATTCTTGAATGTTCATATGCAACCTACTACAAAGCCAAGGATAAAAAAATAATAGACATTCAAGTTGTGGACATTCTAGATGCCTATGGGATTCTACTAAGTAGAAACTAGACCAAATATTTAAATGGATACACCTCCATTGACTATTCTCATATGTGGCTTCCATGGAATGGACTTACCAATCAAAATCAAATTGAAAGAGAGCCAAGAATGAAACACATGATCACTAAGTATAATTTTTTAAATGAAAGGGTCAACATGGTTAATTCTAATTTAGGATTTTATAATCTTGAAACTTCTAAGGTATGTGACTCCAAAGATTCTAATACTATGCTAGGAATATGGAAATTATATTTTGATGGCGTTAGATGTAAATCTAGTTCTAGAATAGGAATTATTCTAATCAATCCCATTGGAAAAGAATATAGTGCTTCTTAAAAACTTCAATTTCCTTTCACTAAATTTTTTTTAGAGTATGAAGCTTTAATATTAGGATTATAATTTACTATCAAACACAAGGTTAAATAACTACTAGTGTATGGTGATTCCAAACTAGTGGTTAATCAAGTTAGAAGTAAGTACCAATGCAAATTGTCATACCTTAAGAAATACAAGTTTAAAGTGTGTGACTTGATAGATTACTTTAAATATTTTAACATCATCTTAGTTCTTAGAGAATAAAACAAGCCTGTTGATGAGTGAGCCTCAACTATAACCAATATCATGCTTAATCAATATTGTAATCTAGGAAACCTTAGAATTGAATGGGTTTCATGTCCCTCAATTCCTAACAATATCAATCATTTTCAAGTATTTAATGATGATAAATATATTATAAATTTCATGAACAAATTAGGAGTATTTGAGTCTCATATCATTGATGAGATGAATGAAAATACTCTTAATGATGAGATTATACAATTGAATGACAACAAAATTCCCAAAGACATCATTACCTTAGAAAGACTATTTGACATATAAAAACTAGATAAAACTATCAAAACCTCCAAAGTGATCGGGAAAGATTATAATATAATTTCCATAGGTATTTAAGGTTAACCCTAGCTAGTAAATATTAGTATAGCTTACACAAATGAAGAATTGAAAAAGGTTAAAGAGTTGTTGACCAAGTAAAAATATGTTATAGCATGGTCCTATGAATACTTAAATATATTTTATCCTAGTGTCATTACCCATTACATTCCATTGAAAGAGGCTTGTAAACCCTTTAGGTAGAAGCAAAGGCTAGTCAACCCTATTTTAGAACCATTGATCTACAAAGAGTTCAAGAAGTTATTGGATGAAAAAAATAGTTTTTCACTTTAATAATTCTACCTAGGTAGTTCACTTAGTACTATTTATAAATAAAAATGGGGAAATTAGATTGTGCATATACTTTAGACCTTAGGTTTTGATCAACATTCTCTCTATTTAATTCAAATTACTCTCAACTTTCATAATCAGGGTTAACACCATGGTTGCTCCTAACAACCATTCATATTTCATTTTGTGAACAAATATTTAGATTTAATGCTACTCCACCATATATATCAATAATATCACAACCAACAACTCATTAAATGGATTATTTGAATCTAAAAATGAGAAGTGTTTCTTAAACACTATTGAAACCCTATGATGTACTTTCAGTGATCAACATGCATGAAAATTAGAGATAAAAGGAGGGATAAAGCAACAAAGGAAAAACTTACAATAGTAATCCATTTTGTCTTTTCTAGGAGATATGACAAATAATTTTAAGGTAACTATGTATGATATATTCAGCCCCTTGAAGGTAGTACAGTCCAAGTAGGATATGGTTAACAAATAGGGTACCTTGACTAAAAGCCAAGTTAGCCAATGTCAAACTTCAATAAAAAATGTTAAGGATTTGATTAATATTTTAATATAATAACAAATTCCTAATTTTAATAAAGTTAGTATAGCCCATTTGAATATGGCTATGGCAATATTAATAGAAAAGATTAGGGCTCTAAATAAATGGTCCAAAGAAATGGGAGATCTTTCTAGTGATCTCAAGCAATTGGAAAATAGGATGATGCACATATTTTGGAACCTCAATATGGATCCAAATATACTCATTCCTATGGGATTTATTATGAATGAGTATTTCAAACACAAGGCAACTCAGTTCATGCAGGAAGTGAAGAATCAAAGAAAAGGTAAAATAAGGGTAGATAACAAAAAGATCTTGGATATGATCTTATCTACAAAGGAGAAGATAGGATATGTAAAGAGAATCAAGGTATCTTTTAAAAGGTTTGAAAAATATATCAAATCAATAAAAATAACTTTTTATGGAGCCAATCATCAACCTCAAGTGGATTGATGAGCAACATAATGAAGTAATGAAGATCCTACATTAGGGATAAAAGACTACAACAATAAGTGCTTCTCAAAGTCAAATTTTTTGAATTTAGGATATTACTTTGTAACTAAACATGTATATCATTTTGAAAAGGAATATTATTTTTTTTAAATCATGTGCATCTTGTAAAGTACATTACTTATAGGTTAATGAATTTAGAAAGTGTCTAGTTCTAGAATATTGTAGAAGAATAGTTGTCCTTGACACTTATACAATTATCATTTGATATGACTAAATGACATACCTCCTCATTCTTATATAAAATGAGTATTATCATTGGTAAATAGGAGGGAGTTTTTAAATCAAAAACTATTATGTAACCTTGGAGTAATTAATATAAACAAGGAATTCTGCAAAGATTATATAGTATTTGTTTATGTTTATTATAATGGTTATGCTCTCAATTATCTATTTGGATTTTTATATTTGAATTTTTTCATGGATTATATATATTCATACTTGAATTCATAGTTTTCAATTTGTTATTATGCTAAATTGTTTGAAATATCATAGATTTAGTTCATTTTTTTGTTTTTCTTGTAGAAGTGCTTATGCAATTTACTTGAAGGAGTAAATCTTTAAATTGAATCTGGTTCTTATTTGCATTATTTCTAATATCCTTATATTTTTTCTTTATATATGATAGGATTTTATATTTATCTATTTCATTCATATATTGGTTTAAGTGTATGTTTGGATGAAATTGAAACTTTGTCATAATGTTTGGATTGAAGATCAACATCTTTCTTCTCTACCCTACCCTTCCTTTTGCTCATTTTTTAATCAATTCACTTTAGTTTATTTTTAATTATAAATATACATATTAGATTATAATTTATACCTTAGGTTTTGATCGACATTCACTCTATTTAGTTTAGATTACTCTCAACTTTAACAAGAAGGCTTAATACCATGGTTGCTCACAACATCCATTCATATTTCATTTTGTGAACAACTATTTAGCTTTACCACTACCCCACCATAGATATCAAAAATATCACAACCAAAAACTCATGTGTTTCACACTAATACATTTATGTATGCACTAAGATATAGTAATGTATTTAAGAAACACTTCTCATGTAATGGATTCTTTAAATCAATAAATGAGAAGTGTTTCTTAAATACATTACTGTATCTTAGTGCATACATAAATTTATTAGTGTGAAACACATGGGATAAACTTGGTAAACCACAACTACATGCTACACCATATGATATTTCAATGGTTAATGGTACACCATAATTTTGAATTGGAACTTGAGAGATTTAGAAGTATACTTAATGGGAATAAAAATAAATATACTTTGAAGTGATCGATGTGTAAGATATAGGCGACCTAGCCATGTTGAATTTAGATTGGTTCATTGACTATAATGGTTCATTAAAATATAAAAAAATAGGTTACATTGAAATTAAATTTTTTGGTATTCCACTTTCAACTATAAAAATGAATGAGAGTTGCTTGATCAGAGGAGTTAAGGCAGGGTCATGAGGAGAACTATTTTTATGGTCTTACTAGTGTATATAAACTCAAAAAAAATTCAAAAATTTAAGATGACCCTAAAATAAATTATGAGGTAAAAATAATACTAGGATACGATGAATTAGAAATAGCCTTAGAGTATCAAATTGAATCATGTATACAAGGGACAACTAAAACAAAATCAAGGAGGGTATGTTATATTAGAAACATACCATGTAGAGGGAATAACACTACCACATTATAAAATCTATTACTATATAGAAAAAGGGCTTATAGAATATAAATTTCTTCCTATAACAAATTACCCAAATTTTCCAAGATTGGGATTGTTGAGAACTACTTACAACATATGACAAGGAAATTTCCCCAAGAGGAAATAAGGTTAAAGGGTATTGATGACACATTAACTATTACTGACACAAAGTGGTGGAACACTCATATATCCACCATTTGATGTTGGAAAATTCTAAGGTATTACTAAATATAGCTTTTATTAATTTAAAAAGTTACTTTTTTATAAATATGGAGTAATGTAGGAACAAGTCTAAGAATGCACATTGAATAATGTGGAAATTTATAGAATAAAAAGGTGAAACCAAGAGATGATTATTGGCATAATTATTTTACTATACATTATATGTATTTAAAAAATCATAATACATACATAAATAGATGCATAAAGGAACTAGTATATGTAATGACCTAAAATGGGTTTTTTCAAAATATTTAACTTATGGGATCAAGACTCTAGGATCTATTGTGACCTACATAAAATTAAAATAATTTTATTTATTAAAGACTCTATTTCAAACTAATAGTATTATGGACTAAAAATATAATAAACACGGTTAGGAAATATGAATGATTGGGAGCAAATTGGCATGATTGTAAGAGATGTACTAAATTTTTTTGAAAAATAAAAAATAAAAGAACTTGAGCATATGGCATATTGTCAAATAATTAAAATACAGGAAGAGGATGAGGAAAACAAATTAAAAAAACCAAAAAAATATATTGAAGAAGGGTAAATATAACTTATTGACACCAACAAAGACAAAACATATTATTTCTACCAACCACTCAAAATTAGAGAAGACAACATAGCCGTAGAAGGAAATCATAAGATGGAATAAGTAGGAAACCATTGGTAGAAGAAGAAATAGAGAAAAGGAAAAAAGAATAAAAAGAGGGAAAAATGAAGTTAGAAGAAGAAAATAAATATAAAATTAAAAAAATATGAAAAAAATAAAAAAAAGGTGTAGAAGAAAATAAAATCATAAGAAGAGATAAGATTAGAAGGACAACATAAAAATTTAATAGAAGAGAAGAAAATAAATAAAAATGTAGAAATAGAGGAAGAAATTATAAGGGAAAAAGAGGAAAAGAATAAAAAAGAAGAGGAAAAATAAAAACTAGAACAAGAAGCAAATGGGAAGGGTGAAGATGTGAGTATTCCCTCTATAAGTTCTATAGTAGTAGAGGATGCCATTTTATTTTTAACACATAATATTTTGGGAACAATTGAAATGAGTCAAAGGAGTAAAATTAATCATATGGACCCCTTGAAGAGGATAAAATAATAATTATAAAGGCATAGATAAGAATCATCCACCATCATGGTGCCCATAAGCTTTTTCAACATGTTTCAAGAGGGCAAAATCAAGTAGCCTTAAAAAAAGAAAACTCTAATATAAAATTAAATAGTTGGGGAAATTATAATTTAAATTTTTAAAGGAGACTAGATGGAATGGTGTGTGATCCTTGAATAATGCATTAATACATGTCTCAATGCATTAAAACATGTCTCAATGCATTAACTAATTCTTGACCATAGTATGATCCTCATACAACCCTACTACTAGAGAAACAGTTAAAAGACATTGTATAAAATTTTATAAATAATGTAGGAAATAAAATTTATAAAATCCTACTAAAACTTAAGTCTAGGAAGGAGTATAAGGAAGAGGATTATAAGGAAGATTTTTTAGGGTTGTTTAAATGAGAAAATTAAATACAAAGAAAAAAATACAATGATCAAGTAGGGAAATTGGAGGAGATAATGGAATATTTAGATAACTAATTTACTTAACTTTGGACATAGGATAAAAAGGTGGAACTTGAATCAATGGAAAAATAATTGAGTGCTACCTCAACTAGCTTTGGGGCCTGAAACATCCCATCCAAGATATAATGAGCCAAGAATATATATCTACATGAGAAGTATAAGGAGAAATATTTACAATGAATATTAGTCTATGAAGATATGAAGGATTATGGCACTTACATAAGCACCTGGTTCAAAAATATGGAGGTAAAAATCATAGACCATGAAAACTATTTATAAAGACTATAAAAATCTCTAGTTATGACTGATATAGTGATGAAAACAAAGGAAAACATGGCCTTAGAAAAGAATTTATGGAAGCAAAGGTAGTCATTCCAAATTGAGATACTTTTTCCAAAGAGATGATGATAAACTATGGGAAACATCTACACAAGGGTGGGGAATCATCCTCATGGTTGTAATTTTTTTGACAAGTCAACTATGTTATAGTTAGAGGTATTATGTTTT
>JARHVA010005171.1:0-262500 GCA_037957365.1 Torreya grandis | reverse complement strand
TTAATTCTATACTTGATTTGGGAAATCATTTTTAGTGAGATCATTATCACAATAATCCATCACTTACTTATTTTCCATTGAATTTTATAGTTTAGATTTGAGTGCCAATGGTTTGACACCATTATTAGGGACTATTTAAGCATTAGTTTTAGGAGACAAGGCCAAATTTTATGTTAATATGTCTTCCACTTATTCATGAGAATTTTGAGTTTATCAAGGAATATCACTAATTCATTCTCTATTATCTTGAATATCCCTACCCTTTTCATGTGATATCTTATATGGGTTCTTTTTATTTTTATTTAAACTATTTACCATTATCAATTGTGAAAGTTATATTTATATTCATATTTGAGTATGTTGTGATGTGAGTGCAACTATGATTGTGATAAACTAAGACCATTATAATTGTTATCTCATTATTATTTTTTTGTTGGTATAGTCAATGATTAAGTAATTATTCAATTTATGACCATTTTATCAATTTTATTTATAAATTAAACTTGAAATAGTGCTTTGACTTGATCCATTTAATGAGTTTCATGTCATAATATGCTTTAGGATAAATGAGAAAGTTATAAACATCATTTTACATATATTGTTGAAAAATATTTGTCTAAACCTTATAATTAAGTATGTGCTTATAACATTAGTGAAAAATTATAAGATGTGTAATTATCATGGTCACATTTACTATTAAGATATGTTATGTTTACAATGAGTAAATCTATATTGGCCATCTAGATTACCAATTTTTTTATAAATGAATATGAGGAGAGTAGATCACCTTTCATATGATATCTTAAGTTTGAAATTGATTTGGGAAAGTATTTTTAATGATATCATTTTAACATGAATCCCATCACTTATTTTCCATTAATATATGGAGTTCACATTTTAGTGCCAACCCATCCAATTTTATGTGCAACTTATTACAATTATCTTCTCATGTTTAAAATTCCATATATCATTCTTCAACAATTTTACTTCAACTCCAAATACAAAATTGAAGAAAATAACTTTAAATGTCTTATATGGATGCTTTTGGAATGGAATATATCATTATTCACATCTAGTAACACAAACTCAAAGAACAAATCAACTCTAAAAAGTGTGAGAGAACAAGATTACATATTTTTAAAATAATTTGGTAGATTGAGTAGTTAAAATTCATGAAAAAAATATTTTATTTTCATGTGGGTTATCTTCCAAAGATAACATTAATATTTATTATCCATTTCAAAAAACAAAACATGATTAAAAAAACTAAAGTGGAGTAGGGTAAAGTTACATCTTTCATTTAATACTTCTTTTTTTAGTTTGATTTTGCATCCCCATGTAAGTGAAAGGTGGAGATTAAAGATTTATTTGTCATATTTGGATCTTCTTATAACTATTTTAGTACCTAAATATTATATTACACACTTTGAAACATTTAATGTGACATATTTTGACATACTTGGATTTTGTTTACACATTTGAATCTTATGCACACTTTGCCCTATCCATCTTTCCACCTATTTTCATGTCCTGCCATAATTTCTAAATAACCATATCTAGGATCACCCTAATTTATGGAAGAACTCTCTATAATTATAAATAAACCATTTACATATCTCAAATCATTTATTTTAACTACTAGAATAATATTGATAACTATCAAATGGTTATAGTTTTTCTTCAGGTCTTAGTCTCTTTGAGTATTGTACAAGAAACCTCAATGACTATATTTAAAACTGATAAGTTTATATTAGATTGACCGAGTCACATTTCATGAGTTACTCATAACTTTAAATATCAAACAATAAAATATAAATATAAGTCAATCCTAAGGTTATAATCACTTGGTCACTACTTATAAGTAACATCAATAAATAACTTAGAACTACTTTTTGACATTTTCATTAAACCATATATATATATATATATATATATATATATATATATCCATAAATAATCATCCCTAGAGCCAAGTATGATTTTGAACTCCAGTCAAAGTTTCATGATGCCAAGTGTCAAAATTTAAAAAATTTATTGCATTTTATATTGATCATGACAATTCACACACACACCTTGATGTAGGAGCATCTAGCAAGGACTAGTTGAATAAGCCTTCGATAGGCATTAGCCTAAGCAATTATATAAGTTTCCCTCCAAGTTATATTTTCAAATATTCATACTTGTCATGTGGAAGAGAAATAAGGCCTAAATATATTTTGTATGGATTTATTAGTTGTCAAAGATTTCAATAATCCTATTATTGTTGTAATCATCCATGGATGGTGTGGAGTCAAGCATAGTTGAAGAATTCCCTTATTAGATGAGTAGTTGAGTCTTTATAGGATAATGCAAGATTCAAGGAGATTGAAAAGGATTTGATTTCCTTTTTGATGAAATCCGTTGGACCAACCATTTAACAAATTAACTGCAAGTTAGATTTGTAGAAGGGGGAGCTTTCAAATTGATAAAAGTCATTAAAGGATCTCGATTTGGCAAGGAATTGGTTAGAAAATGGCTCATCGTATGATATAAGAGAAATAGAGTTGGCTGCAGAAAGGAGGAAAAAACTATAATATCATTACGGAGGATAAAACACAAATGGAGATGGATGCGAAGGCAAAGAATGGGCTTCGGTCCATTTGACATGGCCATGTAGCCCATGGAATAACATCCGCTCAACCAAGGCAAAGCTAGCGTAAGAAGAGGAGAGAGTCAAGATCAAGAGAATGGAGTCTACCAGAGAGAGAAATTGAATGAGGTTACAAGTAGAAGGAGGAGCTCAGGAATATAATGCATATTGGAAAAAGAGCTAAAAGAATGGAACTGGTTAGAATGAGCTCGTCGTTGCATTGAGCCTGTGGGGTTACAAAATTGGATGGTCTATTTTCATCATTATTGATGCAAGCCGAGTAAAGGTATGGAGATTATTTTTCTAGAGAGCTGAGCTTCGAGTAGAGGATGACGGTGATGTTTGTAACACCTATTAGGTTGGAATGGATCTATTTGGTTACGTGGGATAGAGATGCCTGATGAGAGCCTTTGAAGTCATGACAGAAGACATTTTACTTGTCGTTTATAGGTCATGGGCATATGAACTAGATCACAAATGTGTTCACCTATTTGGAAGGCCATTGGCATTGGAAAGAGACAAAAAATGGATCATAGTGTTGGATCAAAATAGTTCATGTGCATGTTGATGAAGGTAATTAACCATGCATGTAGGAAGATACTTGTGGACACACGTTGAGGCTGAGCTAAGCCTATGGAGATATATGATTTTTGAATGCCATATACAATCACAAAAAATATCTTTACCTATGATCAGACCCGAGCCAAGGATGGTGTTGGAGAAGTTCGATGGGCAATATACTATCATTGTTTACTTGCAAAATGACATGCAGGTCTGAGCCATGGGTGAAGACAGATTTTGTTTTATGATGCAGACCAAGATGGAATGAATGGATGGAATGGACTTCAAGACAGAATGAGTGGATAGATCTGAGATATGGCTGTTAATTAATACATAGTTATGTATATGGCGTATATCAAATATTTGCAAGGTCATCTATGAATGATCTATTTGCTATAATTTAAGACTCATATCCCATATGTAGATCCATTTGTAGTAGCAATAATACCTTTATATTTTATCCCTATTTGTAGTCTCATGACAGTGCACCATTTTTAGTATCAGAGCTTGAAGCTCTTGGGATTTGGTAATTGATCATGTTTGCTAATAAGTGGCTGCAGTATTGAGAAAAGGATCAAAAGACTAGGATGTAAAAGGCCTAGGTGAGATCAAGGAGATTGTCAAAAGACCAATCAAGGAGAAAGGCTTGGGTGAGACAAGTGGAACAAAAGACTAGGGTGCAAAAGACCTAGGTGAGGACCTAAAGGGATCAAGAGACCAAGGTGGAATAGACTTGGGTGAAGATCTCAGAAATGGAAGTATTGTTGAAGGCACTACAGAGTAGCAAGGTACATGAGAGTAATAAGAAGAAAGCAAGCATCAAAGGTATGACCAATATTGAAATTGATAAAGAGATTGCTAATTTTAAGAGAGAGTTAGCTAAGATTAAAGATAGATATGAGTCTTGGATGCAGTTGAATAGGAAAGCATGGGTATGGCCAATGAGGAAGAGGTTGAAGTGGCCAATAGATCTCCTAATGAAGAGGAGAAGAAGGCAAAATGAGATTGCCAAAAAGAGAGAAGCCCATAGGGGCAAGAGGATGAGTAGGTTACCAAGTGAGCAACAAGAGAAAGAGGTGGAGAAGAAGGTTCTCATTGAGGAGAACAAGAGAAAAGAAGAAATAAAAGATAAAGTGTCAGGAAGAACACTTGAGAAGATAAGAGTGTTGGTGAAGAGAACACTCATAGGGACCTTGTGGTCTCTTATTTTTTAATCTAATGTTGTCTTTGCATGGGTAATTATAGGTATGAGCAGCCTTGTGAAGGTCAAAAGAAAGGCCTTGAATACTGAAGAGATTGGTGCAAGAGGAGACACCAAGTGCATAAGTGAATGTGCAAGAAAGAGAAGTGAGTTTTTTGTTGATGATAAAGAAGAAGAGATGCATTGGTTAATGCATGAGGAAGGTGTTGAGAAACCCATATAAGCAAGAGAAGAGATAGAAGATGAAGATGACTTCCATGATGCCATTGAAATCCAAGAAGAGGCAAGAGAACAGTCAAGTATAAAGGAAGAAGAAAGTACAAACAATCAAGATGCTATGCAAGTGAAAGAACTAATGGAGCAACCCATTAAGGAGGTAAAGGTGAATTCCAAAATTGATTTTTCTTATTCTTATAAGCATGAAACTATTGATATGCATGTTAGATAAATAGAGAGAAAGGTGAAGTTTCCAATTAACCATCGATATGTGATGCCTAAATGGTGGAAGAAGCAAACTCCCAAGCAACATGAAATGTTGGTACAAGAGCATGGATGTTGGATGCCTACATGGTTTGAGAAGATAAATATAAAGAAAGACATAAAACTCAATCAAAATGAAGACTCAATCAAGAAGCAAATACAAAGCATGAAGGAAGAGGTAAAATGCAAAGTGAGCAAGGCCAACTATCAAGCAAGACAACATGAAGATGTCAAAGAGAAGAAATTGGTTGGTGAATTGAACAAGTGTCATCCTAAAGCTATGAAGAAGGTGTGGATAGCTAAAGGTGAGAAAGAAAACTTCTCAAAGAATAATGAGGTAGAGCATGAGGATACAAAGATGAAAGGTAAGTCAATTGCTTTCAATGAATGGGATAATGATGTTTTTGAATCATTTAATGATCTTTTTATGGAAAATAAGGTATGTAAATTGTCTATGAGGACTAATATTCAGCAAGGAGAGAGTTCCAAATGGATGGATGATGAGGAAAGGGGAGAGTATGCAGCAAAGCAATGCCTCATTGAAAATAAAGAACAAACAAGATGGCTTCAAAGAGAAGTTGAAGAGAGTAAGGAAACACAAGGTAAGGGTACTTCAATTGTATTTGATGAGTACATTGAAGAAGTTGGTTTATATGAAGACAGCTCAAGAAAGGATGAGATAAAGAGTAAGGCTAGTAAAGGACAAGCAATCTTTCAAGTTGATAAGCCCAAGTTTGATGAAGTGAATGAAGAGATGGATGAGAGCTCACTAAAGGAAGAAATGAGAATGTTGGAAGAGCTCTTTAGTTCTACAAGAGAGCTACATACAAGCACAAACCATGATGAGAACACCATTGGTGAGAGTGAAGCAAGAAAATAACACACTAAAGAGGCAAAGGTAGTTTTGGCCAAAGAGCAGAAGAGTGGAGACAGCCAAGAGACTTTATGGTCTCAAGTTTTTACTTCTAACATTGCCTTTGATGTTTTGAATGCAGGTATTAAAGTTGTGGAGATGAATGAAGTCCATAGTTCAATGGACAAATTTTTGACCAAGAAGATCAAGAAGATCTTGAAGACATGTATGAGAATGAATCATGGAGATGGGACATAATAGCTGAAAAGGAGATGAGGAGAAGAACATACCACAAAAGGAAGAAAAGCAAGAAGCTGAAAGACAAAGACTATCAAAGACAAACACTAGCATTGGCATTCACAAAAGATCTAGGCATATAGTGAAGACTAATGCATGGAGGAAGCATTTCATTTGAACTAAGGTTCAAATTTATTCTAGAGGGAGAGTATGATGTAGGAGCATCTAGTAAGGACTAGTTGAATAAGCCTTCGATAGGCATTAGACTAAGCAATTATATAAGTTTCCCTCCAAGTTATATTTTTAAATATTCATACTTGTCATGTGGAGGAGAAATAAGGCCTAAATATATTTTGTATGGATTTATTAGTTGTCAAAGATTTCAATAATCCTATTATTGTTGTAATCATCCACAGATGGCATGGAGTCAAGCATAGTTGAAGAATTCCCTTATTAGATGAGTAGTTGAGTCTTTATAGGATAATGCAAGATTCAAGGAGATTGAAAAGGATTTGATTTGCTTTTTGATAAAATCCATTGGACTAGCCATATAACAAATTAACTTCAAGTTAGATTTGTAGAAGGGGGAGCTTTCAAATTGATAAAAACCATTAAAGGATCTCGATTTGGCAAGGAATTGTTTAGAAAATGGCTCATCATATGATATAACAGAAACAGAGTTAGCTACGGAAAGGAGGAAAAAATCGTAATATCATTATAGAGGATAAAATGAAAATGGAGATGGATGCAAATGTAAAGGATGGGCTTTGGTCCATTTGACATGGCCGTGTAGCCCATGGAATAACATCAGCTCAACCAAGGCAAAGCTGGTGTAAGAAGAGGAGAGAGTCGAGATCAAGAGAATGGAGTCTACCAGAGAGAAATTGAATGAGGTTACAAGTAGAAAGAGGAGCTCAGGAATATAATGCATATTGGAAAAAGAGCTAAAAGAATGGAACCGGTTGGAATGAGCTCATTTTTGCATTGAGCCTGTGGGGTTAAAAAAATGGATGATTTATTTTCATCATTATTGATGTAGGCTGAGCAAAGGCGTGGAGATTATTTTTCTAGAGAGTCGAGCTTTGAGTAGAGGATGATGGTGATGTTTGTAAAACCTATTAGGTTGGAATGGAGCTGTTTGGATACGTGGGATAGAGATGCCTGATGAGAGCCTTTGAAGTCATGATAGAAGACATTTTACTTGTCATTTATAGTTCATGGGTGTATGAACCAGATCATAGATGTGTTCACCTATTTGGAAGGCCATTGGCATTCGCAAGAGATAGAAAATGGATCACAGTGTTGGATTGAAATATTTCATGTGCCTGTTGATGAAGGTAATTGACCATGCATGTAGGAAGATACTTGTGGACACACGTTGAGGCCGAGCTAAGCCTGTGGAGATATATAGTTTTTGAATGCCATATACAATCAAAAAAAAGATTTTTACCTATGATCAGACCCGAGCTGAGGATGGCATTAGAGAAGTTCGATGGGCAATATACTATCCTTGTTTACTTGCAGAATGACATGCAGGTCTGAGCCATGGGTGAAGATGGAGTTTGTTTTATGATGTAAACCAAGACAGAATGAGTGGATAGATCTGAGACATGGCTATTAATTAATACACAGTTATGTATATGGCGTATATTGAATATTTGCAAGGTCATCTGGGAATGATCTATTTGTTGTAATGTAAGACTCATATCCCATATGCAAATCCATTTGTAGTAGCAATAATACCTTTATATTTTAGCCCTGTTTGTAGTCTCATGACAGCGCACCACACGTAGGTGGGAAAACTACAATCAATTTGAGCTCTCTTTGGATTACTATAAAATAGGAAATTGTTAGTCACTAAGTGGTTTGGGCTATTGAACCCAACTTCCTAACCCATTTTTTGAGGGTCATCTTATGTCAAAAGTGTGATAAGGTTTTTAATTAAAAAATTGATTAATGAATAAGTGTAAATGTGATCTTACATATAATAAATATCTATAGGTTTAGGTGTAGTGGTCTGAGCATTCATAAACCTATATAGTCAATATGGATAATACTGATAGAGCCTAGATAGTAACAATCATTGTAATTTAATGATTTGGTGAAGTGGCCTTATGGTTGGTAGATTACCTTCCATGAGGAGGTACATTCATGAGAATGTAATGTGGTTGCTGCATGTATCATCAAAAAGGCAAATTCCATTTCAAGTAACAAATAACTGGTTCCATTTCAACCTTTATGACTTCTATGTTTGGGTGCTTCTAGTTTTTCATTTGCTTTGCAATATGAGGGGTGAATCATGGAAGCAAGAGCCCAAAAAATGTGATGACTAGAAGGCTAGACAAGATGTATGGAATATTCTATAGAAATGGAAGGTGGTCAGTTATATGGAGCATTTGCATGGCTTTAAACCCCATGTCACTACTGCCTTCTTTAAAAATTGGGTTGATGACAGAGTTACTCTCCACAGAGTCACTGTGAAGCTTACTGAGGACTTCATTACCAAGGTCACGGGGCTTCCCATGGGTGGTATTAAGTTCTCAAAATAGACCAGTATCTCCAATGCGGCCTACAAAAAAAATTTAAAGATGGATGCAGAGGAGAAGTAACTGGAAAAGAATGGAGACTTCTTTGATGTGGAACAGATAAAAGGAATTTGGTGAGATGTGCTATGTTGTATCCATGAGTACTTTATCCTTGATGGTAGGAATAAAAGAGTTCACAAATTTAATTTAATTTTTCTCAACCACTTTAGACATATGGATAGAATTTCTTTCCCTTTCTATCTGCATTTTTCGTTGCTTCAAAGCTTGTATGCCCATAGGAAGAAGGAGTCTCGTCCCATTTTACATGAAGGTTTGATACTTCTCATAGAGGGTTTTTGTAAAAATAAATCCATAGCTTCGATTCCTTCTTATGACAAACATAAGGGTTCCAAAAAGTGTAACAAGTATGAGAATGTTAAAGGGATAGAAAAGGCAAAACTAAAACCCTCTAGTTCTCAAAAACAAATTATAGAAGAGGATTTTGAGTTGGAGAGTAATGAAAGCTCTGAGAAGGATGTCCTGAAGGAAGAAGAAGGGATGGATGTTGGGGAGTTCAGCTCCAATTTGGATGGATATCCAAAAACTAAAGGAAAATTTGAGAAAGGGAATGAAGAGGATACAATTGAGGGAAACTCAGAATAGAGCAATTCTAAAAATAAGGGTAATCAAACTATGTCTGGGGAAGGTGATAAAGACAAATATATCTTAACTAATGATCTAGTTTCTATGAGAGAGGAAGATCATATGGTTTTGGCTTCTACTCCTGCTATGCAGATTGGGGGACAAGAAGAGGAGGAACCTGTTAAGCATGAAGACCCTATTGAGGCTAGAGAGGAAAAACTGATGGAGGGAGGAATAAATTGAAAAGGTTGATTCCCCTCCACATGAGATTGTAGAAGACATTTGTGACTCTCCGTAGAAGGAAACCAAGCTTTCCTTCCTGCATTCTACCAAGTTTAAAGCTGACTCTATTTTCCAAGTTGATTCTTGGATCTATAATGAAATAATGGGGCTGAAGAAGAAAGTGGAAACAATCCAACACAATCAAGATGTTGATCGGACCAAAATTAACCACTTGGAGGTGCAAATGAGAGATATCCCAGAAAAACTTAAAGATTATGAGCATAATCTTAGAATGCTCATCAAGGAAAGTAAAACAAAGATGGAGCAGGTAACATCAAGCATTTGTGCTACTGCAGCTAACCTTGGTAAAAGAGCAAATGAAGAAATAATATCCTTGGAGGGTCCAAGTAAGAGGACAAGGCAGATTTTGAGGAAGAAAGCCTTGCAAGCTGCTGCTACTTTAGCTACTAACTCCATCCAGGATACTGTTATGATTGGGAAGGAGGTCGTTAAGATGATCATGGAATTGTAATAGAAGCCTAGGGTCTTCTTTGCTAGTTTTGTTCTTGTTTAGGTCTTTATTGTTGGTTGTTGCAACTGGTTTTTGTTTTTGGTCCTATTTCTTGGTTCTTGGTCAAAAACTTTATTTGAGGTTCCAGGTCCTTGTAAAACCTGGGTACTTTTATTGGACTATGTTTGTGGTTTCAGGTCCCTATAAAACCTGATTTTGATGCTACTCTTTAGTAGGTTTTAGGAATGCTTTTCCTAGTGGTTGTTAATGTTTTATCTTTTTTGATACTGTTAAAGGGTTTTGGGGTTCCTTCAAAACCTACTTTTACCATAATCTAAAACAATCATTGTAAGGGTCTAATTTTTTTCAATAGTGTTTGGGTAGAGTTTGATCTCATTATTCCTTATTTAAGCAATTAAATAGCACATACAAAGTTATTTTAAGAAAAATGATTAATATAATAAGTTATAAATATTTAAATTAAGATAAGTACATCTCTCCTCAATTTATCTATCTATTCCAAATATAGTAAGTACATTATCAACCTCCCATTTTACATTAATATTTTTATGAATACTTGTTTTACATAATCTAAATATTCATAGTTTTATCTATTTGAATCACATTAACTAATACATAAGTAAAACATTATCGTGAACTAAATCTTTAATTTGATCATTAAAAATCCCTATGATTTTACCCTAAGATATTATTTTATTAGAAGTTTTTAGTATTTATCTTCCATTAGGGTTTGATTTTTAGTTTTGAATTATGATTTCCCCAGATTAGGCATCTATTTTAGGGTCTTAATTGTTGATATAAAATATTAGAAAACCCTAGAGTTATACATTTTATCTTATCCTATGATTAGGTAATGTGATTTTGCTCATTGTCATCTTATGTTTTGGAAATGTTTTCATGTGTGTGCATACTTCAAACCATATTATGCATAATATTATGGATTCATTATTTTTTTACCTATGTTGTGCCTTATTATTATACTAGTGAATGGATAATTATGGTTGTGGATACTCATGCTTGTGTGACTAATGATAATGATTATATTAAAAAGTATTATGCTTATGTGAATGAGGGTAAAAATTATGTTTATTATGGTTATGTGCATGATGATGCTAAGGATTGGTATGATAGTGATGCATATTTATACAATGTTAGCGAAGGATACATATTTAAAATAGTGATATCATCCAAGAGATTAGTTTTCCTTCCCCTTTTATATACATTTCCACTGGTCATGAAGTAGAATAATAAAAAATTTAAAAAAAATTACCTAACATTATTTTTTATACTTCTAAGATTATAATTATAAAATATGAAATTATAAAAAATGGGTAGATAGTATGCATGTTTCTTTTCATGATGTTATGTCTTGTAATGATATTCCTAAATTTAATATTTTTTTATTAGCATGAAATGTTAAGATAAACCTTTTATTGACATTAAATGTAATTGTTTTTCTATTAGAGTTCACAATCCACTCATGTAACCATGAATTATCTTGCACACCATTACCAAAATGAGTGAGAAAAATAATAGACCATTGTGCACAAACAATATAAACACAATAATTAAGCACAATAGTCTCAACATATTATTGCCTAAAATAAATATGCATAGTTTGCATAGCTTCTCTTTAAAACATATGGAGATAGAATAAGGAGTGAATAAAAAGGCAATGAGTTAGTTTCACAACAACCACTTTGTTGTTGTGATCAACTCAAATATAGGAGGATATACTAGAGTTTCCAAAAAAAAATTCTATGGGATGCAATAAAGCTTCTCAAGCATTAAAAATAATTTGAGGCTACTTGAATATAGTTATCATTACTTTTTATCAACAACTAGACCCAAAAACACTGAGTATAATTGTTTTTGAATTTTCTTGAGGCAACCTAATCATACAAGTAAATAAAATGGCATCCCAACTAGTATAGGATCTCAAAAAATAATTTATGAACCTTCTTCAAGTTGTAAAATTTATTCTATAAGGCTTGATAAAAAAATATAGCCTCTTCTAATGATTTGTAGGTAATAAAATGAATGAAATAAATTTAATTTTGATATTTGTATAGGATTGAGTGTTGTACACCTCCTTACAGGCTTGAAATATAATAAATTTTCTTGAATAAATTACTCGATGGTCATATCCATCCACCAAGCTCTTACACCATGATAAAATTCATGTATACAATAAAAATGTACATATATAATCTAGGATGAATAAATAATGAGAAAATATAATAAATGAAACACATATATCAATAAACCATTACACATAGATTTAATTTGGGAAAACCTCTAAGAGGTAAAAAAACCATAATGATGAATTATTCAATAATTGAGAAACTATTTTGTACCCAATACAAGTTTTTTAACCTCTCACTTCTTCTTAGACAAACTTTCACAAAACTCTTTGAGATTGAATATGATTAATATTTCATATTCATGGGTTGATTTCATAATAGTGATAAAACCATGTTTATAATGAAAAACCAAGGGAGGTGACCATTGTAAAAGTAATGGGTTCATCCATCCTGATCAAACAATTTAATTAAATTTTTTTAATAATTAGATAATTATAATTTTATTATTTATTAGCATGAGGTTTCCACCTCATGGTAATAAATAATATATTTTTATTTAATTAATTAATACCAAGGCTAAGGGTTAATCAATCCCACTTAGAATTAAATGTTTTAATTACCATAACTAATGAGCAAAAAAATAGATCATTGTACTCAAACAATATAGACAAAATAATTAATCACAATAGTCTTAATGTATTGTTGCCTCAAACAAATATACATAGTCTACATAGCTTCTCTTTACAATATTTGGAGATAACACAAGGAGTGAATAAATAGTAAATGAATTAGTTTCATAACAAAAACTTTGCTTTTATGAACAAATCAAATATAGGAGGATATAATATTAATTTTCACTCAAAAAATATGCATGCATGTAATAGTTTATCCTCAACAATACACAAATATAGGTAGATTTCATAAATAGGTGCACAACCAAATATTGTCTATACACAAAAGGTAAACAATATAAAAACTATAAAAAATCCCAAATTGATATTATATCCATAAGTTAGTGTAAAGACACTCACTCCAACGCCCTCCCTTAATCTTAGAATAGGGAGTGAGAAAAGATAAAACAAAGATAATGATGGTTCTTGACAACTAGGCCTAATTAGGTACCCATGTACAAATATATAATGAAATACTAAGTTTCCTTATGGTAACCAATCCATCTTACCATAATACATGGATGTCAAGTTGTTGTAACCACCAATTCAAATAGGAAATGGTACTCTATATGAAACTCATTCAATAAAAATCATTGATCATAAAAATTTAAAAAAGAGTCACCATGGATGGAATGTGTCGCTAGAAGGTAGATAAAAATTAGTAAAACCTCAAGGAAAGTGGATAATATGACTTATTATGTAATTATTCCCAAAAAATATGACCCAAAATCTCAACAGAGTGTTTTTGTATGTGCACAAAATGGAGTGAAGCCCATTGAACAAAATATTCACTCAATCAAATATCTATAATATAAAATATGGTGCATCAAGACTAAGAATGAGCACAACACTTGAATCATTATGTGTAATCTACTCTCTATGATGTATAATATATATATATATATATATATATATATATATATATATGAGTTAGAAAATACCACTACTAAAACACTAAAATTATAATACTAGGCTCCACTAGAATAGATACTCTTTGGAATAAGAACAATCTCCACTAAAAAACTAAAGGATATTATCAACGCCAAAGATACAAATATAAAATATCTCAAGAAGATGTCCCTAGTGATGATGGAATAGTCATGTAAATTAAGAATAAATTTCTCAAATACCCCCTCCCCATAATGTGTAAATGGGTGTATTTATTCAAGAAAAATGTTTTATGATACCATATCAGAGTGCACAATGCACTCATACTACCATAAGATCTATCTTGCATACCATTACCACAACTAGTGAGTGGAAAACTAGACCATTTTACATTAAAAAAATAAATACATAATAATTGAGCATAATAGTATCAATTTATTATTTCCTCAAATGAATATACACAATCCACATATCTTATCTCAACAACCTCTAGAGATAGCACAAGGAGTTCTTTATAAATAAGAAATTAGTTGGTTTCATAACAACTACTTAGTTTTTATGATCAACTCAAATATTATAAGATATATTATTAATGTACACTCAAATAATATACATGCACATAATAGTTTATCCTTAAAAATATAAAAATATAAGTGAATTGCCTAAATAGGTGCACAACCAAATATTGTTCGTGCACACAAGGTCAAAAATCAAATAACTATTAAAAACTACCAAATCAAGATTACCTCTATGAGTGTGAACATGCACACTCTAATAGTTTCTAAATTAAATTATTCTTCTACTAGTATAAAATATGTTGATAATTATTCTATTGAATCTACATGCAATGATGTTTCTAAATGTGATTACTATTTTATCAACATGAAATTTGATAATGTTTATAAACTATACAATGATTTAGATTATTACTATCTAATATATTAAATGATAAGGATACTTGGGATGAATATAATTCATGGGCTTCATTTATATAAATATATATATATGAAGCCCATGAATTATCCTTTCCAATCTATAACCATGATTAATAGCCACATAATGTCTATGATGTGTGTAATAGGTGAGCTTAAAAAAAATGAGTTATCAATTTATATTTAGATTCCAAGTCATATAATGCTAAGTTTGATGATAATGTCTTACTATGAAAGTTTAAATTGTGAAGGCTGTTGAATCATCCTTATCTAGAAATATTTATTATGCGTATATTTAGATTTTTTTATGGACATGAGAATTGTCATAACCACATTTTACACTTTATATCTTCCCATGGTGAAACTTAATGTGACGGATAGTAATATTAAAATCCTTTCATCAAAGTTTTAAAGGTAAAGCATTATATTGTCTCTAAAATATACCTAGTGGGTCTATATCTTTATTTATAAAGTTATAAGAAGCTTTTCTATCTCATTTCAATAAAAATAAAAATCTTAAATTAATGGTGGAACATATTCAAAACCTTAGACAATGTTATAATGAAGATAAATAATATTACATTTTCAGATTAAAAAATACATTCCATTGCTTAATATATCAACCAATTGATTTGAAAAAATGGTTCATTTTTAGTAATGGTATTTTATCTCCACTTAGAGAAGAGGCTTTATCAAAATTATTCTTCCTTTGAGTGACTCTAATTTGATTCTATGCTTCTAAGCATAATTTTATATATACACACATTTGTGCCTCTAATTTTACAAAGCCCTAAAAAATAACGACCTCAAATATCCATAATATTTATCCACCTAATAAGGAATTTACATAAAATAAAATTTATGAGGAAACTCACATGAATTATAGCCCTTAAATTATGGACCAACCTATATGATTTCATATATTATTTAATAAATCAAGTGTTATTTTATAGACACACTCTAATAATAAGTGTACCATATTACATTGAAATAAACATTGCCCTTATTATCATTTAAAATGAGTGGGTGAAATCTCATTTTATATCACATGAATGGGTATAGAGATAAAAAAAATATTATACATTGAAACATATAATTGAAAAACTTATGGATAAGGGCATCATTTCATTTGAAAAATATATAAACACTCCCACAAGGTTGGTTCTTTGTATTCATTTATTTCACATTCTATGAAGCCTAATATATCCCAAGAAATTACAAAAAAAGAACCAATGGTAATTAAATATCATATAGAAAGTGAATAGAAAAAATGAAATTTTGTAGATAATAAGGAACAATGCAACACATGCATAATTTAATTTATTAAGGAATTATGTCATTATGATAGTAAGTCATAACATACAAGAAAATATAAGGAATAGGTAGGTCTTATTACCATACAAGTTTATTTTTGGCTTAAGATAACAAATACATTTTATGGTATATTGAAACAATATGTAAAAAATACATTTTCTTGTACATTGCAACAATATATCCCTAAAAATTCCAAAAAATGAACTAATGGTAATTAAATATCATATGTAAGGTGAACATAAAAAATGAAATTTCATTTATAAAAAGGAATAATACAATACATGCATAATTTAATTTATTAAGCAATTATGGCATTATGATAGTAAATTACAATATATATAAGAAAATATAAGGAATAGGTAGGTATTATTACCATACAAGTTTATTTTAGGCCTAATATAACAAATACACTAATTTTGTGAATCATAATATAATATATTCAATGAAATACTTAGAAAATCATGGAAAAATAAAATGGATTAAATATTTGATAACATTAACAATATTATTTAATTTTATTTCCAAGGTGGTTTTATTACATTTCAAATAGATATAACATTTGAAATATTAACTCCTTCTAAGAGTATAATTACATATCTAAGTGTATATCTATGTACATTGAAAAAATATTATACATTGAAACATAGAATTGAAAAACTTGTGGATAAGGGTATCATTCCATTTGAAAAATATAAAAACACTCCCACAAGGTTGGTTTCTTTGTATTCATTTATTTCACATTTTATGAAGCCTAATTTATCCCAAGAAATTTCAAAAAAATAACCAATGGTAATTAAATATCATATATAAGGTGAACATAAACAATGAAATTTCACTGATAAAAAGGAACAATACAATACATGGATAATTTAATTTATTAAGGGATTATGTAATTATGATAGTAAGTTATAACATACAAGAAAATATAAGGAATAGGTAGGTTTTATTACCATACAAGTTTATTTGAGCCTAAGATAACAAATACACTATTTTTTGTGAATACTAATATAATAAATTCAATGAAATACTTGAAAAATCATGGAAAAATCAAATATAATAAATATTGGATAACATTAACAATACTATTTCATTTTATTTCCAAGGTGGTTTTATTACATTTCAAAAAGATAAAACATTTGAAAAAATTAACTCCTAAGAGTATACTTACATATCTAAGTTCATAAGTATGGGTACTAAAACATAGTAAACCAAGTTCATAATAAGAAACTAATAAAGTGGTGAGTACTCTACTCCACAAAAAGAGAAATAAAAAAAATCTCTAGCTATTAGCATTGGTCAAGTATCACTACATTCATTGTCTCATATAGGGTTGACATATGTATCTAATGAAAATTTAATCATAACATTTTCTATCAATTTAGAAGTGTGTGTGTGTGTGTGTGTGTGTGTGTGTGTGTGTGTGTGTGTGTGTGTGTGTGTGTGTGTGTGTGTGTGTGTGTGTGTGTGTGTGTATTCACTTGCTCATGAGCTAAATCAATTAATTCAATATAATGTTATATGTGAATATGACTTATTATATATGCATGGTTTTTTATATGATTCAATCCCATTCAATTTTTTAGATTATAATGAAAACATTGGAGAGTTAAAATCAATAATATGATGTGTTTCAATGCTATATAATTTACACATCACATATACACATACTGACATTAATATTAAATTCAATTTTCTAACAAAAAATGAAAATTTTAAATATTCAAATAATAGCAAAACTAGATGTAATGACCATAATTTTTTTTTAAACACTCAGATAAGTAACTACATCACAAGGTTTTCAAATAAAGATAACCTGAAAGAGGTAATGAGATCCATAGCTACATTATAGCCAACATAGGAACTAGAATAAGGTAATAAATCAAAAATGAATTAATTAAGAAGTGTTTTTACCGCTTAGTATTTGGATAAAGGTGAGTCAATATATGAACACTCACACATGACTATCTATGTACTTCCTATATGGCCTTCCTATCAAATCTGTCAATAATTTATGAACTCACTAGAGTACTTGTACATACCATAAAATACTATGTACCTCATTAGGTAAATCAAAATGAGTTCAACAACTAAATTACAAAAGGAAAAATAGATTCAATAAAAGAATCATCATACTAAGATCTCTTAAGTAATATTTAATAAAATAAAGATAATAGGTAGTGATCATTGAAGGACTAGTATGGTTTGTACAAAATTTCTACCTATGTGATCATTGTACCATGATCTACATAGTAATTCCAACACTTATGCATCTATATTAATGAACTGGCACTATTACAAGTTAGCTTTGATTCATGTTTCACTCCAATAGTTTGGACAAGTCTTAAAAAGGTCCATCATGATAGATGTAACTACACAATTAGACATCATATCACATAAATATTTTCAAAAGGAGTTCATTCATGTTGTTCATTAACCATCTCACAATCCTTGGAGCATAGATTAAACCTTTGCTTCCAATATATATGTGTCACTTGGTTAATATATGATCAATGCAAATGCATCAATTATAATAATGTGAAATTCATTTTTATCTTGATATTTCAACAACCATGCATATTTTATGTATAAGAACATTCATAAAATTTACCATCAATCCATAGTACCAAGGAAGACTAGTTCCCTTTGCCTTCAAGAGAAGGTACTAATTAATTAGTTTAATTTTTGATTAAACTAAAAATTGAAATGAATTACACCAAATCTATATGATTCTTAAATATGATTATTTCATCTAAGTCAATTGAAATAAATGTATTATCAAAATTTTCTCATTTATAGCTATAGACAAGTACTTAAAATTAATTTACTTATTTAAGCTAATATGAAACATTGGCTCAAGGTCAAATAAGCATAATACTTCTTATATATTATCACTTTTTGATGATAAAAATATCAATGCTTTCCCTTGATAAAGGATATAAACTTGTTTGCCCTAATCACAAGTTATTAGTTAAATCATTAATTAATATTTCAATTTAAGACTCAAGTTTGAACCAAATTCCAAAAAGGATTTATTATTAGAAATGAATCCAACATTATATTTTATTACTCCAGCATATCAAATTAATGTCTTATATTAGAAAAGATAAAAATATAATTTTAATTTATATATTGATAAGTATCAAACTTTTTAGTTATCAATAAGATTACAATAACTGTTAGGACCCGAAAGCACCATTGATTACCAAGCAACTAAACATGCGGAATTAAACCAAAAGTACAAGTAACTAGAATTCAAAAATAACACAGAATATGAGAGACAATACCCAATTGTATTAATACTCTTCTAGAAAAGAATTACAAATGAAGAGACGCCACACTCTTCCCACCTTACAGGCTTCCCACACCAAGTGTTCAGTAATTTACCTTCAAGAGCTCACTCTCTCAATTACGGTCCCAACACACAACTCAAACACAAAGTTGGTGTTCACCTCCACCAGCTAGTAACAACACCACTAGTTAACCAATAAGTAATAATACTACCAGTACACCGAGTATACACATACTCAACCGAGTACACAACGCACTCTAAGTAGATCTCCCATGAAATTGCAACAACTTGCAACTCAACTGATCTTAATTTGGAAGGAACTACCTTGCCTTCCTATTTGCTCTCCAATCGAGTACACACCATACTCCAAGTAGATCCCCCTGATCTTGCTCCCTATTGTGTTGCTGTCACCTTGATCCTGCTACCACCTACAGATCAACCTAGTTCTGCACACCTATAAACATAGACCTTGCACACACACACACACACACACACCTATAGATTAATGATCTTACTTACCATGTAGATCTCTAAACATGGCCTTGCACACCTACTGACCAAGATCCTACATACATGAAGAATCCTTCTGATTCTCCAAACTAGCACCCATACTTGGCACTGTGGCACTAGAAGGAACACACCTTGCTCTCTTCACTCTAAAGGAGCTAATTTTTGCTCTCTTACTCTCTAGCACAAATTAAAATATAGCCCATGAGTCTATTATATAGATCTCATGCAAACAATAATTAGACATCTAATTATAATAATTAGATCCATAGCTTCAAGTTTATAATTGGCCTTCTACGTGCAAATAACCAATTTGTTAACTTACTATTTGTGAACTGGTAGTTTTGGAACCATACAAGCGACCAATGTCGGTCCCTATCTACCTGGGGGTGACCAACATCAGTCGATATCTAACCATCATCGACAACTTCCTATCTCCACCTGACCGACGTCAGTTGGCCTGACCGATACTGGCAACTGTGACACTTAGCGCCCTCCTCCAATGTCTACATTAGTGAAGCTTTTAGCTCCACAACCTAACAATCTCCCACTTGGAGATAAATAGCTGCATTGTACCTATACACTATCTAATCTATTTCCTAGCTTGTATCCCTCTTCAAGATCAATCCTGAAGACCACCCATCACACAACCTATGGTGCACCTCCTGTCATCCAAGTACCCTGCCACATCTGAACCTACAAACCCATGTAGTGAAGTCCTAACCCTGCATAACATGTATACCTGCTATTGGTCCCTCTCAAATACCTGAGAACCCACTTCCCTGAATTGGGTCCTAACTATCTGACAGCTCCCACTACTGGGGAAAACTCTAGTCTATACCAAACCTCATGTGATTTTAGACACTAAACTATCCAGCCCTTGGTGTGCTCCAGTTTTGCATCCTGCGTATTTAACCTTGCTAACACTTGATTCACATCAGCTCCCACTAGAGACAAAATCAACTTGTGATCTTCCATGTCTCTCATGCCAAAGAATTTCACTGCTCCAAATTCCTCATGACATGCCACTGAACTAACCTTACCTTTAGAACAGCAAAACCCTATATGTCTGAACCTGCACCAAGCATACCATCCACATATAGTAACATGATAATGTTGCAACCATCATGCACCTAGTAAGACAAACACAATGGTTATACTAATATTGACTAAAGCCCTACTTTGTCATCCACCTGCTACCACCTGTCAGCCCTGTACCACTATTCTGTAGCTTGTTCAAGACCATATGACCTGGCCTTCTATCTCACATGTCCATTCTCTCTATTCTTTAACTAAGGTATCCATTTGTCTTTCAATGCTTTCTTTTGGCTCCCAACCCTACCAAATCTCCCATTTGGTTCTGCATCCTAATCATTCCATGCTCCCACTATTTCCTGGATCCTTCTTGCTCTATAGTGAGCAATGCGTATAAAGAAGAGGAACAACGAATTTGAGGCTTACCCTTTCAATCCTCCACATGGGCATTTGAGACTCCTTGACAGCTTGCTATCTGCCCAAAATCTGTTATAGTGACTAACCTCGATCACCACACAATCTACATTTGACTGATGTTAGTTCCCATGTGATTGTCCTTTCTATCAACACCAATTTTTTGATTGACGTCGGTCTTACCTGGTCACTGACATCGGTTCTCTGACTAACGCCAATAGCCACCCTGCCTGACACCACTAGCTCTGGTCTGCACATGACCAACATTGGCACCTGTCTGTTCGATGCCAGTTCCCCTTGACTGATGTTGGTAACTGTGTTCGCTTGTGAGTGATGAATTTTTACCCATGAGCTTTCTTTGAATCATACCCATGTCTAAACTATCCTGCTCAGTGTTACTCAGTTCCATCCACTAATCTTTGTCCATCATCTCCTCTAGAAACACCAAGGCTTTCCAGTTCTTAAGTCTGTCAAAGACATCTGACTTCCTCTTAAGAACATGCATCTCCTTCTTTCTCATGTGACCAAGCCTACAAAGCCACGTCTTCACAACAAAAGAAGAATCAATAATACAAGTAAGTAGATAAAGAGTACCTACTTTCTTACCACATGCTAATTCAAGTGCATCTGTTGTGAGAGTTTATGTGCATCTCTCATCACCT
This sequence comes from Torreya grandis, assembly GCA_037957365.1. NCBI lineage: Eukaryota > Viridiplantae > Streptophyta > Pinopsida > Cupressales > Taxaceae > Torreya > Torreya grandis. Next base: position 240,822 of record JARHVA010005171.1, on the reverse strand, counting down.
AACTTTCCTAAATCAATTAGCCTTATCTTTAGAATCAGGACCTGCATGACCTCCTTCAACACCCATGTGTTGGCCGCCTACAATTTCAGCCGCACTTCCCCTTTGCCAATACTTTGACAAGGCTCACCAACCCCTCTATATGGGGCTGCATGGAAAGAGGCAACATAATCTATAAACCAAGATTCTACTTTATCCAAGAAACATCCCAGAGCATCCTATGGAACAACACCTGAAACATCTACTTCTTCAGTTCCTTCATGCTGATCTTCTACCAACTAGCAATCTCTCTTTACCCGCTCTTTCTTTCCATAACACCGTAATTGACCATTCGTGCTTTTCAATTCCTCCATTCTTAGCATACTTTTTCCTACCATTGCTCTACTCCCACTCAATCAAAAACCCTTGAGAGTGACCTATAATCAAACACAAACCTACTCCTTGTAACCTTAGCTCTGATACCAACTGTTAGGACCCAGAAGCACCATTGATTACCAAGCAACTAAATATGTGGAATTAAACCAAAAGTACAAGTAACTAAAATTTAGAAATAACACAGAATATGAGAGACAATACCCAATTATATTAATACTCTTCCAGAAAATAATTACAAATGAAGAGATGCCACACTCTTCCCACCTTACAGGCTTCCCACACCAAGTGTTCAGTAATTCACCTTCAAGAGCTCACTCTCTCAATTATGGTCCCAACACACAACTCAAACATAGAGTTGGTGTTCACCTCCACCAGCTAGTAACAACACTACTAGTCAACCAGTCAGTAACAATACTACTAGTACACCGAGTATACACATACTCAACCGAGTACACAACGCACTCCAAGTAGATCTCCCATGAACTTGCAACAACTTGTAACTCAACTGATCTTACTTTGGAAGGAACTACCTTGCCTTCCTCTTTGCTCTCCGATTGAGTACACATTGTACTCCAAGTAGATCCCCCTGATCTTGCTCCCTATTGTCTTGTTATCACCTTGATCTTATTGCCACCTACAGATCAACTTGGTTTTGCACACCTGCAAACCTAGACCTTGCACACACACACACACACACACACACACACACTTGTAGATCAATGATCTTACTTACCATGTAGATCTCCAAACATGGCCTTGCACACCCGCTAACCAAGATCATACATACATGAAGAATCCTTCAAATTCTCCAAACCAGCACCCATACTTGGCACTGTGGCACTAAGAGGACACACCTTGCTCTCTTCACTCTGAAGGAGCTAATTTTTGCTCTCTTACTCTCTAGCACAAATTATAATACAGCCCATGAGTCTATTATATAGATCTCATGCAAACAATAATTAGACATCTAATTATTATAATTAGATTTACAACTTCAAGTCTATAATTGGCCTTCTACATGCAAACAACTAGTTCATTAACTAATTGTCTGTGAACTGGCAATTTTGGAACCGCACAGGTGACTGACGTTGATCCCTATCTGCCTAGGGGTGACTGACGTTGGCCAATATCTAACCATCGTTGGTAGCTTCCTATCTCCACCTGACTGACGTCAGTTGGCCTGATTGACGCTAGTAACTGTGACACTCAACACCCTCCTCCAATGTCTGCATTAGTGAAGCTTTTAGCTCCACAACCTAACAATAACTTTGATGACCATATGAATAATAAATGTTATTAACTTAGGGTATTAGATAATCCCCTTTAAATTTTGTTTAATAATGGAACTTATAATCTCTTTATCACTTACAAGGAATATTTCTAACATGATTCTTTTATAAACTAATTATAAAATGAAGTAATATTATCCTCTTCATCATAAATAATATAATTACTTTCAGAGAAAACAAAATAATAAAACTATGCAAAGTAGCCATGCTTTAGTTTTAAGCATACTTATATCAAGAGTTTAAAACACTAAGAAATGATAAGTAATTGATATAATATAATGAACAAGTATCATTGATTTTTTATTAGTCTAAAGACACTTAAAGGAACAATCATATTTCTACTCAATATGATAAAACATAATTAGATGTTTAACAATTTATAGTACACTATTTTCAACCATAAAGTAAAATACTTTGTAATTCATCTTTCTATTATAATTATACTAAACACTCAAATACCATTTTTAAAAAAATCCACAATTTATCTATACTAAATTCATAAATGTTAATAATGGATATTGAATATTTATTAAGTTATGAATCAACTTAAAACTAACCAAATCCATTCAAATACATCATATGAATTACACTAATGTAATATTTCCACATCATCTAAATGAAACAAAAAATTTACTTAAAGCCTTAGGTATAACATAATGAGTGGAATAATAAGCTAAATGAACAACATTCATTTTTATAACTATAAATCAACTTGAATACCAAACTAAATGTCATGACCATGTTTTGATGCATTTATTTCACTTGTTGATTATGTTTTGTTATGAACTATTGGAGACATGATTGTCTAATTTTATTTTTGTGATATAATTATATTATCTATGATTTGATCGATTATGAAGTTTTGATATGTGAGTGATCAACTAGATATTATTAGATAGTTGTGGTTATTTACTTTCAGTGTAGCATTAGATATTTCATGCTTAATACATTACTAATTCATTGTTGAGTTCAGTGATATTATTGTATTTAATGTTGATATTACATTTATTGATATTATATAATATAAATATTGTTGATGATCTATTATGACTACAAGTACATGATATGAGCTAGGTTGGATGTGACTCTGAGTAGTCAAGTGAGGCCAAGAAAGTGAACCAAAAGAAATAATAAACTTAAAATTATAAACACTAAGATTTGACTATTTATAAATGCTTTGATTAATTTTTATGCTTACTTCATTTACTGAGTTTTTGTCATTAACTAGATTCAAATTCATATTGAATCTAGTCTTGAGTCAGTTTTGACTCTTTGCTTATTTGTTTCTTTATTCAATTTTTTATTTTGATTCTTAATCCCAAATTGATACTTGTCAATGTTTACAATAATGTCTTAATTCTTATTTAACTATGTTATGTAAATTGTTTTGATAGTCTTAGTAGCATTGATATTTAACAATATGATTCCTACTTATTACCTTTGATGGTTTGTGACCTATGGTGGAGTATGACTATAATTAATTTTGTAATCATAGTCCTATTTCATATTTTATTTAATGAAATTAATATTTATTATGGTTTAAAGGTAATATATAATATTTTTGTGTTGGGGAATTGGTTTAATTGCATTAAGGGACATTATTGTCTGGGACTCTTATTGTCATACATTATTGTTTATACCAAGTCTTAGCTTGGGTTTTATAGGTAAGTGGTAGGGTCATGACCCACCATGGACTTCAAATATTTTTGGAAGTTTATTGTTCATTTGAATTTAGCTTATGGCATTAGCTTACCACTTGATGCATGGAAGTTGAGAGTATTCTGACCCTTTTAGGGTTCTTTCTTTGTCATTTTTTCATTTTAATTTGGAATCCCTCTACTTGGGGAACTCTACTATAATTTTGGGCATGGTAACCAAGAGAAATATGGAGGTAGTTAGTTGCATGAACTTCTCATGGAGTTTGAACTACATTAATTAATTTGTCTTATCAGACATGTAAGGGATTTTATGGAGTTTTGTATTATTAGAAGTTGTCTTAAATGGTTTGATGGGTTTTTTTTATTGGTAATTTTTATTTATGGTATGGAAACTAAAAGTTGGAAGGAAAAGAGACTACTCACCCTTATTTTTAATTTCTACTTGTTGACATCCAATTAAGTTGTATATTTAATTATATATCCCTCTAGGATTTGGTTTTGGACATTGGTATAAATGGTATTAATTGTTAATGTCTTGAATTTATTTTATGAGTGCTTTGAGTAAATGGGTTTCAAGTTTTGTATAAACCCTACATTATTCTTGGCTTAGTCCAATATAGAGGTTGTCAACTTTTTTATGTTGATACTTGTATATTTAGTGGTTTGCATCCATGGTTATTTTATATGATTGTGTTTTAATCTGGGACCCTAGGGTTTTTACATTTATGTTGAAACATTTTAGAAAAAATATAAATAAGTATGGAGGTGCAACACTTCCATATGATTCACTATTTTTGGTGTTGGTTTTTATTATTTAGGGTTTTAGAATCATTTTAGGATTGAATTTAATGACAATAATTTTCTTGACTTTTTTTATGTATGTACATTTATTTTCTTATTATAATGATTTGATGAAAATTTGAATGGAAAATATGGATTGGGTTTAACTTATCATTAGGTTTTGACTCAATTTAGGGTTTTCCTTGATCATGTTGAAATGATTTAAGTTTATAAATATGTCCAATAGTTTTTCATTTCTCATATAATTTTGATCTATATCAAAAGGATTATTATTATAATTTGAATACATCATGATTTTTAGACTATTTGAATTTAAAAATTTGTATGAATGGATTATGTTGTTATTATTAGTATTATATATTGATAATGACCTTAAGATATTTTTATCATGATTTTTTTTTGACCCTATTGGTCAAAATTGAGCTAGCACTTTAGGTTAAATTTAATTTTATATTTTTTGAATAATATGATTGAATTTTTTGTGTTCATTAGGTCAATGTGTTGTCTTACATTAGCACTTGAGTTGAGTTTTGATGTCATGTTTAGAATGTTGAGGGTTTGATAGTCTTTTTCATGAATGTTTTTGATATATATGTATATATATATATGTGTGTGTGTGTGTGTGTGTGTGTGTGTGTGTGTGTGTATATATATGTATATATATATGTATATATATATATATACATATATATATGTATATATGTATATATATATATGTATATATATATATACATGTATATATATACATATATATATATATATACATATATACATATATATATATACATGTATATATATATATACATATATATATATATATATATATATATATATATATATATATATATATATATAAATTTTCAAAATCTATTTGAGTCATTTAAGTTCATTTTAATTAGATGGAAATATTTAAAGAATATTATTTTCATGTATGGTTACTAGTAGTAATACAATTTCATTTATTTTGGGTATTGTACATGAATAAAGGATTAGGGATTATAAGTGAAACACCATGGATTTCACCATTAATCTTCAATCTTAAAAAACTATAATATGAGATTTAGTAGTTGGAATAACTGCAAAAGGTTTTCATGTTTTAACCAACAATGTAAACAATGTTATGTGAATGTTTTTATCAATTGATTATGTTAATTCAAGATTCATAATAACTATTTACCTTACTTACTTATCTCATATATGTAGAATCACATCCAACTAATGGATGGGGTGGTCTAGGTCCAATTATGGTTGGCCTCATTTGAATTGGAGAGGTTGGCATTTGCTTCATTATATTTGCATGTGGAAGATTGGTTAATTGTACTTCTCTTGGATTTGAATTATTTTAGTATTGAATTTAAATAAAATAAGATCAATTATAACACAAGTTTATTTAGTATTGAATAATTTAATTATTTAATAATATTAATGTTTAAAATAATGGTATGAAATGTAGTTTTTATGTTTAATTTGTATTAATAAGTTATTAATATTTAAGTTGATTTATAATTATAAAATGGAGTTTGATCCTTTAGTTTTTCAATCCATTCATTATGATTGTCATAAATATACTACTTCATGGAATTTCTTTTGGCATTTAAGGAAGGTGAACATATAGTTGTATAATATGAAGATACATATTTATTGTTTTAGTATTATTTAGTTTTGAGATATTTGTTTTAGACATATTCTTATTTTAATATTAAATTACTATTCCTACATTGTAGATGTTGATACATCTCTTAACATCATTTGAATAATTTATCTAGTTATATTTTATTAAATGAAAAACTATGCATAAATTCTTAAAGGTTCATATTACTAGAATAATTTTAGCCTTCTTATCTCTTTTAGATGATATTGAGTTAGTTGTTTATTGTTTTAATAACGTAGTTTCTTTTAAATAAAGTTAAAATATTTATTTACTTGGAAATATGTGAATGTTGGGTTAATTGAGACGATCTAGAGTTTGAAAAGTTATGTTTCATATATATATATATATATATATATATATATAAAGTATATTCATATAGTACATGTACAAACTAAGCTATTCGTTAAATGATAAAAAAATTGTGACTTAATTCATTTAGTCTATACAAAAACTTTAGAATTACCTTAAACTATCCAAACCTACCTTTATGAAGATATATTCTTATTAAGATTCTTGTAAGGACTTCAAAAATTTCATTTAATTATGATATTTTGTTAAAGGATTGTTAAGAACATAATCATTATCAAATATGATTTTGTGTCTTATTCTTGAATACAAATATGTTTGGCATGTTAAGTAAAGTGATTTGAGTTATTATATCTCTCTTTTTAATTGTTCAAATACTTTTACAATAGAATCAATTAAATCAATATTTAGGTGATGGGACTATTATGACAACCTTATTTAATTAAATTGGAAGTGATGGGATGAGAAATTGTAAAATGAGATACAAATTAATCTTACATGTTGTAATCTAAGAAAGTTAACCTAAAAGAAAGCTTGTAAATAGAAAAGTAGTTCAATGTCTTTAATTCCAATGGTTATTTTAATTGAAGCATTATGTGCTTGAGGAACATTTACTTCTTTCTTGGTATGAATTATGGAATAAACACAAGTTTTCCTATTTCATTATAATTACAAATAATTTTTAATGGTTAATGGCTTGATTTTTTAATCATTAAGCTTGGAATTGGAGAATATTCATTGAAAGGAAAGAAATAAAAAAGTTCCAAGCCTTAAAGCCTTAACAATTAATAAAACTAGTAGTCTAAAGGATATTGATCTAACTTGAAACATTATTCATTTAAGTAAGTCAAGGTTAAGTAATAATCCTAATATAAGTTTATAATTTAGTGATGGATTTAATAAGAAGGCTTCATTAAAGTATATGGATAAGAGTGCATGAGTGTTTTTACAATGACCCACTTCTATATGAATACTAGGTGGTTAAAAATGTTTCCTAATAAAGTTATTATTAATTTATAGACTTGGTCAATTTACTATGTTGGCTATGACATAATTATGTAACTATTGGCCATTTTTGGCCCACATAGAAAATTCTTGCATGATTTAATGAAGTACATAGAAATCACAAGTAGGCAACTTCATGAGGTCATACCTCATGCGTACAGAAGAGTTATAAGAAATGGTCAAAAGGGTTTGTTCACTTTTGTACCAAAATCATTCATGATAAGTCATATCTCATGAATTATAACACCATGAAATATATAAGCATGTAAAGTCACCCTCTAAAGCATTTTTGACTATGTTTTTTGGGTCCAAATTGAGCAAGGTAGGCGTTTTCATGGTGTTAGATCTTGTACATATGGTATCCATAAGAAAAAATAATCTTATCTGTCTATTCATTTTGAATTCTAATTCATATGTGCCAAGTTACATGTCCTCTAACAAAACAAAAAATAATATATGCATGCATAAATTTAACTCTTAATATAGAATTTGCTAAGTTTCCATACTTAGCCATTTTAGACCAAATGATTATCAAGACGTCATGAAGGGTCACATGAAATAGTTGACTTCAACATTTTATAGAGACATGTGGAAAGCTCAAATGGCTAGTAGATTAAAAGGGTTTGTTCCTTTTAGTGTTAATTCCATTCCTTACAAGTTTGGTGCACCCATGTTCTTTGTGCTTCAAGATATAAAATAATAAAGTTGGTCAGAAATGATAAATGTTCATGTGGACATTAATTTCAAGCTTCAGAAACTAGTCATTGGTGTTAAAACAATGGGTCCCAACAAATCAATAGTCTATGTTGCATCATACATTTAGATATAAAAGTGAGCATCGTCAAGAAGTTAGAAAATCTCAAAGGAAAATGTATGGATGATAAGTGTCAAGTGTATTTAATTTGAAGGAGATTAATAATATATGGGACTTCATAAAAATCAAAATTGATGGAGTGAGTTGAGTTAACTTGTCAAACAGCCGAGTCAATTTTTGACAACCAATTAGATCAAATATGAGCCTAAGATTTTCAATGAGAGTTGAAAATCTATTTTTTATCATGAAATATAGGGTTCTGTAGGGTCTTCTAACACCATTGGAGCTGGTTCAAATGATGTTGAATAGTCTAGGTAATGTAGTAGGATGCAAAGAACATGTATGGATCACCATTAAGGTTAAAATATGAACCTCTGGTTCATATTTTTTCTTGGGTATATTTTTTTTCATAGTAGTGTTTGATGTTTTCAAGAGGATCTATGTATACACATATGGGTTTGGGTTCCTATGATAAAAGGATGGGTTTTTTAGACCTATTTTTATATAGAAACATACTATATTTTCTATAAGTCTGTATTGATATAGAAACTATAGGAAAATCAATAGTATTGAATTGGTTTTCCACTTATAAATAGACCAATGATCCAAGTATGAAAATAAAGTAGAGGTGTAATTAATGAAAAAGATATTCATTCTTTAGCATGGCCATAATATCAAAAAACAACCACCTAAATATGCCAAATCATGTTTTAGTCAATTCCATGATCATAAAATTTTCCTTCAAGCAAGAGTTGGCATGAAGGATCAAGTAAAGATCTAGTATTACGAACTATGGCTAGGAGCATTTAATTTATCTTTGAGGTCTTTAAGGACCTTCTCGCTCAATAATCCATACACAATGTTTTAATTGAGAAAAAGGTGGTAGTGTTTCCATTGGCTAAAGAGCAAAAGGTGGTAGCTTAGGTTCATTTAATGACCTAGGATAGCTATTATTTTTTTTGATAGCATGCTCGCCCACTCTTTTAGGTTTTTACTCTTATTTTATATATCATGGTCTCATCCCGTTTGTAAAGTTTCTCAACTTTTTAAAATTTTAGCATTTTCTTTTTGAGACAATGATACTCATCAAGACTCTTGAAAAAGTGTGCTCATTTTATAAGGTTAAACCCTATAAAAATATTGTAAAAACTACCTTTTGAATTAATAGGATCAAACTTTTACCTATCTCTTATATTAAATCAGTGTTTAGTATGCTTATGTATGGTAAATTTGTGAAGGAGATTCTTCCTAGTTTGTTGTCTTGCTTGCCTCTTTGAATACATTCTCAAGCTCATTTATAGGTTTGGATTAATGTTGTATTTGTAAAATATTCCATGAAATATTTATGTAATTGGTGATATTTTAATATTGAGTCATTCATGGTTACCATTTGTTGATCCAGTGTGGGTTCAAAATTATGTGTGTCCACTTAAATTTGGTGCATCACCTTGTTAACTTTATTAAGAACCCTTACTCTCTTTTCTAAACCTTTTATCATGAAGCATTAGGCTTACTTTTAGTTTTAGGTGAGAATAAAAGAGGAATCCAACCTACTCTATAGGTTTAACCCCAACATATGTGACCCACAGCCTAGGGTTGTCCCAATTTTACAAGATTGATTGGAGAGAGCCTAAAATACCCTTTCCAAGGGTGTAAATTGAACTGGTAAAATTTTTTAGCATGCCTAGTGGGACAAACCTATTTTAAAAGAAGTGTTGATCAAATTTGATTATAATTTAATCAAATTTATAGTGGATATTCTCTAAACAAAAACATCTAGTGACTCCAAAAGGAAGAATCAACTCTTTGGTGTAGAACAATAACTCCATATCATGCTAAAGGTGACAACAAGGTCAAATTTAAGAGGTATTCCTTTTGATTTTGTTAAAATTACCTTTAAATTTATAAAAGATACTAAGGTTTACAAATACTCATCCATATCAAGGAAATTTTACTCCTAGGTCATCTCCAAAGGCTATCCCTACAAGAGGACCCTTATTAACACCTTGCATAACCATGGCAATCCCTAAAGATTTTATAGCTTTTAATGGCTAAAACCTTCTAGACATTGCTCATTATGGTCCTATACCTATTGGATCCCTCAAAAGTGTTCCCTATTACATTATATACCAAGATATAACACCCTCTAAAGACCTCATAAACATAACAAACTTTTTCAATATACATAATGTCATAGAGGATAATATAAATATTAGGTTGCTAACTACCTCTTCTAAAGGAAAGTTCATAGATTGGTACAGAGGCCTCACTAAAAATTACATTCAAACATGGGATCAATTAGTGGAATCCTTGTGTAAAATATTTGAGGACAAAAGTGACCATTTGCCACTTCTATAATAACTAACTAAAATTAGAAGATCTACTCATGAAGTCATGCAAGACTTCAACACAAGTTTCTAGAAAATTTAGGATAGAATCCTAGTTATAGTTAGACCAACCCCCAATTTTACTTTCCTATATTATTTAAAGGATTTTAATAGATATATAGTATTAATGATCTAATATATGGGAGGAAATATACTTACAGGTGCATATGAGGTGGCCATTAAGGTAAATAATTATCTAGTTCAAGTTGGCAAACTTACACGCAGACCACTAATGCCATTATTTCCTAAGATCAAACCATCTCTAATTTCTATTACTCCATTATATGCCATTTTTCCTACATCAAAAATTGATGCAATCCCTACACTGAAGAAAGAGAAAGCTTCTACTAGTGGACCTAGTGATTCACTAGAACCAAAGATCTTTCAAGAGCTCAAAAGCATGTTTTAGTCTTTGGGGAACGAGCTAGTAAATTTAAAAAGGCAATAGACCTTCAATAAGCCTTATCAAATTTAATATCAGCCTCAGAAGTAGGTTTTTCAAGAAATTAGGCCTCCATACAATGGAAAATACCATAATCAAGGGCAAGGACAACATAGCTATAATGGGTAGAGTAACTTCAACCCTAATGTTGCTAGTATTTCCAACTCCTTGGTCTTATAATGTGGCCCAGGAATCAGAGGGCACCATGCCTTAGAACCAGTCCTTTGGTCAACATATGTTCCCAAATATTGACCTTAACCAAGCTTTCAATGATAAATAGTAGAAAGCTACTTTGGGTACATCCAAGCTTTAATGGCCCAAAATGCAAAGGTCCCTATGATGACCAGATTGGAAGAGCCTTCATAAGGTCAAGGGTATAATCAAAGACCAAATTAGATGGATCCTACAATGATGAAATATGAATAAGGGGAGTGTTATGTAGCTAGATAGTAGGCTAGTTCTAGCCAAGCCTATAGTCTAATGGCAACAAACACAAGATTTAAAAGAAGGAATATGGATGGTAACCAAGAAGTATTCAAATATCTTCCTAGCATTACTCCTTCACTAACAAGGCCCAAGGAACCTATTGTCACTCCAAAGGTCCCAGTTGCTCCAAAATATTAGAGCCAAAGGAATCCTTTGGTTCCCTAAGGATCACTAGTTTAAATAATAATAGTGGTGGCTCCCAAAGCACAAGCAAAAGTTGGTGGTTCAACCATCAACATTGTTAAACAAATGAAGAATTCAAATGTGAGTGTACCCATGTGGGATATGCTCACCATGCCTGACTAGGTGGACATTATTTGGGAGAGTTTATTTAGGGTTAATATTACAAATATTATAAACACGCCATCAAGTAAGCTGAATCAAGTTATCACCAATGCAACCAAAGGGCCAAAGGAAGGGAAACCAAGTAAAATAGTCAAGATTCCTCCCTTTTATATTTTAGTAATCATTGGTAAATCTTTGGTACATAACTATTTAATGGATAGTGGGGATAGTACCTTAGTGATTCCAAAGTCCATAGCTAATTAGCTTGGTCTAAAATATGATCCATAATTAAAAGGAGTGTCAAAACTTTATGGTTCTTCTCCTAAACCATATGGTATAATTAGGGACCTCAATATGACCCTACAAGCTTATCCTAGTGTCTTGATAGCATAATATGTATTGGTCTTGGATGTGCCTCCTCACTTTGCACTGTGCTTATCTAGATAATTCACAACAAAGATAAGGGCTATCTTTTAGCAACCTTCAGGACAAGGTATGGGACCAAGGTGTCAATCAAGGCTAAGCCCATTACATAATTCCATATAAAACTTTATGGGATAAATTGTGTACATCAATTGCACCATCATTGATGAATATGAATTTGTAATGGGGTAGGATTTGAACACTCATCTAGGTGAGGTACCAGACATGTTCTTGGATGAGTTATGTAATGATAACCAGTTGGTGGATCCCTTAGAAGGTGTTTAAGAAAGAGACTTGGGTGTTTTCTATTTTAATGAATAATACTAAAATATTCCATCCCTCATAAGGCCTCAAGAGGATTTTAGTGGTCTATGAATGTTATTTTTTGATTGCTTAAGTAGAAAGCATGGGGTAGGTACAACTGTCATGCTAGTTTATCCTTTGAATGATAAATACTTCTCTTTATACAAGTTCCAATTCAACTATTCCTACAATGTAGAAAAATATGAGGATCTTACCCATAGCCTTTAACGGGCCAATAAAAGAAAGATTAAGTAGTTACAAGTCTATGGGGATAGTGAATTGGTTGTGCACCAATTCATAGGTTAGAATGCCGCTAAGAACCATTAATGAGATCCTAAGAACATAGAGTCTGGGATGTCATTGAAGACTTTAAGGCTTTCAACATCTAATTAGTGTTGAGAGGCACAAATTAACATGTTGATAGGCTAGTAGTTGTGGGGGTTCATTTTGACATCCCTAGTGGACTAAAAAGAACCAAGTTTTAACCACACATCAAAGTGGTAATAAGACCATTAGTGGAAAATAATAAATCTCACTGACATGTCTTTGAAAATTAAAAAAAAATTGCATGTTTCTTGTAACAAGAAGAAAAATTATCCTCCCTCAATCAAGAAATGTTACAGCAATAGTATGGGGAGAAGATTGTCCAATTAAGGTCCAATAAGCTTTATAAGGGGCTAGTCACCATAAAATGACTCTTTTATGAAGGGGACCATATGAGAAAGGATAAATTATTAATGTAAACCAATAATGATAACTATGAAAGAGTTATTATATATGAGGACAAACTTCTCAAACTTGAAAAGGTAAGCACTAAAGTTGAAAGGCAAGATTTAATAAAGCTCTTTTAAGAATATGAAAACATTTTTTCTTAGAAATATAGTGACCTAAAGGGATTTGATCCCAATCTAGACCAACACACAATAAAACTAGAGGCTGATGCCAAGCATGTTAGGTAGAAGTAGAGGCCTATAAATCCCAAGAATGAAGAGCTCATGAGAAAGGAGTTGAATAAGCTTGTGGAGTCTAGTATCATCTTCTCCATCAAAAACTCCTCTTAGGTAGATAATATAGTACCTATTAGAAAGAAGAGTGGGGAGATCAGACTATATGACGACTTTAGAGATCTTAACAGGGTCTCTTTGAAGGACCATTACCCTCTACCATCCATGGAGTAAATCCTGTAAGTAGTTTCTAGTTTAGAACATTTCTCTCTTCTAGATGGATATTTAGGTTATAAAAAAGTGCTAATGAGAGAAGAGGACCAGTAAAAGACTACCTTCACCAACAAGTGGGGGACTTTTGCTTATTAGAAGATGCCCTTTGGATTGTTCAATATTGGGGAAACTTTTCAAAGGGTAATGGACATCACTTTCCAAGGATTGTTAAATAAAAAGGTGTTAGTCTACTTAGATGACATTATGGTGTCTCATCCTAAACTTAGGGATTTCCTCCTTAATAAAGATTTAAGTGAGAAGAGAGCAGGATGGATCATAAAGGTCATGGAATATGACATAGAAATCAAGGTCACCAAGCTGGTCAAGGGAAAGGACATGTGTGAGCACATGGTGAATAATCTCCAAGAATAAAAATAAGATATTTTGGTAACCCAAGACAACTCATAGGTAGGTGCACTCCCACCTCAGAAGATCTGGCTTCAAGATATGGCTCACTTCTTAGCAATAAGAGAATTCCCCCAAGGTTTGGATAGATCCAAAAGAAGGCATTTCAAGATTTAGATTGTACCTTATGCATTAATTAATGTAATTATTTTTAGAAAGGACCTAAAAGGGGTACTCCTTAGATGCATATATGATGACCAAGTCACCAAACTCTTAGAGTAGTTCCATGATGGACCTGTAGGAGGCCATTTTGCACCAAAAATCATTGTAGAAAAATTAATGAGGGCTATTTATTACTAGCCCAACCTTTTCAAAGATGTTCATGATTAGGTTAGAAATTACTATAAGTGTTCCTTCTTTGTAGGAAAGTAAAAACTAGCAGCCCTCCCACTCAATATTACTCAAGTAGAGCAACCCTTCATGAAATGGGGGTTGGACTTCATAGGGGCGATCAATCCACCATCAAGTGTAGGGCATAAATGGGTGCTCACTACAACTGACTACTTCACAGGTGGGTGGAATCCATTTATTTGAAGGAATATAGTGAGGATATAATCTTAGATTTCTATGATAGTGTTATAACCAAGTTTGTTGTCCCAGCCAACATAATTTTTGATAATAGATTATCATTCCTTGGTATGAAGATAAGTGAATGGGATCTCAAACTAGGCATCTACCTTAGCACTTATTCCAATTACTATCCTCAAATAAATGGATTGGTAGAGTCCACAAATAATAATTTACTTAGGATCATCAGGAAGACCATAGAAGAAAATTAGAGAACATGGTACACCAAGATAAAGATAGGGCTGATAGGCTGACTACTAGAATTGTCATTAGTAATTCTCCATATGTTCTTATATATATAAGGTAATCCAAGTTTCCTATCTATCTTGATCTTCCTTCATTATATTTGGCTCATCAATTTAAGTTGATGGAGAATGAACCCATGAATGTGAGGATGGTAGAACTCATCGAAATAGAAGACCAGAGACCTTGCTATGAAAAATTTGGAATCACATCAAGTTAAGGTCAAGAAGGATTCTAAAAAAAGATATACAATGAGGAGCTTTAAGGAATGGGACCTAGTCCTCAAATGGGATTCAAATAAGGCTAAACTAGGAAACCATACCAAGTTTGACAACTTGTAGAATGGTCCTTATTTAATTCATGGATGTAAAGAACATAATGCTTTTTAGCTTGCCCAAATGGTTGGAGATGTATTACACATCCAATTCTATGACATTCATTTAAAGCCTTTTTATTTAATAACATTTCATCTATTATAACATATTATACTTGTTAGTGTAGCTTTTGCTTTCTTCTAGGTGCCTTGTGCACTTTTCTTTTCTATTTTATTGTTTTTTTTTTCAAAGTGCCTTGGGAATTTTGTTGTGTTTTGTTCCTTTTGATCCTTATTACTTCAAAAGGGAGGTTAAACTTAGCTATAGAAGATAACGAGTCCATACCAAATGGACTAGATAAGAAAATGATCTAGGTTCTCAAAGCATAACAAGCATGCTTCCCTATGAGTCACCAAAGATGTTGGCCATTTTGGGCCCATAGAAAATGAAGTACATAAAAAGCACAAGTAGGCAAGTTCATGAGGTCATACCTCACATGTATAGAAGAGTAAAAATAAATGATCAAAATGGTTTGTTCACTTTTACACCAAGATCATTCATGCTAAGTTTTAGCTCATGCATTATAACACCATGAAAGATATAAGCATGCAAAGTCACCCTCCAAATTATTATTTACTATTTTTTCTAGGTCCAAATTGAGCTAGGTAGGCATTTTTATTGAGTAAAAATATGGTAGTGTTTCCATAGTCTAAGAATCAAAATGTGGTGGCTCAGGTTCATTTAATGACCATGGATAGGTTTTATTTTTTTGATAGTGTGCTCACCCTCTCTTTTGGCCTGTTATTCTTCTTCTATATATCCTAGTCTCATTCCCTGTGTAGGGGTTCTCAGCTTTTGAAAAATTTAGCATTTTATTTTTGAGACAAGGATACTCATCAATAGTCTTGACAAAGTGTGTTCTTTGATAAGATTAAACCCTATAAAAATATTTTAAGAACTACCTTTTGAAGTAATAGGATCAACCTTTTTCCTATCTCTTATCTTAAATCAGTGTTTAGTATGTTTGTATATGGTAAATTTGTGAAGAAGGTTCTTCCTAGTTTGTTTTCTTTCTACTTTCCTCTTTGAAGATGTTCTCAATCCAATTTTTAGGTCTAGATTAGTGTTTTTATTGGAACCTATTCCATGAAATATTTATGTAATTGGTGAGATTGGGTAAGTTATGGTTACCTTTTGCTGATCTAGTGTGGGTTCAAACTTATGTGAGTGTTTACTTGACTTTGGTGCATCACCCTGTTAACTTTCTTAGGAACCCTTACTCTCTTTTTTAACCCTTTTACCATGAATCATTAGTCTTATTTTTAGTTTTAGGCGATCATCAAAGAGGAATCTAACCTACCCCATAGGTTCAACCCCAACATAGGTGACCCACAACCTAGGGTTATCCCAATTTTATAGGCTCAATTGGAGAGAGCCTGAAGAACCTTCTCCAAGGGTGAAAATTGAGTTGATAACAGTTTCTCATTACATCTTTCCCTGATAAACTCTAGTTAAATATTTGTACCATAATTTTTTATCTTGATATTATAAAATAAATTATGGTTATTACATATTGGTATTAGAGTGAGTTATACTACTCTAGGGAACTTTAGGTAATGTTTCTTTATATTTATCTTGTTGAGTTGTTTGTTTCACCTTAGGATGGTGATAACAAGATTTGTAATGGAAAATAACAACCCAAGGGATTTTAACCCTAGTAAAGGTATAGGTCATAGGGCCAATGCTTCTAAAAGAGAGGCACCTCCTTTC
Source organism: Torreya grandis (assembly GCA_037957365.1). Lineage (NCBI taxonomy): Eukaryota > Viridiplantae > Streptophyta > Pinopsida > Cupressales > Taxaceae > Torreya > Torreya grandis. Next base: position 224,084 of record JARHVA010005171.1, on the reverse strand, counting down.
CACAATGCTAGTATAAATATTAGAGCCTCTAACCATGATGAAAATAATCCTAATGATAATTAAGAGGTAGTATTGAATGGGATATTAACTACATTAAATGCACTTTAAAATAAGTTAAACACTTAATAATGTAGATTAAATAAATTAGAGGGTGATCTACTTGAATAACTTCCTCTTAGAGAAGAAGGTCAAGTTGGTGAGTGAGAGATTCAAGATATCCCTTTAAATGTGGTTGATTCTATCATAAAATAATTGAAAAAGTTGCCTCCACTAACCTTTTTAGATGAGGAATCTAGTGATGCAGTTGATGCATGGTTGGTTCACCTATAGAAGTACTTTAACCTTCATAAAATGTGAAATTAGTAGTAGTTACTTATCATCTAGTTGGAGATGTAGCTATTTAGTGGAACCATATCTATGCTTTATAGGGTTACCAACCAATGACTCTTACCTATCCTACTTTTCAAAGGTAGTTCAAAAAGAGGTATCTCAACTCAAACTTTAAATAACAAAAAATAATTAATTTTTAGTTGTTAAAAGAAGAGAATATGTCAATAACTGAGTATGAAAACAAATTTTTAAACCTATTGCATCATGTTAACTAAAAGTATGATGAAGAGACCAAACTATTCACATTCAAGATAGGTTTGAAGGAGATATTGATGCATGATGTCAATATGACCAATACTAAAACTCTAACTAATGTTATTGAATCTGCTCATTAGGTAGAAGAGAAAAAGAAAAGTTGTCAAAATGTGAAAAAAGATTTTAAATAGAATAGACTATAATATAAAAATAATAACTTGCCCTCTTACCAAATAATTTGAATAAAACTCATCAAAATAATATATTTACCAAGAGTTAAGTGGTTTTAATAAATTTCAAGGGTAGAATAAAAACTTCAAAAATCAGAATTCTTCTAAGTATACAAATTTGAAGATAAATTAGACCCAAATTAGTCAAAATGCACTTTCCACTAGGGTAAATACCATTCATGTGTCACCCCAAAGGACAATAGTATGCTGTGAATTTGGTGATAATCACTATCATAAGGATTTTCCCAAATTGAAACTAGGCTAATCCACTAACCTTGGGGTGTATACAATTGTGGATAATAGAAATATATATTTTAAAGCAATCCCTATCAAATTCAAAGGTAAATTAAATGATTTTTTTATTTTTATTTTATTTGATTCAGGAGCAACTAATAGTTTTGTTAATCCAAAGTTAGTGAATAAATGTAAACTAAATCATATGACATTGAAGGATGGTTAGGATGTTGAGTTTGGATTAGGAAAAAGGGTGTCGGTTTCTAAGTGTCTTGAAAAATTAAGCTTATACTTAAGAAATTTTTAGACCCACATTAATATGTTTTTAGATCCTTTTGTATTTTGATGTCATTCTAAATGGATCAGTAGTATCAACATAAAACCAATCTAGACTATTGTATTAAAGTGGTAAAATGATATGATGACATGGTAAAATTAGTAATAATTCAATGTTTACTTAAATCTAAAGTATGTAAGATGATTTCAACCTTCTAACTGAAAGTAGGCAATAAAGTATACAAAATGTAAGTTTTCTAGATGAAAAAAACATCACCTATAACAGAAACAACATTTTGATAATATCCATTTTTACAAGAATTATCTAGTGTTTTTCTGAAAAAACTACCTAGTTTTCCTCTTAAGAAGAAGTTTGAATTTTCTATTGATATAATGCCATAGGTAGGCCATGCATCTAAAATACCTTGTCATATGAATGTAGTAGATTTTCAAAAGTTTAAATCTCTACTTAAAGAACTACTAGAAAATGGTAATATTAGGTGATGTGTGTCACCTTGGGGTGCACTTGTGGTCTTTGTGAAAAATAAATATAGAACCTTGCAGTTGTGTTTTGACTATCACATGGTTATCAAGATTACTATCAAGAATATTTATCCTTTATTGAGGATAGATGATATTTGTGATCAAATAAAGGATGAAACTATATTTAATAAGATATACTTGAGACCAAGCTATTACCAACTGAGAATTAAAGATGAATACATCCATAAGACCACTTTTAGAACTTGGTATTGACATTATAAGTTTACATTAATTCCCTTTGGGTTAATAAACACACCCACTACAATATGAATTTAATTACTATTGTATTAAAATTATGGACAAGTTTTTTTTAGTTTTTCTTGATGACATATTGGTCTATTCTAATAATGCATCTAAACATGAACAACATCTGTGTTTATGTTGCAAATGCTAAGGCATCATAAATTATTTGGTAAGCTGTATAAATGTGTTTTATTTCAAATTGAGATCCACTATTTGGATCACATAATATCTTAAGTTGTCATTGATATTGATCCAACTAATATTAAGGCTATCCAAGAATGTCTTACTCCTAAAAAAGTACATGAATTACATAATTTTATGGGACTAGCTAATTATTATAAAAGGTTTGTTGAATTTTTTTCTAAGTTAGTGTTGACTAATTTAACCATAAGCCAAATTAGGTCAACCCCCTATATATTCAAAACTAATATATGGTTCCATTAGGGTGTAAAGTGTGTCTAATAGCCTTAATGAGGTCATTTAATGTATCATATTCCTTGATCATATTCATTTTTAGTCCTTAGTGTCATTTTATGTCATATAAGGTCACTTTTGGGTCATTTATTGATCTTGTATGGGTTTTACATAAATTAAAAGTGTTATAAAGGCATATTAAATGTACCCCATGTTATAATATATTAGAGGAACTATTTTAAGACTGATAAAATGAAGGTGTTATGTTGAAAATAAGAAGATCAAGTAGTTTCATGTGGTTTTCAATTATTGTACGGCATATGCAATAGTTTTGGTACATGAGAGGACTTATAAAGTGATTATTTAGGTACCCTAAAATCATTTATACACTTATGAAGCTTTTATGAGCTCAAAATTGGTGAAAAATTGTTATATCTTTCCATCACTCTCCTAGACAAACATAAATGGTGAACCAATTTTTACATGGTATAGACATGAGGAGGTGAGTTGGATCTAGTACCTTTGGTGGATGATAAAAATATTTGTATGCTTAAAATACATGTAAATAATTAGATTATTTTTTTCTTGTGCTCTATGAACCATTTCTTAGACTGCTAGTGACTCTTTTTTTCTTGCTCATTCCCATACCCTTTAATTTCCTTCTCTATTTGGATTGGTATGAGAAATTAAAGTTGTGAAAGTTTTATTATAGAGTGTGGCCATTCTTATCACATGGTTATAATTCATTTTTTCAAGTTTGGAAGTAAAATAATGAGCATCATTATCTCACTTTTCTAGTTGAGGGATCCATTGCTAGTCTATAGACAATTTCTATCATTTATGAGACTTATATCCCTATTTTGATCTTCATAACAATGGTAATACAAGGTAATATATTGTGTTTAATGTTACACTACATAATGATCAATCATTTATCTTTTAGAGGTTGAGTTTCAAGTCTTATATGGATGATGAACATGGTCAAGAAACATGTAGACAGTGAGTTTTCTTTATGACTATCACCTATAGTAAAGTAAACTTAGGTCTTGAACAATCATGGTGCTAAAATAGTAAGATTTAAAAGTGAAAATAAAATATTAAAATGGTAAATAATGATTTTGAGTTATCGAAAGATTTTTAAGATTGGTTGTAGAACCAATTCACCACATACAGCCTTGTATCTTGTAGTGCAACCTATAGGAAGCTCCTATAAAGGTCTAAGGAATATTAAAATATAGGTATGTGAACTCATTTGAAACCTTGATAAATTTTTAAAACATGGATAAGGTCATTGTGATAGTGGTAAGGTCATAGGATAACAAACATACATAAGGACCTAGTCATAGGTTTGAAAAGTTACACAAGAGAGACATATTATCTAAATTTATCTGAATCAATATTTTATCTATTTTAAATGTAATATCATGGTAGAGTAGCTTGAGTTTTAGGAAATATAAGTTGTTTAAATCATATATACCAAGAATAATTTTAATGCATTGACATGGAAAACTTATTTATTGGTCATGAGAAGGTAATGTAGATTGGCTTCCATTTCAAACAAACTTTCATTGTAGTCTATCAATCATCTACAACTTTTGAAGCCCAAATGGTCTTTCAATGCAATATGACATAATAGAAGCATACCTTCAAGATAAGTTATTGTATTTGAATAATATATGATATATGAGCTCAAATATTAATACAATATATTGCATAAGAATGGTTTGACATAGGTAAACACCTATAGTGGTCTCCTTTGCTCTTAAAATGTCACCTATAGTTTGACTGTAGACTAACAATATATTAAGAGTAAGTAGTTTAGATGTTGGCATGATCTATGGGTAGATATGAACACTTTAAAGCATATAATTACCTTAATGACTTCAATAAATTCCTAATAATGTAACATAGGGATAAATAATATATCTCCACCTATAGGAAACCTCCAATATCCAACTAAATGGTTACCTACAATCTGCTATAATAGACTGACCACTTTTAGCAAAGGAAAGATGTGGATTGAGAGGGTTGAAAGAGATGTAAGGTGGTGAAAATATGGATAATATTATTAAATTAATGTAATAAAATTCATGAGTCTTTTATATTAAGTAAATATAAAAAATACTAGGGTTTCTAACTTTATGCATAGTCAGACCTTAACCTTGTAGATAATCACTAAATTGAGAAGCTAGTTTTAGTAATTGATAATGTTGAAGACTCTAGATAAGTGATAAAAATATTAAAATTTTCATATAGAACCTAAAAAACACATTATATCCTTCCATAATTATATTCTTACAAGTCAGATAGGGGAGATACCCTCTATTTTGTCTCTGATAGAGGGCACTCCTAGATAGTCTAAAGTTGTAGGTAGAATGTATGGATGATAGAAATATGACATGTAAGGTCTTGTGTATCCATATAATGAGGTAATAGGTTGAATTAAATTTGTATAAACATTAATAAACACACATAGTTGGTAGAGTCACTCACAGGTGGTCAAAGGCTCAAGGAGTGCAATCAGACCTATTAGGCCTGGAACTAGTTTTAAGCCTTATAGGGGTCTAAGTTCACTTTTAAGGAAAGATGAACCATATAATGAATTTTGTGATCTTAAATAAGAATTTTATGATGATTTATAACCTATTATTTGTATTAAAATAGCATAGAATGGTCAAATTGGTTTGAAACCATCACAAGGGCACATAGAATGCAAAGGAAGAGCTCAATAGGCCAGCTTATTTTTCTCACACCTATACAGACACAAATCATGGTTACCCAAGTATTTAGGGATTTTTTAATGGGGTATATAATTATTCTTAGTGATATTTTTTTGAGGTTTTAATGTCTAAGTTTTATGAACTTTCACTAAGAATCAAAATAGTTGAAAAGCCTTCTAAACCCTTATCTAAGACTTGATGGAGGAAATACAAAATAGAAATGAACTTAAAAGGAGTAATATTGCCTAAAAAGTTTTTGGAAATTGTGAATTACTCTCCCATGATCCTTCCCACCTAATTGATTTGTTATACGAATAGGTCTAAATATATATTTTTTTTTACAAGTTGTTATGTGTTTTATAGGTACAGAGTAAAATGAGCATATGAAAATAATTTGGAGAGGTAAAGTAGGAATTTTTATAACTCCAAATATCCATTTACATAATATATAGTCATATAAAAACTTCTACTAAGTCATTTACTATAGGCAGTCTTGGACATGCATTGAAAGGACCAAGTGACTACCTAGTAAGAGGATAAGAAGTTGGTTTTTGGACCTTTTTAAGGTCTAAATGATGGATTGGAAGGAAAATAAACTATATAAATGTGTCATAAAACATCTTACATGTATTTTTTTTTCCAACTAAAGCCTACTTGGGTGACAAATGTGAAGAATGAGGCCTAAAAGACCAATGAGTGAATGCAGATGCTGAGTATAAGCACCTAGAAGATGGATTGAAGTTATGGATGCATCTGATGACTATCACGGCATGTTTCCAACCCCCATAAGATATTTAAAATGTTTCAAATCTCCCTATTTGGGTTTTTATCAATTAAGAGATGCCTCATTATTAAGGCAATTTCAAGAAGGTATTTGAAGGGTCTCTACACCAATTTTGTAGAGTTTGATACTTTAGATGGACACTTACCTAAGAATACCTTCTAAAAATCTATTCTCCACTTCATTATCCTACAATTTAACTAGTTTTCATGCTTTGAAACTTGTATAGGAGATCTTTCCACTTTCATTTCTTCTCTCTATTCTCCATACTCTATAAATGCAAGCCATTTTAGATTTTGTAATCAATTCCACACCTAGAAAAGCAAAGCTCTACTAGATTTATGTTATATTTTTCATTTGAAATAATAATTATAATATATTTCTTAGTTCATGACTTTATTGTCTAAGTGTCTAGTGATAATTATCTATCATTTCCTTCTATTTATCCTTTCATGTTTGGTGTAAGTAGTTCTCACTCTAACAAGTCACATGAAGTGTAGCTAGTGTGTTTTAATATATTAAAGTGTTCAATTAGAATTAGTGTCTATAATCTAACCTCTGGTTCATTCACCTTGAGCAGTCCAATGCATATCACCTCCATGTTTCAAATACTAATGTTAGAGCAATTATGGATTTTGAGACTAGTGTTGTAGGTCATGTTTCATAGTGCAATGGTATGGAATTATAGTGGAGATATTTATAGTGTATCACCTCATTATATTAGGTTATTTATATGTCACTTTCATCCCTTTTCATCTAAAAAAATAGTTAGTTTAGGTGAAAAGTAAGCAAGGTCATACCTAGGGAGCTAGCCCTTTAAACTATAGGTCTACTTCTATCATAGGAAACCCACAAGCCTAGAGGTATTCTAATGTTGCCCAAATATTATATTAGGCTTGAATAACAAACTCTAGGGTACAAGATTTGGTGAAAATAGTTTTGGCATGCCTGGTGGGATCATTATCTCAAATACATCTTGTCAAGGTAAATATTGGTCTTGATAACATCATAGTTGTATATAGTGTTCTACTCAGAATTTGGTGACTCTATTCAAGGTAATATTTGGATGTAGACATGTTGGATAATTTTGGCCTACATACAAATCTTCTACCTAAATGGATGAGTTGAGTAGAGTTTTGGATGGAATGAGTGGTCTAAAGATCATATGCATCTCATTAGGATTTTGAAACACTTTAAATAAACTTAAATTTTGGTCTATAAAATTTTGAGAAATTAAGTTTTTAGGGTAATCATAACAGGTTTACACAAGCCTCAGAAGTTCATTTGAGCCTTATAAATCTAAACAATAGTTCAAAAACAAGCTTAAAAGAACCAAACCATGATAGCACATCATGTAGAAGCAAATAGATTAGTTTGATTACACATTTCATAAATATCCTTATAAGGTAAACCAAAGTCAAAGGATTGCATGGACATGATGCTTTTCATACCAAGATCATCTTCTACAAATTTTATGTCTTGATGAGTTATCTATCTCAAGATATAAGTGTTCAAAGTTGAATTAGCAAAATGGGATGTGCATAGGAACATCAAGATTAAGCCTTATAAAATAGATATTTGAATTAAAATGTTCCTAAGTATAATCATGGGTTTGATAAGTGTCAAGATCTTGGGTACCTAAATGGAGATCTAATAACACATGGCGACTGATAAAAATAGTGGGTCCAAGCTAATCGATGCTGCACAATCCATCATACCAAAGTAGATCAATGGTGATTAAAAAGTCATCAATTTCATGAATATTAAAGGCAAATGAGAAGATAACAAGTGTCAAGACCATAATAAATTCTAGATAAATCAATAGATTGTATGAAATCCATGCAAAATTAGATCAATGGTGTGTGTAAGGTGAAGAGTCAATACTCCTAAGGATGAATGTGAGAATGCCATGTGGCACAAGCATATGAACCAAAAAAAACTAACACAAGCCCTTAAAGTAAATGGGGAGTTGACAATTACCTCAATGTGAGCATCCCAAATCAAGATTAATGGCCAAGATTAAAAGTCAAAGCTAAGAGTTTTTAAGTAGAGGTCAAATGTGGTTCACCTCAAACCAAGAGAAAATGTTATAAAGGGCATGTACCACCATTAGATATTTCTTGAACACTATTAAGTAGACATAACTATATAGTCAAGGTTTTTAATGGTGAATCTCTATTGTTGTTAAAGTTTATAAGCATGATGGGTTTGTTAAAATCTAATAATAGTCTAGAAAAAGATTATGCAACCTATGGATCTACATGGATATAATGACTTTACAAAAACCAATAAATTAGATTGGTTTTTAATCTATAGTAATGGTCTATATTCAATTTTGGGTAGATACAGACATAAATGATATATGGTGGAGTGTCTCATCCATTGACACAATCATATCTTTGAAAAATAGGTACCTATGATTGATCAAATTAGATATGGTGATGGATATATCAAGATTATAGATATGAGGATTTTTTTCTCATGAATAGGTGAAGTGGAAGATAGTGTAAAGTCCTAAGATGGAGATATAGTGGTTAGAGAAAGTAGTTGGAGCATTTAATAGATTTTTAGGGTGTCTAAGGGTTTTTCTTCATAACAAGATCGTGACTCATCACCTTTGGAAAACTCTTATCCTCTAGTTTGTTACTTGAGCAATGAGAAGACTTAGGGGCTATTGGGACAAATAAAATTTAACTTGTCAATATAGAATTGATTTTGATTTGATAAAGAAATGGAGTATTCATAAAAAAGTGGTAGCTCATTTAATTATCTTGGGTGGTGTGTTCTTTCTCTCTTTGTCCCTTCTCTATTTCTTCCATTTTCTTCCCCATTGTAACTCTCTTTGATTTGAAGATTTTCACAAGGAATCTTTGATTTTTAAGAGTAAGAAACTCTTATTTGATAAGGATAGACCCTATCAAAAATTTTAAGAACTACCTCTTAATGCAATGAAATACTTTATTTTCCTATCTCTTGCCTTGAATTAGTGTTTAGTAATTTTGTGTATGATGGTCTTACGAAGGAGATTATTCCATATATATTGTCCTTCTTGATTACCTATTTTAAGGTGTTTTCATGTTAGTTTTAGGTCCGAATTAATGTTTTTTATTCCATTAATTCAAGATCAATGTGAGTATTATAACTCCTCTTTGTTTTAATTCATTGATTCTTGAACCTAGTTTATTAAATACTTATACAATTAGATAGATTATGAGATTGTGTGAGTTAGTATTATCTTATGTTGATCTAGTGTGGGTTCAAGCATATGAGACCCTCATTTAAATTTGGTGAATCACCTTTTTATATTTCGTAGGATCCTTATTTTCCCCTTTCTAACCTTTATTCAAGTAGTACCATTAGTTTAGGTGATCCATCAAGAGGAAACTGAACTTCTCTGGAGGTTCAACCCTATTATAAGATACCCATAGCCTAGGGTTGTTCCTATATTATGACTGGGAGTGGAGGATACTAAGTAACTCTTTCAAAATTATGTAATCTCATTCCACAACAAAATTATTATTTTATCATTTCTTATGTTCATAATTCATGGTCCTTATTAGGTCATCCACTAGTATAGGTATCAATCCCATAATCCCATTCCTTCAACCTAATATTCCTCTTAAAGTTAAACACCCTAAACCTATCTTGAAATTTGAAGAACAAGAGGAATTTTCAAGACAAGAAGATCAATAAAGTGAATAATAACTTGAGGAGAACATGGCTAGGTAGCATGCCTTCCTAGCCTTTAATACTGAAAAATCCAATCCAACTTAATGCATATGATATATACCCCATAATGTTACTAAAAGTATTCCCACATTCAATTTTGAAGGTCATGTCACTCTTAATGAGAATATTATTGATATCTCAAACTTATGAAGCTTTCATAATATTACTAAGTCAACATTGACATTAGACTTCTTGCCATGTCCCTTAGAGGGAAAACACTTGACTAGTGTAGGACATCGCTCAGAGGGTGTATCACAACTTGGGATGATTTTGGAGAGTTTCTCACTTAAAGTTTAGAAGATAAGATTGATCACACATCACTCATTCATCATTTAAATGTAATTTAAAGGGGTCGTAAAGAGACAATGCATGATTTTAATGAGAGATTCCAAAGGAATTGGCATAGGATACCTCCTCACATGAGACCAATTACAAGATTTGTATTTCCTACATATATAAGTGATATTGGAACTAACATATATATAATGTTTTATTCTATAGTTATATAAAATTCTTAATTTGGTAACTTGAGTGTGGCTAATGACACCCAATCCATAGGTCCATCTTACTTGCTCTCAGGACCCTCATAAACATGTTTTCACTTATTCCCAATCATCTGTAGCTTCCCAGAATAAACCCTTGTAGACCTATATTAATCTTTCCATGATTAATCCACTCCCCCTAAGTCCCATCAGCCATGGATAATAGTGTCCAAGCTTGGACTATAGTGTTGAAACTCAAGGTGTCTTATTTCTGGCACTATTGTCCAAGTGCATTTTAGCTTTTAATGATCACATTATTTTGAATCCTTATCATAATTCATGTCAGCCTAACACAAATTAATTTAACCCAAGATCATTAAATCCCCTATAAAAGTCCATTAAATTTTCATTTAGAAGGTTTGTCACTCTTTTATAAGAGAGAAACAAGAATATAAACAAGACTACTCAAGCACTCTTCCCTATTCTCTATATCCAACCATCCAATAGTATTTCAAGCTTATTCAAACCTTTACACTAGTCCCTAGTCATTCCAAGTACACCCAATGTTTCATTTACTTGTAATTTCATCACACTATTACACCAAGCACTTTAATGGGAGAACTACATATAGCTTGATCCCTCCTCAGAGTATTGGTATGTAGGTAATGTACCCACACATGGGGTGTGAGGTATGTCCAAAATATCCTTTACACACTAACCCCTCCTCTATTTTCTCTAAATTTTTCATTCAAGTTTAAACATAAATAGGACCTAGGATATTGAAGACTAAATTAAGTATATAGTGAGCTTCGTAGACTTTCAAGATTTGATATGTCAAAGGCAAGGTCACACAGACCTGATGTACAAAACCCAAAAATCTTAGATCACTAGATAATATCACTAAAATAGGACTACAACATAAAAACCTAGGGTGTCCCACTTTTGGAACTCTTTTCCAATCAATAAATGAACTCTAGATTCCTATTTATGATAGTCTCCCACACCTACACATAGATTTCTAGACTCTATCTCAGTCAGAACAACATAGAATCAAATAAGTTTAATTTTTTTATCTCACTACTATTTTTAAAAAATCCCTAACTACAGTCAAATTTCACAAATTAGTAGCTTAATTATTGCATTTTATTTATCGATTTTATATACTCAGACCTATTTATTATTTTGTAATTAAACATTTAATTTCCCAAAAATAATAAATCATTTGATGAACTTGAATTAATTCAAATTTCACATTAAAACCCTAGGGTAAATTCCTAAATATTTTTTCTCATTAATTTCTAAATTTTTCCTTGAAAATTAAAATAAAAAATTCCTCTCAAAATTTTAAAATTTTGTAGTAAATTTTAAAATAAATTTATTTCAAACCCTAGTTGCGTCAACCACCTCTCAATAATTTTACCAATCATTTTTTGAATTTTTAGTTTCATATTAAAATTATAAAATCACTGCAAATTTCAAAAATTCATAGTAATTTTCAAAAAAATATTTTTCTCAAACCCTAGTTATATCTACTAGGTTCCATTAAATTATACACTTTCCCATAAAATTTTGAATTTTTTCTTAATATTTAACTTAGAAATTCAATTTCAATTTCAAAAATTCATATTATTTTGCAAAAATATTTTTGAAAAATCCCTAATTGCATGTACTAGCTCCTACTTTGCTTTTGAGGTATCACCTTACAGCCATACTCAAATTGTAAAAATGTTGTTCATTTATTAACAAAATTTTCTTACATTTCTTTCAAATAATAAGAAAACCATAATGGGCCCTGTCATATACATGAATGATGAATTCTATCATATGTTAGTATAAAGCTTCATTATTTACATTTCATGCTTATTTTTCATTTTATGGAATGATGTTAAGCAAGTTATTCTGAAACATGTTAATACATATTTTGCATCACCTCCCTTAGAGCCTCTATTACATGTTGAAGCATGTTGCATAGTCCATTTTTCTCTTCTCCAAGTCACTACCCTTCACCAAAGATCCCAGTTGACACCATTTGTCCCTCCACCACCTCAACCCATCAATTATCATTGATCTCCTCTTATAACTACTAATATTCCTATGAAGATAGTAGATAATGTGGTTAGAGGTATTACTCTATGTGTTGATATGCCTCATCCACCTAACCAGGAACCCCATCATCCTTCTTTTCCTACCCATCCTAGGCCCAACCCACCTACATAACTAGATTTACACAAGGAATATAACATTGTTGATCAAACTAGAAACACTCCAACTAATATTCCATGTTAGAACTACTTCAGAAAGCTAATGTATTCAGGGACATTCTTTATCAAGCACTCACTTAGACATCTATGCCAATTAATTCAAAACCTTCTTATTTTGCATTAGTGGTCAATAGTTTAAAAACTATAGAAGATGCAATTTATTTTGATAGTGAGGACATGCCTTCTTAGATAGTTATTGATCAAAATTTTCCACTATTCATATAATTTCAAGTCAAAACAAACACAGTCAAGAGAGTTCTTGTTGATAGTGGTTTCAAACTAAATATATGTAATATCACATTATTATAGGCACTAGGCATAGATTTGGCATCCATTCAAAAATAATATAAGAACATTCAAGGGTTTGATGATATACCTTGATAGACATTGTGCATTATTATTTTAGATATCATGGTGGGACAAAAAACCCTCTCTACATAGTTCTAGGTCATGTTAGGTCCTCTCCACTATAATATTTTACTTGGATGACCATGGATACATACTATAGGGTCCATTCCTTCTACTCTCCATTGATGTATTAAATTTATCCATGATGGATATCTATACACATGTCCAACAGACAACCAACCATTCATGTATTTTTACACTACATAGTCATCTTCAACTATTTTTTTAGATAGGACACCATATATCATAGTATAGCCACCACCTCATAGCATTTCTCTTGATCAAATACATAAACATGAGGTTGGAAAGACTAGCACTTCTCACATTCCTCCACTTATAGTCATACCTTTAGCTCCAAATATTTTTCTAGTCATAATAGCTTTAGATATCCAAGTTACTCCTTCAATCATAGTTCTGACACATCTTACACATTCACCATCACTGATAGTAGTACCAATAGTTCCAGTTGATTCCATAGTTACTCTAAAAGTTATAGATACTTTTACAATATTACCATCTTTTACTACTACAAATGATATGACTCTTATATCATAGTTACCCCTTGTGGTGAATTTCAAGTTACCATATGTACATGATGTTGATATAGATTCACAAGCTTCCTCAGATCATGATATGACACCCACACTCATAGATGACTATATATGTGGATTGAGATTTACACTAGTTGGACGAAAATAGTACCAAGATGACTCTAGAGCTCTCTTACCATATCCTATAACACTTTTAACATCTCACACTACACCCACATGATATACTTCACACTAACAACCACAAATAGATCACTTAACACATATAATTCACATGGTTACCTCTTTGGATATAGAGGTAATTATTAATATTCAAATAGGTAGCACACATCATCAGCCATAGTTTATGTTATAGAATTACTTGATCATGGATTGATCACATTACCTATAGTACAACATAGATCTATCATCAGATTATCACATCAGGATGGTCGCTCATTTTTTAATTTTCATAGGATTACAAGCCATGATATAAAATAATGTCCAAATTTATATCAAATATTGGATAAACTACAAGATCTATGAATTATTTAGATTATTTCACCACCAACAACACCAACTCCACCACTTTTACTAAAGTCATCTAATAATGGGACTAAACCCTAGAACAGAGTTAACATCTCCACCACTAGAGTAACCTTCAGTTCACCTTTGACATGATGACACCATAGAAACAACATCTATAGCATATGATGATACTTATGATGATGATCTTGATACATTTGATGATAATTGTGAGCCTTTCATCCATCTCCATCCCCAACAGCTCCATCTTTGGATCCCTTCCCCCCTCCAACCTAGTCTTTTATATTACTATGTACATATTTATTTATTTAAATTATTGTACATAGTCTCTTTTTATAATTGATTATACATAATTTCTTCTTCATTTATTTTACATAGTTAAAAAATATCTAAAACATAAAAACATTGTGATTGTATGCATCATCTATGCTTTACAGTAATACTACTATGCTAGACTTACATTTACTATTCTCTATTATTATTTGTCAATTTATCTACATTACCATGCTTCACTTGATCTTTTTTGAGTGTGTGCAATGACATCTAGATCCTTGATTTCTTCACTCTACCCATTGAGGGGGCATCCTACTTCTACATTTGAGACACACATCAATACACATACCCACTAGGGGCATCTTCTACATGACTACACCATGTAGGTTATGTCATTCCTACACCACACACTCTAGTTATCATGGTGACATATATTACTTACTAAGCTTACATAGATTACCATATTGACACTCACTAGTATCTTACACTTGTGTATTTATTAGCATATACCTTGTCTTGTACTAACATGTCTTGTACACTTTCACTTCTTGCTTTGATTAGTTATATGTGATTGCACTTCTAGCATATACATGTCTTCCTTTCTTTATTGGTGTAGCTTGATGTGTTTGCATTTTTTGAGTTCTTGTTCTATGCATTGTATGTACCTTAAGACATTTGTCAATGTCCTTATCTTTTATTCATGTGTGTGCCTTAAGACATTTTCCAATGTCCTTTTCCTATACTCCTGTATGTGATTTGGCTTCCATGCCCACTTGATTATTTTAATTGTATGTGTATGTGACATTTGAACATGATTTGTATGCTTGCTTTCTAGTTTGAGTGACATGTTCCCATGTCCCTTGATTTCTTATCCCCTTGGCCACTATTGTATGATTTTCACTTCTCGATTTGTGTGTTTTTGATTGATTGATTTCAATTTTTTTCAATTTTTTTAATGTTTTACTATTTTCTTGGATGCCATGATGCACATCAAGTTCCATCCCTCCAACCAACAACTAACAACTAACACTTTTGATTCTAATTCAATACATTGCACATGCTAATACATTTTTATATCTATCTAGGCATACCCCTATTGATCTAACAATATATCAATACAAACCATGCTATATCTTGAGATATCTTTTTTATTATCATTACGATATCATGTATATTTCTAGCTTAACACACTTGTAGAACTCTTTTTTATGAGGGTATTCATTGTAATGTCTTTATTCCTACCCTAATAAGAGAGGGAACTAAATAGGGGTTTTGTTATAGAGATTAGAAGCTCCTAAAAATAAAAAAGTAGTTTTTTAGAACACTTAGAATAGAATCTAAACATTAAACTAGGAAGAATAGACTAAACAAATAATATCTTGAGAATCTAGAACAATTACCAGATTTAGCCCTAGATAATAGCCCCAAAGTTGGACTATAACACTAGATAATAGGGTGTCCTATTGTTGACACTCCTATCCAGATAGCATAAAAATTAGTTTTTTCCAAAAATAGAGAGAAAATTGAGTGTATTCACAGGTTTGTCAACTTAGTATAGTCTAAATTCAACATGTTTCAGTATAGTTTTTGCTTAGAGAATCTAGATATAAGGGAAACCATGCATGGCATGATGGATCTCACTTTTAATTTTATATTAGGTAGTAGATATAACTTCTAGATTAAAATCCATGTTATAGACAATAGTGATTGGGGGAAATGTGCATGACATATTTATCCTCCTCTTTTTTATGAGTTTAGTTTATTTTCCAAGCATTTATCAACACTTACATACCTTACTCCATCTTAAAGTAGTTGGCATACTTTTTCAAGTTTGGATTTCATACAAGCTTAACTTCTTGAGTACTTGAGTTCCCAAGTTGGCTTCCACATAGTCCTATTGTACTAGTTTTGGAGTGACTTTTGTATAATCCTATTCTCCATCTTTCAAAATGGCTAAGAGTGGCCTAGTTTCCAACATACATTTTACTATCCACACCAACTTTTTTAGATCATAGTACATTAATGGGCTTTAGGATCCATCTCATATGACATCTATTCCATATCAGTATTACTTCATAGTTTCACTTCATGGGGTAAAGATGGAGCCAAAGAACTAGCTATCTTTTTTATTTTTAATCCTCTTATTTAGAGGGATTGGACACATAATCCAAACATCAATTGACACATGCATGATTCATTAGCTTCACTTAGTAAGTGATGATGGAGCCAAAGGTCCTACCTTTTCATTCTTGAGCCACTTCTAGAGAATTGAACACTCAGCTCTATTCATAATATTACTTTTGGTATAACACACACCTATCACAATCTAACATCACAATAGGTTTTGTATTATTTTAGATACTTGGTGAGGTGTATTCATTCCTTTCTCTACCTCTCTTTCTTACCTAGATTTTATATGTTCTTATTTTAGATATAACATATCTAGTAAGGATTGATCTAGTCTATGTTTTTATTGCAGATTCACACTTCACACCATGCTCTCTCTATGCACATCTAGCAGCATACAGCTTCATGAGATTCACCTTTATAGGTAAGTTTAGCTACACTTTCTATTTTACCTTTATCCTAATATTTCACTTTGTTGCATCACAAGAATAAATGAGGGGGGGGGAATATAGTCATATAAAATGTGAAATTTGGTAACTTGAGTGTGGTTAATGACACCCAATCCATAGGTCCATCTTGCTTTCTCTTAAGACCCTCATATACATGCTTTCACTAATTCCCAGTCATCTATATCCTCCAAAAATGAACCCTTGTAGGACCAAATTGATCTTTCCATGCTTAATCCATCCCCCTAGGTCCCATCAACCATGGACAACAATGCCCAAACTTAGACTATAGTGTTGAAACTTAGGGTGTCCTACATACCCTTCAAAGACTTTGTAATGTATCCTTAAAAAATTTACTTGGGTCACTTATCCTTTAGAAGAATTAAAAATGTCCTTCAAAAAATTTATAATGGATAATTTGTTAAATGAAATGCTTCAAGACAATTTTCTTGATGAAACTCTTTGAGAACTTTGTAAGTGAATTCTTTGGGTATTTTGTTCGAAACAAGTTCCCTTCAAAAAAAATTATAATGGATTACTTACCCTTCAAGTTCTTGGAATATACCCTACAACATTTTTGAAAATATCCTTTTGAAATTCTTGAATGGTCCAATTATCCTTTGAATTTCATAAAAAGATCATTCAACTTTCCTGAACGGTCCACTTGCCCCTTGAAAATTTTTAAATGTACCCTTTGGTAACTTTTTAAGTGACCACATACCCTTCAGATTTTTTGAAATCATCCCTTCAAAATTTTATTCAGGATAATTTTCCTGATGAGGACTTAACACTTTTCCCAAAATAATTATCCAAGACTATTTCAAGTTCTCCAAACTACATAACTTATAAGCTTGAAAGAATTAAAGTCATTCCAAAACCCTGATTCACTCATCTAGACCAATTCAATGTCTTTAACCCACTTAAGTTATAAAAATGAAATAAGTTAAGTCACTTTAAAACCTCGATCCACTCATCTAGACCAATTCAGGTTTGTAACACTACTTGACTTATAAATTTGAAATAAGTAATGACATCAAGTAAACCTGAAGTACTTCATCCTGACCCATTCGGGTTCTTAGCACAACTTCACTTATGAAAATGAACAAATCTAAGTCATCCCAGAAACTCGATTATCTCAACTAGACCAAGTTGGGTTCTTTAAACCGATCAACTTATAAAATTTAAACAAATTAAGTCACTTTTAAAACCCCCTTGTCTCCATTCAGACCCAATCAAATTTTTGTGATTGCTTTACTTATAAAATTTTATAAGTAGAAGTAATTTGAATTGACAAACTTTATTAACACATAAGTTAAGACCCAGTTAGGTTTTTGAGAGCTACTTATCAGTTACTCATAAATGAGTAAAATTAAAAGTGATTCACAAACCTGATTTGTTCTTGAACTTGTCTGATCCATACTTTTCTCTTATGGGATATGTGTAGGATGTTCTTGAGTTTAACTCTATGCCTTTATCATTAATATATGCACATGGATTTATACTTGAGCATTGAACCTCTCCTTCTTTGAGCTTCTTGACAAACTTAATGACTCCTCAAGTTGCCAACATCAATATGCCTTTATCATTATCAACAACACATTTTGCACATGCTTCTTTTGTCATCAATGACAATCCATGACACTCAAATTACCAAAAATCTCCCCCTTTTTCATTGATGGAAAAAAATCCTCAAAATGACTATCCTTCTTCATTATTTCATCATTCTACTTTCTACTCCTTTGACATTAATGACAAAGAGTCCTTGTCATACTATGTCAACTAACTTTCCCTGAAACACACTTGTTTAGGTATTTGACTATTTCTAATCCTTGGTCCTGTTATATTAAAATAAAAATAAAATATCCCCCTTAGGCCATGACTTAGTTGCAAAACATCTTTTTCTTCCAAGAATTAGAGATGTTTCTTGAAGAACTCCTCCTGGAGATATGTCTGATCACTAAAAATTAGTGATGTCATGTAGGAGCCACCACTCCTAGTTATTGTCTTAGATATTCAAATTAATCTATAGATGGAGGCTTAGTGAAAATATATACAATCTGATCTAATATGTGAACATATTCCAATGTAACTTCTTCATCAGTAACCTTCTCTATTAGAAAGTGATAATTGATATATGCTTGGTCTTAGAATGCATCACTAGATTTTTGGAGATATTTATTGCACTTTAATCATCATAACAAATGTGAATTAGTACTTTGAACTCTACCTCCATATCTCTTAGTGTTTATTTCATCCACAACACTTGTGTGTAACATACCACTATTGCAACATATTTTTCTTCTACTATAGCCAAAGTAACTGACTCTTGTTTTTTACTTAGCCATGAAACAAGTTTGTTACAAAGAAAGAATACACCACCATAGTGCTTCTTCTATCATCTATGTTTCCCACCCAATCAACATCTGTATATGCCATCAAAGTGAAATCATTACTTGAAGGATACCACAAATCATAGTTTTTTATACCTTTCATATATCTAAAGATTATTTTTACTACATTTACATGATTTTCTTTTAGAGAAGCTTGGAATCTAGTAACAATGCATACATATTACATGATGTTTGGTCTAGTAGCAGTAAGATAAATTAAACTACCAATCATTGATATATACATAGTATAATTTACTTTAGGAGATTCATCATTTTTTCTCAACTTACATCTAGTTATCATAGGAGTACTAACTGATTGACTATCTTCCATTCCAAACTTCTTGAGCATCTCCTTTTCATACCATGTATGGGATATGAAGATTCCTTCATTGGATTGTGTAACTTGTAGACCAAGAAATAATGCAAGTTCTCCTAGAATGGACATTTCAAACTCCTTTTGAATTTGATTTGAAAATTATTTACACATATTTTTGTTGTTACAACCAAAAAGGATGTCATCAACATAAATAACTATGATCAACATATGTCCATTTTTAAATTTAACTTAAAAATTACTATTACCATAGCTTTTG
This sequence comes from Torreya grandis, assembly GCA_037957365.1. Lineage (NCBI taxonomy): Eukaryota > Viridiplantae > Streptophyta > Pinopsida > Cupressales > Taxaceae > Torreya > Torreya grandis. Next base: position 204,276 of record JARHVA010005171.1, on the reverse strand, counting down.
AAATTTTTCTGACATTGCAAATACTAATCTAGCCTTCAATACCAAGCTTTGGGTGCTTGTTTTAGGCCATACAATGCCTTCTTTACTTGGCACATGTAATCTTCCTTATCAGCCAGCTAAAAACCTTTAGGTTGTTCTATGTATTCTTCTTCCTCCAACATTCCATTTAGAAAAGAAGACTTAACATGCATCTAATAGACTTTTAACTTCTTAAAAATTGAAAACGCTAAAAACATTCTAATTGCTTCCAATCTAGCCACTAGAGAAAATGTCTCCTCAAAGTTTATTCCTTTTACCTGAGCATATCCTTTTCAAAAAAGTCTAGCTTTGTTTCTAACAATAGCTCCATATTCATTCAACCTATTTTTAAAGACCCATTTTGTGCATATGACATTCTTATCTATGGGTCTTGAAACTAGTTGCCAAGTTTTTTTCTTTTATATTTGACTTAGCTCCTCACCATGGCCTTTTGCCAATTCTCATCTATACTAGCCTCAACATAGTTTCTAGGCTGAATTTTAGATAGTAAGGAAAAATTTACCTATTCTTTTCTCATTGCTACCCTTCTATGCATTTGGACTCCTTTCAATTATCTAATGATTTTTTTCCTTAGGATGATCCTTTTGAATGTACTTTGGAGGTGTTTGATCATTTTTATTTATCTCTTCTTCATTATCTGATGTTTCTTTCTCCTCTTCATCTTTTATCTCTTCAATAGTGATCTCCTTTATAGGTTCAGTCACTTTCTTGAGTGTCTCTTCAAATTTAACATGAATTTTCTCTTCTAGTTTATGAAGTATTTTGTTGTAGCAAATATAAGCTTTGTTATGAGTGGAATAACTAAGAAATATTCTCTCGTCACATCGTGACTCAAAACTTCTTAGCTTTTTCTCCTTATTTTGAATATAGCACTTACTTCTGAAGACCCTGAAGTACTTGACCAAAGCAAGCTTTACATACCATAGTTCGTATGGGGTCTTATCACTGTTCACTCTCAATTGAACATGGGTTAATATGTATAATGTAGTTTAGACTACTTCTCTCCAATAACCATCTAGTAGGTTGGATCTTTCAAAATTGTTCTATCCATCTCCTTAAAGTCATATTATTCCTTTCAACCACTCCATTTTGTTATGGAGTTCTTGCAGCTGAGTAGTATCTTTTAATTCCATACTTATCATAATACTCAAAAAATTCAATTAAAGTGAATTTTCCTCCTTTGTTAGATCTGAGACACTTGATTTTTCTACCAATTTGATTTTTAGCCATAGCCCTAGGGATCTTGAATTTTTCAAATGATTGAGACTTGTCTTTTAAGAAAGTCACCCATGTCATTCTTGTGTAGTCATCTATGAACAACATAAAGTAATACACTCCTTTGGATCCTCTTATCTTGGTTGGTTCACAAAGATCAGTATGAACTATCTGAAGAGGCTTAATAGTTACATACTCTTTGGTTTGAAATGAGACCCTAGTCTATTTACCAAGCTGACATTCTCTACAAGTTGTGTCAACAAGCTTGATTTTTTTGGGCATGTGTCTTACACACTAGTTAGAACTTACTTTTACTAGATTGTCAAAGTTAGCATGACCCATCCTTCAATGCCATAGCTAGATCTCGTTCACCTTTCCCATGAGACAACTTGCATCATTTGCCTTAATCAGATTATATATGTTACTTTTGGTCCTTTTTCCTTGAGAAAATATTTTACTAAACCTATGTAACTCATATCCTTCAGCATCAAAGATGACTTTATACCCATTGTCACACATTTGACTAACACTCAACAAATTATGATTCAGTCCTTTGAGATAAATAACATCATGAGTAGGGAGATTACCATTAATGTGTAGGGTTCTTTTACCTCTGATTTTGATTTTAGTATTAACTCCCAAGATGATAGTCCCTTCCTTGCATCAACTCAAATTGATGAACTTACTCTTATCACCAGTCATATGTTTTGAGTAGTCACTATCTATAACCCATAGATTTTTCTCTTTAGCATGTAAAGCAATTTGAGCAATCATTGATTGATTCTTCTTCTTCCATATCTCCTTGGGATTCTTGATTGTGCTTTTCTCTATTTTCTTATCAATTTGTGAACCTTTGTTCATTTTGGGAATTTTGACTCTTTTTGCATTATTAGACTTTGATTTGACAATCTTTGTTCTACAATGCTTTTTTATATGCCCAAAGTTATTGCAATTATATCATATGACATCTAGATCTAACAGAGGAGTAAATGAATTCCTACTTAAAAATCTTATCATTTTCTTAGGAACAACCTTACAATTAATTTATCTATGTCCAAATTGATTATAGCTATAACAATAACCATGGAATGATGAAGAATACTTGGTATCATTCAACTTTGAGGATATACAGGAAGTCTCATGAATTCTACCTTCTTTTCATTCCTTGCTATTACATTGATTTTTGTAGAAACAACCTTGGTATTTATAGGAGATGAAATATTAATTTCTTATTCTCCTCAAGAATGTAAATTTATTCCTGATTTTTCTATTGCCTTAAAGTTTTCATATAGATTCCTAGCTTTACTCAACATGAGACTCTTGCCTTTCTCAGATACAAGACATGATCTTTACTTGGAGATATTTTGTGAATGATCATTTTATCCAATATGGTAGATCCTCCTTTAAATTTTATACCTTTATCAATTTGTTCTTTGGCCTTTTTAATCTTTTCTAGGTCCATGATTTCTTCCTCCATCTTCAAACATTCTAAGGACTTTGCTTGCAAATCAGTTTTGACTACATCATCTATCCTCTTTGCCTCTTCTACCTAAGTCTTCAAGTTCACTATTAATTGATCAAATTATTCATTTCTTTTGTTCCATTTCTCAATCTCCTTTTGATTAAGTCTTTTTTGTTTAGAATTTTCTTTCCTAATCTTGTCAATCTCATTTAGGGCACATATGAGTTTTCCTTCTAGATCTACTTCTCCTTCCTCTTCTTCATCCCAGTCATCATTATCACCTTGATTTGAATATTTTGAGGTTGATTCTTTTGACATAAATAGATATTCATTTCCATTTGCTACAAAGGCACTATCATGCTCATCACTTGACGTGTTATTATTGTCATCTAGTGAGTCACTCTCCTCTTTTGAGTACAACCCCTTTTATTTTTACAAAAAAAAATCTTCTTTTTAGGATAGAATTACTATTTTTGATTCTTCTCAGCTAAATCAGAATTTTCTTTCTTTTTATGTTTCATTTTGGTTATCCAATCCATTGAAAGTTACCAAAATAATTCTTCTAGCACTTATTTCATCATTGTAAAATGATTCTTCTAAGGCCATCATGTTGGTTACCTATCATTGAAGCATGGGACTAATATTAGGGATTATTAGTAGAAATATTAGGTATTAGGCCATCATCAGCTCTAATGATAAGGTCATATGCTTCAAGTAAGGTGTAACCACCCAAGGACTGTGATTTATTATTTTTTGGGAAATTAGATGTTTAATTCCTAAATAATAAATGGGTTTGAGTAGATAAAATTATTGGAAATTTGAGTTTCATGGTTTATTTGTGTCATGGACTATCATTGATGACAAAATAAGTATGTGCAAAATGTGTTATTTATAATGACAAAGGCATACTGATGTTGGCGACTTGAGGAGTCACTAAGTTTGTCAAGAAGTACAGAGAAGGAGAGGTTTAGTGCTCAATTATAAAGACATGTACATATATTAATGAAAAAGGCACTATCATTTCCATTTGCTACAAAGGCACTATCATGCTCATCACTTGAGGAGTTACTATTGTCATATAGTGAGTCAATCTCCTCTTTTGAGTATAACCCCTTTTATTTTTAAATAAAACTTTCTTGTTTTTAGGATAGAATTTTTAGTTTTGATTATTCTCAGCTAAATCAAAATTTTCTTTCTCTTTATATGGACACTTAGCAGCAAAGTGACCTAACTTACCAAAATTACAACACTTGAAAGGTAACTTACCTTTGTATTTTCCTAAGCATTTCTTTAATTTTTTGATGAAATTGGCTTCTACATCATCATTACCCTCCTTAGATTCTTAATTCAAAGCTTCCTCTTCTTCTACTTGCTTAGAAACTTTGAAAGTAAATTCTCTCTTGGATGACTTAGCATCTCCCATCCTCATCTCATAAGTAGTGAAAGTTCCATATAACTCATCTACTATGAGTTTGTTTAGATATCTTGCTTATTTGATAGTAGAAATTTTGGAATCATATTTTTTGGCCTTAGAGATCTTAATACCTTCTTGACAAAGACTTCTTCATCTATTTTTTCTCCAAGTATTTTGATGGCATTTACAATATCATCTACTTTAAGAAGGTACTATGCAATCTTCTCATCCTCATTCATCTTCAGACTTTCAAAATATCCCTTATGAGTTTTGAGCTTTGCTTTCTTTACTCTATCATCTCCTTCATAGATGCCATTCAATTTGTCCCATATGTCCTTTGCACTTTTTAAATGCATTACCTTGATAAATTCACTATTTGCCAATCCACAAAGAATAGCATTTTTTGCTTTGGAATTGTTTTCATAAGCCTTTTTTGTTGCCTGGTCAATCAAAGGAGTAGCAAGGGGTGTGTATTCATTTACAATGGAAATCCAAATATCAAAACTCAAATAAGTCAAATATGCCTCCATTCTTATATGCTAGAAGCATAGTTAGTCCCATCAAACAATAGTGCCTTGTTTGATGAAGTTCCTTTATGACTGGTCATTTTGTGTTCAAACTCAAAGATTCACCTGAGCTAATTAAGCTTCTCACTAGGAATCTATTACTCTCATACCAATTATTGAACATGCCTATCTATTGAGATGGGGGTGAATCAGTAGATCTTAAAAACTAGTTACTTACAACTTTCAAAAAGAATTTTAAACATATGCAAACATAAACACATGAAAGAGAAATAATGAAATCACAAAATCACAACAAAACTCCAAATTTATACATGGAAACCCAAAGGGAAAAACCATGATGAGAAATTTTTTAGAATCTACTATTATAATCTAGCCTCACAAAGTTTGTCTCACTGATAAAACCTCACTAATTACATTTCAAGACACCCATCCTATGGAGAAACCAATCCCCTATTTAAAGAAAACCAATTCTTAAGAAGCTCCTACTCCTTATTCTAAGCACTAATCTAGTTTAATCTAATAGCACTAACCTATCAGACATTTACAATTCAAAGTAATGAATTAGATTCATAAAAGAATCAAATTCTATGTTCTTTATTACAAGTCCAATCTACAACTACTCATTTCTCCTTTAACACACTTTTGTGTATCCTTCACTCTTTTTTCACCCTTTATCTATATCTAAATTTATCTATTTGACACTTATATATTCTCTAATTCGATACTACACCTCCATGCTAAAATGAGTTTCATATTTCTATACCTAAGGCTCAAACTCCTCTCATTCGAAAAGAAATGACTATTTGTCTTCCCTATTCTTCATCACTTTGGAATTTCACATCAAATTACTTTTAAAGAAACATATGAATATATATAAGAGACTCAAAGAAATAACTATTTTTACAAGAACTAGTTATGTTCCTTCAATTGATTCTTTATACTTTTGTAACTGACTCACTTTTTCAACTTCTTCAAAAATCTTGACTTAACTTACTTCGACATTATCCTGTATAATATTTGTTAACATCTCACTCTCTATAGAATCCTTGCAGGCCTTCACTCTATTGATGTCTTCTAGACTTTCTCGATGTTTATCTTGACACTAACTATTATCAGTTAAGCATCTTTCAAGATTGAAAACACTTCACTCTGTTAGATCTTCACTGTATTGTTAGTCATGAGCCATCAATATTTTTAAAATGCATGAATTTTAACCCACTAAATAAGTGTAAATGTGACACTTATCATCTATTCATTTGCTTTGAGCTTTACTCTACACTTCTTCTGACCATATCCTTCATAAATTTTGGAAAAATAACCTTTCTTAAGTTCTTTGAATTCAGTTGAAAGTGTCCTTTGGAAAAAGTGAAAGCATCCTTCAAAAATTTGTATATACCATTCAGAGACTTTATAATGGTCTACATACCCTTCAGAGACTTTGAAATGGTCCACATACCCTTCAAAGACTTTTTAATGTATCTTTCAAAAAAATTCTTAGGTCACTTATCCTTTGAAATAATTGTAAATGTCCTTTAGAAAAGTTGTCACAGACAATTTGTCTAATGAAATGCTTTGGGACAATTTTCCTGACAAAACTATTTAGGAACTTTATAAGTGACTTATTTAGGTATTTTTTTTAAAATAAGTTCCCTTTGAAATTTTTTTTAATGGACTTCTTACCCTTCAAGTTTTTGAAACATACCCTTCAGCATTTTTTAAAATATCCTTTTAAAATTCTTGAACAGTCCAATTGTCCTTCAGATTTCTTGAAATGATCCTTCGGCTTTCTTGAATGGTCCACTTACCCTTTGGAAATTTTTTAATTTACCCTTTAGGAACTTTTCAAGTTACCACATACCCTTTGGACTTTTTGAAATAATCCCTTCAACATTTGATTTAGGATAATTTTCTCGATGTGGACTTAATACTTTTTCTAAAAGAAAACTGCAAGACCATTTCAAGTTCTCTAGACTGCATGACTTATAAGCTTGAAATAAGTAAAGTCATTCAAAAACTTGATTCACTTATCTAGAAAAATTTGGGTTCTTTAACCTACTTAACTTATAAAAATTAAATAAGTTAAGTCTATTTGAAACCCCAATCCACTCATCTAGACTAATTCAGGATTGTAACACTACTTGACTTATAAGTTTGAAAGAAGTAATGGCATAAAGTAAACCCAAGTTACTTCACCCTAACCCATTCAATTTTCTACCACAACTTTTAAAAATTAACAAAGCTAATTTGTCCTAGAAACCCAATTACCTCTACTAGACCAAATCAGGTTCTTCTAACTACTCAACTTATAAAATTTAAACAAGTTAAGTCACTCTAAAAACTTGTTTTTCTCCATTCAGATCCAATTATATTTTCATGATTGATTTACTTATAAAATTTTATAAGTATAATTACTTTAAATTGACAAACTTTATCAACATATAAGTCAAGACCCAGTCGGGTTTTTGAGAGCTACTTATTACTCATAAATGAGTAAAAGTAATAGTGATTCACAAACCCAATTTGTTCCTGAACCTCTCTGATCCATAATTTTCTCTTTTGGGATATGTGTAGAATCTTCTTGAGATAAAATCTATGCCTTTTTCATTAATATATGTATATGTCTTTATAATTGAGCACTAAATCTCTCCTTCTCTGTACTTCTTGATAAACTTAATGACTCCTCAAGTTGCCAACATCAGTATGCCTTTGTTATTATCAACAACACATTTTTCACATACTTATTTTGTCATCAATGATAGTCCATGACACAAATAAACCATGAAACTCAAATTTCCAACAATTTTATCTACTCAAACCCATTTATTATTTAGGAATTAAACATCTAATTTCCCAAAAATAATAAATCATAGTCCTTGGGTGGTTACACCTTACTTGAAGCATATGACCTTATCATTAGAGCTGATGATGGCCTAATACCTAATATTAATACTAATAATCCCTAATAATAGTCCCATGCTTCAATGATGAGTTTCATATTTCTACATCTATGGCTCAAACTCTTATTCCAAATAAATGAGTATTTATCTTCCTTATCTTCATCACTTTGGAATTTCACATCACAATTCTTTGAAATAAACATATGAATATATATAAGAGACTCAAAGAAATAGCCATTTTTACAAGAACTAGTTATGTTCCTTCAATTGATGCTTTAGACTTTTATAACTGACTCATTTTGTCAGGTTCTTGAAAAAACTTGATTTAACTTACTTCAACATTATCCTCTAGTAGCTTTGTTAACATCTCATTCTCTATAGCATCCTTGAAGGCCTTTGATTAATCAATCTATTCTATACTTGATTGATGTTTATCTTAACACTAGCTATTATAAGTCGAGCACCTTTCAATATTAAAAACACTTAACTGTGTTAGATCTTCACTATACTTTTGATGATGAGCCATCAATATTATTAATAGGCATGACTTTTAACCCACTAAACAAGCACACATGTGACACTTGTCAGATGTGCATTACCTTAGAGCTTTACTATACACTTATTCCAACCATAACCTTTGACAAGTTTGGAAAAATATCCTTTAGGAAGTTCTTTGAATTCACTCAAAAGTGTCCTTTGACAAATGTGAAAGTGTCGTTAAAGAATTTGAACATACCCTTCAAAGACTTTGAAATGGTCCACATACCTTCAAAGACTTTGCAATGGTCCACATACCCTTCAAAGACTTTGTAATGTATCCTTAAAAAATTTACTTGGGTCACTTATCCTTCAGAAGAATTGAAAATTTCCTTCAAAAAAGTTATCATGGATAATTTTTCAGATGAAATGCTTCAAGACAATTTTCTTGATGAAACTCTTCAAGAACTTTGTAAGTGAATTCTTTGGGTATTTTGTTTGGAACAAGTTCCCTTCAAAAAAATTTGTAATGGATTATTTACCCTTCAGGTTTTTGCAATATAACCTACAACATTTTTGAAAATATCCTTTTGAAATTCTTGAATGGTCCAATTATCCTTCAGATTTCCTAAAATGATCATTCAACTTTCTTGAATGGTCCACTTGCCCTTTGAAATTATTTAAATGTACCTTTGGTAATTTTTTAAGTGACCGCATACCCTTCAAATTTTTTGAAATCATCCCTTCGGCATTTTATTTAGAATAATTTTCCTGATGATGACTTAACACTTTTCCCAAAAGAATTCTCGAAGACCATTTCAGGTTCTCCAAACTACATGACTTATAAGCTTGAAAGAAGTAAAGTCATTCCAAAACCCTGATTCACTCATCTAGACCAATTCAAGGTCTTTAACCCACTTAAGTTATAAAAATGAAATAATTTAAGTCACTTTACAACCTCGATCCACTCATCTAGACCAATTCAGGTATGTAACACTGCTTGACTTATAAGTTTGAAATAAGTAATGACATTAAGTAAACTTGAGTTACTTCATCCTAACCCATTCAAGTTCTTACCACAACTTCACTTATATAAATGAACAAATCTAAGTCATCCTAGAAACCTGATTACCTCTACTAGACCAAGTTGGGTTCTTCTAATTGATCAACTTATAAAATTTAAATAAATTAAGTCACTTTTAAAACCCCCTTGTCTCCATTCAGACCCAATCAAATTTTTTTGATTGCTTCACTTATAAAATTTTATAAGTAGAAGTAATTTGAATTGACAAAATTGATCAACACATAAGTTAAGACCCAGTTAAGTTTTTGAGAGCTACTTATCTGTTACTCATAAATGAGTAAAATTAATAGTGATTCATAAACCCGATTTGTTCTTAAACTTGTCTGATCCATACTTTTCTCTTCTAGGATATTTGTAGGATGTTCTTGAGTTTAACTCTATGCCTTTGTCATTAATATATGCACATGGCTTTATACTTGAGCATTGAACCTCTCCTTCTTTGAGCTTCTTGACAAACTTAATGACTCCTCAAGTTGCCAACATCAATATGCCTTTGTCATTATCAACAACACATTTTCCACATGCTTCTTTTGTCATCAATGATAATCCATGACACTCAAATTACCAACAATCTCCCCCTTTTTCATTGATGGCAAAAAAATCCTCAAAATGACTATCCTTCTTCATTATTTCATCATTCTACTTTCTACCCCTTTGACATTAATGACAAAGAGTCCTTGCCACACTATGTCAACTAGTTTTCCCTGAAATACACTTGTTTAGGTATTTCACTATTTCTGATCCTTGGACCTATTAGATTAAAATAAAAATAAAATATCCCCCTTATGCCATGACTTAGTTTCACAAGCTCTTTTTCTTCCAAGAATTAGAGATGTTTCTTGAAGAACTCCTCCTGGAGATATGTCTGATCACCAAAAATTAGTGATGTCATGTAGGAGCCACCACTCCTAGTTATTGTCTTAGATATTCAAATTGGTCTTTAGATAGAGGCTTAGTGAAAATATCTAAAATATGATCTATTATGTGAACATATTCCAATGCAACTTCTTTATTAGTAACCTTCTCTATTAGAAAGTGATAATTGATATATGCTTGGTCTTAGAATGCATCACTGGATTTTTGGAGATATTTATTGCACTTGAATTGTCATACCAAATGTGAATTAGTCCTTTGAACTCTAACTCCATATCTCTTAGTGTTTATTTCATCCACAACACTTGTGTGTAACATACCACTATTGCAACATATTTTTCTTCTACTATACACAAAGTAATTGACTCTTGTTTTTGCTTAGCCATGAAACAAGTTTGTTACAAAGAAAGAATACACCACCATAGTGCTTCTTCTATCATCTATGTTTCCCACCCAATCAGCATTTGTATATGCTATCAAATTGAAATCATTACTTGAAGGATACCACAAATCATATTATGTTATACTTATGATATATCTAAAGATTATTTTTACTACATTTACATGATTTTCTTTTAGAGAAGCTTGGAATCTAGTAACTAGGCATACATCTTGCATGATGATTGGTCTAGTAGTAGTAAGATAAATTAAACTACCAATCATTGATCTATACATAGTATAATTTACTTTAGGAGATTCATCATTTTTTCTCAACTTACATCTAGTTATCATAGGAGTACTAACTAGTTGGCTATCTTCCATTCCAAACTTCTTGAGCATCTCCTTTGCATACCTGGTATGGGATATGAAGATTCCTTCATTGGATTGTGTAAATTGTAGACCCATAGATAATGTAAGTTCTCCTAGAGTGGACATTCCAAACTCCTTTTGAATTTGATTTGCAAATTATTTACACATATTTTTGTTACAACCAAAAAGGATGTCATCAAAATAAATAACTATGATCAACATATGTCCATTTTTAAATTTAACATAAAAATTACTGCTATCATAGCCTTTGATAAATTTTTGACATTGCAAATACTGATCTAGCCTTCAATACCACGCTCTGGGTGCTTGTTTTAGGCCATACAATGCTTTATTTAGTTGGCACATGTAATCTTCCTTATCAGTCAGCTGAAAACCTTCAAGTTGTTCTATGCATTCTTCTTCCTCCAAAATTGCATTTAGAAAAGAAGACTTAACATGCATCTAATATAATTTTAACTTCTTAAAAATTGAATATGCTAAAAAATTTCTGATTGCTTCTAATTTAGCCACTGGAGAAAATGTCTCCTCAAATTTTATTCCTTCTACTTGAGCATATCCTTTGCAAAAAAGTCTAGCTTTGTTTCTCAAAATAGCTCCATAATCATTCAACCTATTTTTAAAGACCCATTTTGTGCCTATGACATTCTTATCTATGGGTCTTAAAACTAGTTGCCAAGTTTTTTTCTTTTCTATTTGACTTAGCTCCTCACCATGGCCTTTTGCCAGTTTTCATCTATACTGGCCTCAACATAGTTTCTGGGCTCAATTTTAGATAGTAAAGAAAAATTTACCTATTCTTTTCTCATTGCTACCCTTCTATGCATTTGGACTCCTTTCAATTCTCTAATGATTTTTTCCTTAGGATGATCCTTTTAAATGTACTGGGGATGTGTTTGATCATTTTTCTTTATCGCTTCTTCATTATCTGATGTTTCATTTTCCTCTTCTTCTTTTAGATCTTCAATAGTGATCTCCTTTATAGGTTCAGTCACTTCCTTGAGTTTCTCTTCAAATTTAACATGAATTTTCTCTTTTAGTTTATGAAGTATTTTGTTGTAGCAAATATAAGCTTTGCTATGAGTGGAATAACCAAGAAATATTCTCTCATCACATCATGACTCAAAAATTCCTAGATTTTTATCCTTCTTTTAAATATAGCACTTACTTCCAAACATCCTGAAGTACTTGACCAAAGCAAGCTTTACATACCATAGTTCGTATGGGGTCTTATCACTATTCACTCTCAATTAAACATGGGTTAATATGTATAATGTAGTTTAGACTGCTTCTCTCCAATAACCATCTTGTAAGTTGGATTCTTTCAAAATTGTTCTATCCATCTCCTTAATGTCATACTATTCCTTTCAACCACTCCATTTTGTTATGGATTTCTTGCAGCTGAGTATTATCTTTTAATTCCATACTTATCATAATACTCAAAAAATTCAATTGAAGTGAATTCTCCTCTGTTAGATTTGAGACACTTGATTTTTCTACCAAGTTCATTTTCAACCATAGCCCTAGGGATCTTGAATTTTTCAAATGATTGAGACTTCTCTTTTAAGAAAGTCACCTATGTCATTCTTGTGTAGTCATCTATGAACAACATAAAGTAATACACTCCTTTGGATCCTCTTATCTTGGTTGGTTCACAAAGATCAGTATGAACTGTCTGAAGAGGCTTAATAGTTACATACTCTTTGGTTTGAAATGAGACCCTAGTCTATTTACCAAGCTGACATTCTCTACAAGTTGTGTCAACAAGCTTGATTTTTTTGGGCATGTGTCTTACACACTAGTTAGAACTTACTTTTACTAGATTGTCAAAGTTAGCATGACCCATCCTTCAATGCCATAGCTAGATCTCATTCATCTTTCCCATGAGACAACTTGCATCATTTACCTTAATCAGATTATATATGTTACTTTTGGTCCATTTTCCTTGAGAAACTATATTACCAAACCTATGTAACTCATATCCTTCAGCATCAAAGATGACTTTATACCCATTGTCACACATTTGACTAACACTCAACAAATTATGATTCGATTCTTTGAGATAAATAACATCGTGAGTAGGGAGCTTACCATTAATGTGTAGGGTTCTTTTACCTCTAATTTTGATTGTAGTATTATCTCCCAAGATGACAATCCCTTCCTTGCATCAACTCAAATTGATGAACTTACTCTTATCACCAGTCATATGTTTTGAGTAGTCACTATCTATAACCCAGAGATTTTTCTATTTAACATGTTAAGTAGTTTGAGAAATAATTGATTGATTCTTATTCTTCCATATCTCCTTGGGATTCTTGATTGTGATTTTCTCTATTTTATTATCAATTTTTGAACCTTTTTTCATTTTGGGAATTTTGACTCTTTTTGCATTATTAGACTTTGATTTGACAATCTTTGTTCTACAATGCTTTTTTATATGCCCAAAGTTATTGCTATTATATCATATGACATCTAGATCTAATAGAGGAGTAAATGAATTCCTACTTAAAAATCTTTCCTTTTCTTAGGAACAACCTTAAAATTAATTTATCTATGCCCAAATTGATTATAGCTATAAAAATAACCATAGAATGATGAAAAATACCTGGTTATCATTCATCTTTGAGGATATACAGGAAGTCTCATGAATTTTGTCTTCTTTTCATTTCTTGCTATTACATTGATTTTTGTAGAAACAACCTTGGTATTTGTAGGAGATGAAATATTAATCTTCTTATTCTCCTCGAGAATGTAAATTTATTCCTGATTCTACTATTGCCTTGAAGTTTTCATATAGATTCCCAGTTTTACTCAACTTGAGACTCTTGCCTTTCTCATATCCAAGAGATGATCTTTAATTAGAGAGATTTTGTGAATGATCATTTTATCCAATATGGTAGATCCTCATTTAAATTTTAGACCTTTATCAATTTATACTTTGGCCTTTTTAATCTTTTCTCCTAGGTCTATGATTTCTTCCTCCATCTTCAAATGTTTGAAGGACTTTGCTTGCAAATCCAATTTGACTACATCCTCTATCTTGTTTGCCTCTTCTACCTAAGTCTTCAAGTTCACTATTAATTGATAAAATTATTCATTTCTTTTGTTCCATTTTTGAATCTCCTTTTCACTAAGTCTTTTTTGTTTAGAATTTTCTTTCCTAATCTTGTCAATCTCATTTAGGGCACATATGAGTTCTCCTTCTAGATCTACTTCTCCTTCCTCTTCTTCATCCCAGTCATCATTATCACCTTGATTTGAATCTTTTGAGGTTGATTCTTTTGACATAAATAGTTATTCATTTCCATTTGCTACAAAGGCACTATCATGCTCCTCACTTAAGGAGTTACTATTGTCATCTAGTGAGTCACTCTCCTCTTTTGAGTACAACCCCTTTTATGTTTACAAAAAAAAATCTTCTTTTTAGGATAGAATTTTTATTTTTGATTCTTTTTAGCTAAATCAGAATTTTCTTTCTCTTTATGCTTCAGTTTGGTTATCCAATCCATTGAAAGTTACCAAAATAATTCTTCTAGCACTTATTTCATCATTGTAAAATGATTCTTCTAAGGCCATCATTTTGGTTACCTATCATTGAAGCATGGGACTAATATTAGGGATTATTAGTAGAAATATTAGGTATTAGGCCATCATAAGCTCTAATGATAAGGTCATATGCTTCAAGTAAGGTGTAACCACACAAGGACTGTGATTTATTATTTTTGGGAATTTAGATGTTTAATTCCTAAATAATAAATGCGTTTGAGTAGATAAAATTGTTGGAAATTTGAGTTTCATGGTTTATTTGTGTCATGGACTATCATTGATGACAAAATAAGTATGTGAAAAATGTGTTGTTGATAATGACAAAGGCATACTAATATTGGCAACTTGAGGAGTCATTAAGTTTGTCAAGAAGTATAGAGAAGGAGAGGTTTAGTGCTCAATTATAAATACATGTACATATATTAATGAAAAAGGCACTATCATTTCCATTTGCTACAAAGGCACTATCATGCTCATCACTTGAGGAGTTACTATTGTCATCTAGTGAGTCACTCTCCTCTTTTGAGTACAACCCCTTTTATTTTTAAAGAAAACTTTCTTGTTTTTAGGATAGAATTTTTATTTTTGATTCTTCTTAGCTAAATCAAAATTTTATTTCTTTTTATATGGACACTTAACAGCAAAGTGACATATCTTACCATAGTTAAAACACTTGAAAGGTAACTTACCTTTGTATTTGCCTAAGCATTTCTTTAATTTTTTGATGAAATTGGCTTCTACATCATCATTACCCTCCTTAGATTCTTAATTCAGAGCTTCCACTTCTTCTACTTGATTAGAAACTTTGAAAGTAAATTATCTCTTAGATGACTTAGCATCTCCCATCCTCATCTCATAAGTAGTGAAAGTTCCATATAACTCATCTATTGTGAGTTTGTTCAGATCTCTTGCTTATTTGATAGCAAAAATTTTAGAATCATATTTTGTGGCCTTGGAGATCTTAATACCTTCTTGACAATGACTTCTTCATCTATTTTTTCTCTAAGTATTTTGATGGCATTTACAATATCATCTACTTTAAGAAGGTACTCTGCAATCTTCTCATCCACATTCATCTTAAGACTTTCAAAATATCCCTTATGAGTTTAGATATTTGCTTGCTTTACTATATCATCTCCTTCATAGATGCCATTAAATTGTTCCCATATGTCTTTTGCACTTTGGCAATGCATTACCTTTATTAATTCACTATTTGACAGTCCACAAAGATAAGCATTTTTTGCTTTGGAATTGTTTTCATAAGCCTTTTTTGTTTCTTGATAAATAAAAGGAGTAGCAAGGGGTGTGTATCCATTTACAATGGAAATCCAAACATCAAAACTCAAATAAGTCAAATATGCCTCCATTCTTATATGCCAGAAAGCATAGTTAGTCCCATCAAACAATAGTGCCTTGTTTGATGAAGTTCCTTTATGACTGGTCATTTTGTGTTCAAACTCCAAGATTCACCTGAGCTGATTAAGCTTCTCACTAGGAATCTATTACTCTAATACCAATTGTTGAACATGCATATCTATTGAGATGGGGGCGAATCAATAGATCTTAAAAACTAGTTACTTACAACTTTCAGAAAGAATTTTAAACATATGCAAACATAAACACATGAAAGAGAAATAATGAAATCACAAAATCACAACAAAACTCCAAATTTATACATGGAAACCCAAAGGGAAAAACCATGATGAGAATTTTTTTAGAATCTACTATTATAATCTAGCCTCATAAAGTTTGTCTCACTGATAGAACCTCACTGGTTACATTTCAAGACACCCATCCTATGGAGAAACCAATCCCCTATTTAAAGAGAACCAATTATTAAGAAGCACCTACTCCTTATTCTGAGCACTAACCTAGTTTAATCTGATAGCACCAACCTATCAAACATTTACAATTCAAATTAATGAATTAGATTCACAAAAGAATCAAATTCTATGTTGTTTATTACAGGTCCAATCTACAACTACTCATTTATCCTTTAACACACTTTTTTGTATCCTTCAATCTTTTTGCACCCTTTCTCTATATCTAAATTTATCTATTTGACACTTAAATATTCTCTAATTAGATACTACACCTCCATGCTAAAATGAGTTTCATATTTCTATACCTAAGGCTCAAACTCCTCTCATTCGAAAAGAAATGACTATTTGTCTTCCCTATTCTTCATCACTTTGGAACTTCACATCACATTACTTTTAAAGAAACATATGAATATATATAAGAGACTCAAAGAAATAACTATTTTCACAAGAACTAGTTATGTTCCTTCAATCGATTCTTTATACTTTTGTAACTGACTCACTTTTTCAACTTCTTGAAAAATCTTGACTTAACTTACTTCGACATTATCCTCTATAATATTTGTTAACATCTCACTCTCTATAGAATCCTTGAAGGCCTTCACTCTATTGATGTCTTCTATACTTTCTCGATGTTTATCTTGACACTAACTATTATCAGTTAAGCATCTTTCAAGATTGAAAACACTTCACTCTATTAGATCTTCACTGTATTGTTAGTCATGAGCCATCGATATTTTTAACATGCATGAATTTTAACCCACTAAATAAGTGTGAATGTGACACTTATCATCTATGCATTTGCTTGGAGCTTTACTCTACACTTATTCTGACCATATCCTTCATAAATTTTGGAAAAAGATCCTTTGTTAAGTTCTTTGAATTCACTTGAAAGTGTCCTTTGGAAAAAGTGAAAGCATCCTCCAAAAATTTGTATATACCCTTCAGAGACTTTATAATGGTATACATACCCTTCATAGAATTTGCAATGGTCCACATACCCTTCAAATACTTTTTAATGTATCTTTCAAAAAAATTCTTAGGTCACTTATCCTTCAAAAGAATTGTAAATGTCCTTTAGAAAAGTTGTCATGAACAATTTGTCTAATGAAATGCTTTGGGACAATTTTCCTAACAAAACTCTTTAGGAACTTTATAATTGACTTATTTAGGTTTGGAATAAGTGTCCTTTGAATTTTTTTTCAATGGACTACATACCCTTCAGGTTTTTTCAATATACCCTTCAACATTTTTTAAAATATCCTTTCAGAATTCTTGAGTGGTCCAATTGTCCTTCAGATTTCTTGAAATGATCATTCAACTTTCTTAAATGGTCCACTTACCTTTTGGAAATTTTTTAATGTACCCTTTAAGAAATTTTCAAGTGACCACATACCCTTTGGACTTTTTGAAATAATCCCTTCAAAATTTTATTTAGGATAATTTTCTCGATGAGGACTTAACACTTTTTCTAAAAGAATTCTGTAAGACCATTCAAGTTCTCTAGACTGCATGACTTATAAGCTTGAAAGAAGTAAATTCATTCAAAAACCTTGATTCACTTATCTAGAAAAATTTTGGTTCTTTAACCTACTTAACATATAAAAATGAAATAAGTTAAGTCACTTTGAAACCCCAATCCACTCATCTAGACTAATTCAGGATTGTAACACTGCTTGACTTATAAGTTTGAAAGAAGTAATGGCATAAAGTAAACCCAAGTTACTTCATCTTGACCCATTCAATTTCTTACCACAACTTTTAAAAATGAACAAAGCTAATTTGTGCTGGAAACCCAATTACCTCTACTAGACCAAGCCGGGTTCTTCTAACTACACAACTTATAAAATTTAAACAAGTTAAGTCACTCTAAAAACTTGCTTTTCTCCATTCAGATCCAGTTAGATTTTCATGATTGATTTACTTATAAAATTTTATAATTATAATTAATTTAAATTGACAAACTTTATCAACATATAAGTCAAGACCCAGTCGGGTTTTTGAGTGCTACTTATTACTCATAAATGAGTAAAAGTAATAGTGATTCACAAACCTTATTTGTTCCTGAACTTGTCTGATCCATATTTTTCTCTTCTGGGATATGTGTAGGATCTTCTTGAGTTAAAATCTATGCCTTTTTCATTAATATATGTACATGTGTTTATAATTGAGCACTAAACCTCTCCTTCTCTGTACTTCTTGACAAACTTAATGACTCCTCAAGTTGCCAACATTAGTATGCCTTTGTCATTATCAACAACACATTTTTCACATACTTATTTTGTCATCAATGATAGTCCATGACACAAATAAACCATGAAACTCAAATTTCCTATAATTTTATCTACTCAAACCCATTTATTATTTAGGAATTAAACATCTAATTTCCCAAAAATAATAAATCACAGTCTTTGGGTGGTTACACCTTACTTGAAGCATATGACCTTATCATTAGAGCTTATGATGGCCTAATACCTAATATTTCTACTAATAATCCTTAATATTTCTACTTGAAGCATATTACCTTATCATTAGGTATGACTTCAAGTAGAGTAGTCCCTACAACTTCTGCACCTATTCCAAACCAAAATGTTCTAATGGTTACTCAAAGTGATCTAATGTATCAAGATAAAGGCACTTCTTTGACTTCAAAGACTCAAGAAAATGTGACTAATCATATTTTGAATATTTTGGCTTCTTTTAAGAGTTTTATGGTATATATGGCTATTGGGGAAATGCTTCACTTGCATGGTGAAAAAGAACTCCTTCAAGAGTAGCTAACTTAAACTCATGTTAACCCTCAACCATCAAGTCATGGTAATATTTACCTCACTAATTTTCCCACACATTTTTTTATCCATATTCCAAATCTGAAAATCCTTCACCCTTCTACATCACTCTTAATATTGGAGACAAGTTGGTTCACAACTACATAGTAGATAGTGGGGATAGTACTTTAGTGATGCACAAGGTGGTAGCAATAATTTAGGCTTGAAATATAAACCATAATTTAAATTGGTGATTCATATTTATGGGACACCAGCTAAGTTAGTGGGACCATTCAAGGGTTTGAAATTTTCCTTCATGATTGTCGAAGTTTACCTATCCTTTAAGATATAGTAGTGGTTGACTTTCTTGCTCACATTAATATCTACCTCTCAAGGGATTTCATAGCCAAGATAGGAGGCTACATCTTAACTGATTGGTCCTTCTTGTCCTTTAAGACGAGGTATGGATTAAAGTTAGCCATTATAGTTCAACCACTATCTAAGTTTTATATTGAGCATTATGTAGGAGTAATCTCTAATCTAAATTATGTCATCAATGATCAGGAGGAGTCTATTGTGTATGATGGAACATATTATAAGATTGAGGGAATATTTGACCTTTTCCTACATGATTATGGTGCATAAACCTACGAATATGATCCATACACTTGAGTATCTTGTTAAGCAAGAAGGAGAGTGTCTTGTTAAGCATGAGGTTGAGTATCTAGCTATTGTCAAAGAAGTTATAGTCATAAAGAAACCTAATGAATCTAGAGTAGAATATTTTTTCATTAAGGATAATTCAACACTTCAACCTAAGGTTATATCACTTTTAGATATATTTTAGTAGAAAGAGGACAATATTGATGATCTCACACATTAATAACTTCATGTCCAAAAATAAATCAAAGTTAAAATAACTATGATGACTCCCAAGTTGTAGTTTAAGAAGTGCCAATCAGACATGGTAGAAGTTAAGAAGGTTGTAGTTTAAAACAAGATCCTTAGAGGTAAAAATGGAACATCCTTAAGAGTTCAAATTAGAATACTTGTAGACAAAATAAGACCTAAGGATGGTAAGTAATTTGACCATCAACATGAGCAAGTATTTGTTGATAAGCATGATTTACATGATGGATTTCTTTCATGGATAACAAAGGATGAAAGAGGTAATATCTTTGACCCTATTTGAATAATGGTAATTTTCCTTTACCTCAAGTGTTTGAGGTCTTGTATATGCTAGGATAGGTGTACTTTTTTTATGTTGTGTGTGTTTTTCCTAAGTGTTATTAAGAACACATGTGTGTTTGCTTAGGTGTCTTAATTTTTTTATTGTTTATTATTATTTCATTTGTTTGGGATTATTTCAAAAGTAATTAAGTGTTCATATAATGCATAGGTGACTACATATCCCAATGTATAGGAGTAGGCTACTGGTCTTTGACTTAAATATCTTAACACCCTTAGGAAATCACTAAAAATGTTGACTAATTTGACCACAAGTCAAATTAGGTCAACCCCCTATATATTGAAACTTGATATATGGGTCCCCTATGGTGTAAAGTGTGTCTAATGGTATTAATGAGGTCATTTAATGTATCTTATGCCTTGATCATATTCATTTTTAGTCTTTAGTGTCATATAAGGTCACTTTTGGGTCATGTATTGATCTTGTATAGTTTTAACATAGATTAAAATTATTCCAAATTCATATTCAATGTCCCCCATATTAGAATATGTCAAAGGAATTATTTTAAGACTAAAAAAGTGTAGGTGTTATGTTGAAAATAAGAAGATCAAGTAGTTTCATGTGGTTTTCAATTATTGTATGGCTTATGCAGTAGTTTTGGCACATGGGAGGACTTATAAAGTGACTCTTTAGGTACCCTAAACTTATTTATATGCTTTGTAAGCTTTAAAAAGCTTGAAAATAACAAAAAACCATTCTATCTTTTCATCACTCTCCTAGACAAGTAGAAATGGTCAACCAATTTTTGCATCATGTGAATTTGGTGGATGATAACACTCTTTTTCTACTTAAAATCCATGTAAATATTTATAGGATTGGTTTTTTGTGCTCTATGAACCATTGTGTAGGATGCTAGTGACTATATTTTGCCTACTCATTCCCATTCCCTTAAGTTTCCTTCTTTATTTGATTGGTATAAGTAATTGAAGTTTTGTAAATGTTCTTAGAGAGTTTTATAATTATTATAACATGGTTCTCAATCATGTTTTCACATTTGGAATTAAAATAATGAGCATAACTATCTCACTGTGCTAGTTGAGGGCTCCATTGCTAGTCTCCAGACAGTTTCCATCATTTGTAGAGGCTTATATCCCTATTTTGATCTTCATAAAAATGGTAATACAAGGTAATTTTTTTTAGCCTTCCAATAGAAAGTTATCAATTATTTGTCTTTTGGAGGTTGAGTCTCAAGTCTAATATGCATGAATAACATAATCAAGAAACATGCACATAGTTAGTTTTCTTTATGATTATCACCTACAGTCAATTGAAATTAGACTTTGAATAGTCATGATGGTAAAATAGGAAGCTTTAAAGGTGAAAATAATATCCTCAAAGTGTAAAAAGTGAGTTTTAGTTATCCAAAGAAGTTTAATATTGTTTGTAGAACGAATTCACCACACACTCCCTTGTATCATGCAGTGACACCTATAGGAAGATCCTACAGAGGTCTAAGGAACATTGAAATATGGGTTTTTGGACTCAATTATAACCTTGATCAGGTTTAAAAACATGGATAAGGTAATTATGACATTAGTAAGGTCATAGGATATAAAATAGACATAATGCCTTGATCATAGGTTTCAAAAGTTTCACAATATAAACATATTACCTCAATTTCTTCAAATCAAGGTTTTGTCTATTTTCAATGCCATCTCATGGTAGATTAGTTTGAGGTCTGGGTAGTCTAATTTGTTTCCATCATATATCCCAAGCATAGGGGCAATTCCTTGACATGGAAAATTGATTAATTGGTCATGAGAATGTAATATAGATTAGCTTTCATTTAAAGTAAACTTTCACTATAGATTGATAGTCATCTACATTACTTTTGAAGTCCAAGTGGTTTTTCAATGCAATATGACATAATGGAAGCATACATTCAAGATAAGTGACTTTATTTGAATAATATATGATATATGACCTCAAATATAAACCCAATGGATTGGATAACCATGGTTTGACATATGTAAGCACTACAAGGATCCCTTTTTCTCTCAAAATGTCACCTATAGTTTGATTGTAGACTGAAAACATATTAAGGGTAAGCAGTTTGGATGTTGGCATGACCTATGGGCATATATGAACACTTTAAAGTGTATAATGACCTTAATGAATTCAATAAATGACTAAGCATATAACACATGGCTAAATCATATACATCCACCTATAAAAAACCTCTAATATCTAACCAAAGGGTCACCTACAATCTGTTATAATAGATAAATCAGTTTTAACAAAGGAAAGATGTGGATTGAGAGGATTGATAGAGATATATGCTGGTGAAAATATGGATACTATTATTATAGTTATGAAATCAACTTCATGAGGCTCTAAGAGTAAGGAAATAGATTAAATACTAGGATTTATAACTTTAGGCACACTCAGACCTTAACCTTGCAAATAGTCACTAAGTTAAAAAGCCAATTTTAGGAATTGGTGATGTTGAAGACTCTAGAAAAGTAATCTAGCTATGAAAATTTTTACATATTACTATAAATACCCATTATAGCCTTTCATAGTCCTATTTTTACAAGGAAAATAGGGGAGATGCCCTTTATTTTGTCTCAAAAAAGGGCATTCCTAAACAAACCAAAGTTGCAGGTACAATGTGTGGATGATAAAAAGATGACATGGAAAGCCTTATATCACCATATATTGAGGTAATAAGTTTAATTATAGGTTTATAAACATTATTAAACACCCATAATTGGTAAAGACACTCACAAGTGGTCAAAGGCTCAAGGATTGTAGTCAAGCCTATTAGTCCTTGAACTAGGCCTAAGCCCAATAGGGGTCTAAGTTCACTTATAAGGAAATATGAACCCTCCAATGAATTTTATGTCCTTAAATATTAATATTAGGATGATTTATAATCTATAGTTTTTAGTAAAATAACACATAATGGTCAAATTAGTTTGAAACCATCATAAGGGCACACAGAATGCAAAGGTAGAGCTTAATAGACAAACTTATTTTTCTCAAACTTATGTGGACATAAAACATGGTCACATGGGTCATTAACTTGTTCTTAGTGAAATTTATTTGAGTTTTGAATGTCTAATTTTTATGAACTATCAATAAGAAGCAAAATAGTTCAAAACCCTCCTAAACCCTTATCTAAGACCTGATGGAGGAAATACAAATGGAGATGAAATTAGAAGGAATAATATGGCCTAGAAATTGTTTGTAAATATTTAAAGACTCTCCCATGCTCCTTCCCACCTAATTGGTTTGTACCCTATTTGTATGGATAGGTACAAAACTAGGTTTTTGGCAAGTTCTTATTTTTTTTTGTAGGTACATAATAGAATGAAAAAATGATAATCATTTGGAGAGGTCAAGTGGGACTTGTTATAACTCTTTATGTCCATTTTTCATAATGGATAGGCATATAAAAAATTTGACTAAGTCATTCACTATAGGTAGTCTTGGATAGGCATTGAAAAGAAAAAGTGATTACATAATAAGAAGATGAGAAGTTGGTTTTTGGACATTTTTAAGGTCTAAATCATGGGTGGAAGGAAAATATACTCTATACAGGTGTATTAAAACCTCTTCCATGTATTTTTTTTAGTAACTGAATGCCACTTGGGTGACAAATGTGAAGAATGAGGCCTAGAAGACCAATGAGTGATTGCAGATGGTGAGTGAAAATGTCCAAAATATGGATAATAGTTAGGGATGAATATGATGATTATCATGGCATGTTTCCAACCCACATAATATATTTCACATGTTTCAACTCTTCGTAATTTTATTTTTTTCAGTCAAGAGATGTCTCATCATGAAGGTAGTTTTAAGAAGGTAGCTGAAGGGTCTCTACGCCAATTTTGGAGAGTTTGATGTTTTGTATGGACACTTGTCCAAGAAAACCTTCCAAAAAATATTCTCCAATTAATTCTCTTATAAATTAACTAGTTTTCATGATTTGACACTTGTCTTAGTGACCTTTCCACTTCTGTTTCTTCTCTCTCTTCTTCATACTCTATAAATGCAAGTCATTTTAGATTTTGTAACCAAGTCCACACCTTGTATGGAGAAACCTTGATAGTTTGATGTTATATTTTGAATTTTAAATAATAATCATAATCTGGTTTTGAGTTCATGACTTTCTTGTCTAAGTGTGTGAGGTGATGCATAGGGAAGTGTCTAGTGATAAGTATCTATCCTTACCTTCTCTTTATCCTTTCATGTTTGGTACAAGTATTTCTCATGTTAATAGGTCACATTAAGTGTATCTAGTGTGTTTAAATATATTAAAGTGTTTGAGTAGCCTTGGTTTCTTTAATATAAGCTCTGGCTCACTCACCTTGAGTATTCCAATGTATATCACCTCTATGTTTGAAATACTAATGTTAGAGCAATTCAAGATTTTGAGACTAGTGTTGTAGGTCATGTTTCATAATAAAATGGTATGGTATTCTAGTGGATATATGTATAATGTATCACCTCCTTATAGTAGGTTATTTCCATGTCACTTATATCCCTTTTCATCCAAGCAAATAGTTAGTGTAGGTGATAAGCAAGTTAGGTAATATCTAGGGAGCTAGCTCTTAAACCTAGAGGTCTACCTCTATCATAGGCAACCCATATGCCTAGAGGTATTCCAATGTTTCCCAAATCTTAGGTTAGGCTTAAAAACCCAACTCTAGGGTGAAATATTTGGTAACAATAGTTAGCTAACCAAATAACTTCCTTTAAGTGCAAGGGTAAGAAGTTTGTTTGGACGTATGAGTGTGAACAAGATTTTCAAAATCTTAAAGACTTAGTAACCTTAGCACCTATACTTATTGTAATGGATCCTAATGGAAATTTTGAAATATTGGTTGATGCATCTAAAGAAGGCTTGTGTGGGATGCCAACTAAGGATGGTTTAGTTATGGCTTATGATTCATGCAAATTGAAAGATCATGAGAAAAAAAGCACCACTCATAAATTAAAACTTATTGCTTTTGTACATTATTTAATGCAATGGAAACACTTTTTATTAGGTAAGCATTTTGAATTAAAATATGATCATCACAACTTGGAATATTATTTTTCCCAAGATGATCTAAATGCTCACTAGTGTATATGGTTGGAATTTTAGAGTAATTTTGATATGAATATTTCTTATGTGCAAGGTAAGGAGAATCATTTTGTTGATGCACTCAAATAATGCATGTATCTAATTTCCTTGTTTGTTCTTAATAATAATTTTATAACTAAAATTCTATAATAGTAGCATTCTGATAATTTTTTCAAGTGCAAATTTCGCTGATGATCTTGTAAAAAATACATTTTTTGACTTTTTTATTGATTCTAATGGTTTACTCAGACAAAAAAATTATGTGCCTAAGTCTAATGAATTAAGTAACATTTTGATGAAATAAGTGCATGAGGCACATCATTTTGATCATCTTGGTGTCAAAAATATGACACATGAGCTAAAAAGGCTACATTATTAACTTCATTTAAAATTTGAAATTACTAACTTTGTGGCAAAGTTTTGGAATGTCATTGCATGAAAGCCAAACATTATCATCCAGGAGGATTGTTATATCCTCATGATGTTCCACAAGGTAAGTGGGTTGTGATTTCTTTTGATTTCATACCTAGTCTACCAAAATATCAAAGCAAACATGATAATATTCTAGCTGTAATATATAAATTTACTAAAGTTGGTCATTTCATTACTATAAATTTAACTGATAATGCATCTATGTTTACTCAATAGTTTATGAAATAAATAGTATGGTTGTATGGCATACCTAAAGTTATTATTTCAGATAGAGATAAACTTTTTACTTCAAGGTTTTAGAAAACATTGACTTTTACTTTTGATACAAGATTGAATTTTAGTTTATCTTATTACCCATAAATGGATGGTCAGACAAAAATGTTAACTTAGGCTATGGAAGACATGTTAAGAATGTATGTGATGGATCCAAAATGTAAATGGGGAGATTATTTACATGTAGTTGAATTTAATTAAAATAACACATAACATTCTACTATTAAGATGGCTCCTTTCAAGGCTTTCTACGGATGTATGTATAAAAAACCCTTTGGTTTGGAAATTTTAGAAAATAAAATTATTATTGGTCTTGAATTTTTATAGGAGTATGATAATAAAATGAAAATAATAAGTCAAAATATAAAGGCTACCTATCATATACAAATGAGGTCTGCTAATTTAAAGATGTTTCCAAGTGATTTTGAATTTGGTGATGAAGTTTTTCTACATGTTAGATTGTAAAAAAGTTTGATTAAGTTTATAAAGTCTTCCAAATTAGCTATTCAATTTATAGAACCCTTTGAAATTTTAAAAAACATAGTCATGTTGCCTATCGACAAGCCCTTCCTCCTTATTATCTATTCTAGATTCATGATATTTTTCATGTTCCATTATTGAAAAAGTATATGATAGATTATTCTCATGTTCTGGATTAGACTGATCTTTAGGTTTTAGAAGAGGAAAATATGTAATTAGATATAGTGAGGATCTTGGACCATCACATCATTAAACTTCAAAGTCATGAGATTTCTCAAATTCTTGTTCAATGGGATTCCTTGTCAGAAAGAAATGCTACTTTGGAAAATGAGTCTTTTTAAGAAACACTATCCTTGGCTATTTTGATCGCTAGGATGGATCTCTTTCAAGTGGGTGAGGATGTCATGAACATATTTTTTTGAATTTATTTCACTTGAGTATGGTTTTGTTATGAACATTTTAGTACATGATTGTTTAATTTTAATGTTATTATATAGTTCTATGATATATGATTTGATCCATTATGATGTTTTGATCTGTGAGTAGTCAAATAAATATTATGAGATAATTATAGTTATGTACTTTCATTGTAGCATTGGATATTTCATGCTTAATTTGTTATTAATTGATTATTTAGTTCAATTATATTATTATATTTCATGTTTTTATTGTATTTATCACTCTTATGTAGTATAGATACTTTTGATGGTCTATTATCACTATTGGTATATGATATAAGCTAGGTTGTAGGTGACCTTGAGCAGTCGAGTGAGCCTACGAAAGTGAATGAAAATAAATAGTGAATTTAAAATTGTAAAATCTAGGCTTTGTCTATTAATAAATGGTTTGATTTGATTTTATGTTTTACTTCATTTAGTAAGCATTTTTATATGATTAGAATCGAATGCATATTGGATCAAGCCTTGAGTTCATTTTGACTCTTTGATTTTTGATTGTTTTACTTAGTTTTTTATTTCAATTCTTAAGCGTAATTCAATACTTGTCAGTATTCTTGGGAATGTCTTAGGTCTTATTTGACTATATTGTGTGAATAGTTTTGATCATCTCAATAGCATTGATCTTTAAAGATATTCTTCTTATTTATAACCTTTGATGTTTTTTGACTTGTGTTAGTCTATGATTGACATTTAGTTCATTGTCATAGTCTAGTTTCAAATTTACTTTAATGACATTAATCATTGGTTATGTTTTAAATGTAATATAACATTTTAAATTATCTTAGGCAATTGGTTTAATTACATTGAGGGATGTTGTTATTTAGGACTATTTTTCGTATGCATTATTATTAAGATTGAGTCTTATCTTGGATTTTCTATGTAATTAGTAGGGCCACGACCCACCATGGACTTGGAATTTATTTGGAAATTTTTTATTTATTTGACTTTGTATTATGGAATTAGCTTGCCACTTGAGGCAATAAAGTTGAGAGTATTCCAAGCCTTTTATGGTTCTTCCTTGGTCATTTTTTCATTATCATTTGGAATCCTTGTGCTTTGGGAAACTATATCATAATTTTGGGCATGATGACAAATATAAATATAGAGGTATTTAGTTTCATGAGCTTATCATGAAGTTTAAACTTCAGCAATTCATTTATCTTGTCATCCATGTAGGGGATTTTGTGGAGTTTTATGTTAGTTTAAGTTGGATTAAATGGTTCAACTCATTTTTTTCTTGCTAGTAATTTTTATTCATCGTATAGAAGTTAGAATTTTTAAGGTAAAGAGATAAATATACTCATCATTCTTTTACATTTCTATTTTGGCATCCAAGTAAGTTGTATATTTAATTATATACACCTATAGGTGTTAGTTTTGGGCATTGGTATAAATCATTTTCATTGCTAATGTCTTGCATTTTTTTTATGATTATTTTGAGTAAATGGGTTTTTGGTTTTGTATAAAACCTAAATTATTCTTGGCTTAGTCCATTATAGAGGCTTTCGAATTTGTTATGTTTATACTTGTAGCTTTAGTGGCTTGTGTCCATGGCCATTTTGTATGAATGTGTTTTAATTTAAGACCCTAGGATTTTTATCTTTATGTTGAAGCTTTTTGGAAAAAATAGAAATAAGTATGGAGGTTCAACCCTTCCATAAAATCAGCCATTTTTTGGTGTTAGTTGTTATTATTTAGGGTTTTTTTAATTATTTCAAGTTTGAATTTAATGTCAATAATTTTCTTGATTTGTTTATGGCTTTACATTTAATTTTTGGTTATAATCATTTGATGGAAATTTGAATAGAAAATGTGGGTTGGGTTTACCTTATCATTAGGTTTTGACTCAATTCATGATTTTCCTTGATCATGAAAAAATGATTTCATTTTCTATGGATGTTAACTTAGTTTATCATTACTTGTATAATCTTGATCTGTATCAAAAGGATTATTCTTATGATTTAAAGACATCATGATTTTTAGACTATTTGACTTTAAACATTTGTATAAATGGATTGTATTTTTATTATCATTACTAGATATTGATAATGACCTTAAGATAATTTTATCATGATTTTTTTAACCCTATTGGTCAACATTAAGCTTATATTTTTAAGTTATTTGATGCTATATTCCTTGAATAATGTGGTTGATTTTTTTGTGTTCACTGGGTGAATGTGTTGTCTTACATGAGAAATTGAGCTAAGTTTTGATGTCATGTTTAGACTACTAAAAGTTTGATAGTATTATAAATGAAGATTTTTGATGTTGTGTTCATTATGCATTTGAGTTTAATTCTTTAAATTTGTATGAGTCATTTAAGTTCATTTTCATTATATGAAAATAATTAAATAATATTATTTGTATTTAGGGTTACTAACAGTAATATAATTACATTTATTTTGGGTGTTATATCCTAATGGAGGATTAGATCTTGAGGTTGCAAAGCCATAAATTACACTCTTAATATTCAATATTAAAAATTCCTAATAAGGGATTCAACAGTTGAAATAATCGTAAAGGTGTTAGTGTTATTAACCAAGAATGTAAATAGCGTTGTTTGAATGTTTTCATCAATTGGTTATGTTAAGTCAAGATCAATAATCATTGTTTACCTTAATCACTTCTCTCATTTATCCAAATCACATATAACTGATGGATGGGTGTTGTAGGGTCACTTATGATTGGGCTCCTTGGGACTAGAGAGCTAGGCATTTGATTGATTGGATTTGCATGTGGAATATTTTTTATTGTACTTCTCTTGGATTTGAATTATTTTAATATTAAATGTAAATAAAAGAAGATAAATTGTAACATGAGTTGATTTATTATTACATAATTTACTTCTTTAATCATATCGATGTTTATAATAATGGTATGTAATGTAATTTGTATGTTTAATTTGTATTAACAAGTTAGTAATATTCAAGTTGATTTGTAACTATAAAATTAAGGTTGATCCTTTAATTTGTCAATCCATTCATTATGATTGTCATAAATATATGGCTTTATGGAATGTTGTTTTGGAATTTAAGTAAGGTTAACATATGACTATATGAGATGAAAATACATATTTATTGGTTTAGTATTGTTTAGTTTTGAGAAATTTGTTTTAAACATATTATTATTTGAATATTAAACTACTATGCCTACATTGCATATGTTGATACATATGTTTGCATAATTTTAACATGTTCATTTAGTTATATTTTATTATATGAAAAAGCATTCATAAATTCTTAAAATTTCATAAGGTTAAGGAATACTTTTAGCCTTCTTATCTCTTTTAGATGGCATTGAGTTAGTTGGTTACTATTTTGGTAATGTAGTCTCTTTTAAATAAAGTTAAGAGATTCATTTACTTGGAAATATGTGAACATTGGGTTAATTGAGATGAACTAGAAATTTTAAAATTTATGTTATGTATATAAAAATTATATTGATATAATACATGTATAAATTAAGATATTTATTAAATAATAAATAATTGTGACCTATTTCCTTAAATATATATAAAAACTTTCGAATAACTTAAACTATCTAAACCTACCTTTATGAAGATAGATTATTATTAAGATTCTTGTAAGGACTTCTGAAAAGTCAATTAAGTCCTATATTTTCTTAAAGGATTATTAAGAACATAATCATTCACAAATATGATTTTATGTCTAGTATTGAATACATATATGGTTGGCATGTTAAGAAAAGTGATTTGAACTATGATAACTTTCTTTTTAATTATTTAAATACTTCTAAAATAAAATCAATTAAATCAATATTTAGGTGATGGGACTATTATGTCAACATTATTAATTAAATTTGAAGTCAAGGGATGAGCAATTTTAAACTAAAGTACAATGAATCTTGCACTAAGCTCTTGCATGTTATAAGCTAATAAAATTAACCTAAAATAAATATTGTAAACACAAAATTATTTTAATGTCTTAAATTATAATGGTTATTTCAATTGAAGCATGATGTGCTTGACGAACATTTTCTCCTCACTTGGTATGACATAAGGAATAAATAAAGTTTTCCTATTTCATTATAATGAAAAATAGTTGTTAAAGGTTAATGAATTGAGTTTTAATCATTATGTTTGGAATTGGAAACTATTCCTTAGAAGGAAAGAAATAAAAAGGTTTCAAGCCTTAAAGCATTAACAATTAATGAAACTAGTAGTCTAAAAGACATTGATCTAACTTGAAACATGATTCATTTAAGTAAATCAATGTTAAGTGAAAAGCCTAATATAAGTTAATAAGTTAGTGTCTGATTTACTAGGAAGGCCTCATTAAATTATTTGTATAGGAGTGTGTGAGTGTCTCTACACTGACCCACTTTTATATGAATACCAGGTGGATAAAAATGCTTCCTAATAAAGTCATTGTTAATTTATGGACTTGGTCTAGTTCCTCTATTGAATATGACATAGTTATTGAACTCATTATGTATTTATATGCTAAACAATGTTTAAATAGTTATACCATAGTTGTTTATTTTAGTATTATAAAAAATAATTATGTTTGTTGCACTAAACATGTTTAATAAAATTAAATATAAAAACATCATTGCATACCATAATTGAAATAACCAAATGTAAACAATGAATATCCTACAATATAATATCCATATCTTTTTCAATTCACTTGAAAAAATAATCTTCCTCACTTAATTTTCATTACACAAAAATAATACATGTCTCAATTAAATATAAATAAATCAATATTCTACATGCAAGTCCAATGAAACAACCTGCCTCTCCAATCCTAATGAGCACAATCATAAGTGGCCCAAGACCACCCCAACCATCAATTAGATGTGGATTAGGGTATTCAAGTAAATATTTAGAGAGGAATAAAAGAGATAAATAACTTATATATTTACTCAAAATACATTATCTTAATAAAATAAATGGGATTTGTTCATATTCTAACTCACCAAAATTTAATACCTTGGCACAAAATCTAAGGGCTACAATTCAGCATATTAATCTTAATAATTTAAGAGTCATATTCTCTTCAACAAATAAAATTTTATCCTCAACTATATATAATAAACATAAATTCATGTTGTATATTTAATGTCAAATTATCAAATATAAGCAAACTAGAATAGGAACTAGTTCCTTATTATCAAATAATGATAATGAAAGATCAAAACTTAACCAAATGATTATGAAACCCAAAATGAAATTAGTAATGACCATAAAAAAATTTCATCATACATACCAATAGTATTACTCAATAAATTAGAGTGTACTAACCATGTAACCATCAAAATAGGCATACACTTAATGCCAATAGTCAAACATTCAACTTGTAGCCTCAACAACCAAGTCAAAAACAATGCAAACAATAAAAATAAAATCAAATTTTGACCTTATATTATGACCTATAATGAAATCATATCCACATGATAAAATAAAATCATTATTAAAGTCAAAACACTAATGATAAATAAATTATATTCCACTTATCTCATTAAAATTTGCCATGAAATGATTGAAGACCAATCAAATGTACACCCATGATTTATAAGAATCTCTTTTCTTCTATTTTATTTTATTATTCATCCAACTTCCCATCACATTTCATGGATTTTATAATTCATTAGATGTAGGATAAAACCCTACAACTTTGAGAAAACATTTCCCCCATGGTCAACATGTCAATCCATAACTTCTAGTTGAATACCCTATTAAAACCTCTAGTCATAATGGCTATCAATTCCCACTATGCTTCCTCATGGTATCCATAATCCAAAAACTTTAACAGAGTTTCCCTAAGTTAGGGCTTCACCAAAAATGGTCAAGCTAAATGAAACAAATAACCATATAACCCAATGGAATTCTCTCAAACCAATTTCCTCAAGATAAATAAAAATGACTAAGACTATATTTGTGGCCACAAAATTCCAAAACTAAAACAACTTCATGGTGGGTCATGACCCCTTTTAGCTAGACCAAGTTCTCATAAAAACTGAGCCTGATATAAACCATAAAACATGCCTTTAGCTTCCTTAGAAAACATACAAACTAAACATGACAATAAGATCATACAATATAATGGGAAGTCATAAACACACAACACGAGATAAGTTATAAACACTTTAGTCAAGGATAAATAGCGTAGTTGAACAAGAATATGCCATTCAAAGTAATGCCAATAATTGTCATAACTTGAAACAAGATCGAGTTCAAAACTAAATAGAGATAGTTCTCAATAAAGTAATCTAAATTGACTAAGGACTCAAATCAACTTGTGCACTCAAATTCAAATTGAATAAAAATTAAAAATAACATAATCAAGTCAAGCATATGTAATTAATCATAAGAAAAATATAAGACTATCAAAGCTTAGTTTTTGTACTTTCTTTCTCTTTTTCCATCTTACTCAATTTTTTGGGTTTGAATGAAACCTAGATCATGTAATTGAATGCATTCAATCATATAATATTCCACCAATAGTATTTATACATATAAAGATCAATAAATGTACTAGATAATCATAACTATAAAATAAAGATCTAACTAAATTAAATCAATAGTCATTAATGCAATGATCATTCAATATATAGATGCCAATCATAATTATTATATTAGCTAGTTATCTCAATAATATCATAAATGATCAAATCATACATCATATAATTATAACATAATAGTAAATAGATAATATATCTAATAAATCATAGCAGAAGATACTAAACAATAAGTAAAATAAGTTTAGCTAAGTAGGATCATGACATCCTCCCCCACTTTAAAAATAGCCATCCCAATGATTAAAATAACCAAGGATAGTGTTTCTTGAAAAGACTCATTTCTTTCCAAGTAGCACTTCTTTCAAAAAAAGGATCCCATTGGACCAAAATTTGGAAATTATCATGATTTTGTAGTCTAACATTGTGATGGTCCAAGATCCTCATTGGTTCTAACTACATCTTTTCATATTCCAAAATTGAAGGTGATTCTAATCCAAAACATGGGAAGGATCAAACATGTATTTTCTTAATAAATCAACATGAAACACCTCATGAATCTAAGACAAAGGAGGAAGAAGGGCTAGTTTATAGGAAATAGGATTAATTTTATCCAAATTTTCAAAGGGTCCAACAAACTAACGAGCTAATTTGGAAGATTTTCCAAATTTTTTTGAAATTTTTATAGTCTAACATGTAAAAAAACTTTATCACCAACTTTAAATTCTCATGGTATCATCTTTAAATATACATAATTCTTTTATTTATCATAGGCATCCTTAATATTTTACCTTATGATATCCATTTGTCTATCATATTTCCACAAAACATCAAGACCATAAATAGTTCTATTTTCTAAACTTTTCAATCCAAGTGGAGTTCTACATTTATGCCCATACAAAGTTTTGAATGGAGTAATTTAAATTAAAAAATGGTATGTGTTATTGTAATAAAATTCATATTGGTAAATAATATTCCCATTCACCTTGTTGATCCATCACATACATTATTTACATGTTTTTTGCAATTTATTCTAGCATTTTCATCTGACCATCCATTTTCAGGTGATAAGATGAACTAAAGTTAAATCTTATATGAAAAGCAAAAGTTAATGTTTTCCAAAACCTTTAAGTAAAAATATTATCTCTATCATAAATAATAAGTTTAGGCATGGCATGCACTTATATTTTTTCTTTCACAAATAATCCAAAAAACACAAATGCATCATTAGTTAAATTTCCAACAATGAAATAGCCAACTTTGGTAAATTCATCAATTACAACTAGAATAGTGTCATGTTTATTTTGATATTTTAAAAAATCAACTATGAAATCAAGAGAAATAATAGCCCACTTACCTTTTGTAACTTCATTGGGATACAATAGACCTCCTAGATGAAAATGTTTAGTTTGTACATGCTAACATTCCAAGCATTTTGCCACAAAGCTAATAACTTCATCTTTCAAACCAGGTCAATAATACAACCTTTTCAGCTCATGTGTCATCTTCATGACACCAAAATGAGAAAAATGGTGTGATATATGCATTTATTTAAACACAATTTCCTTTAAGTCACCAAACATAAGCACATAACTTTTGTTTTTGTGTATGATTAAACCATTAGAATCAATGGAAAAGTCAAAAATATTATTTTTTATAAGATCATCATCCAAACATTCACTTAGCTCTTATAAATTTTCATTAAGATGTTGTTCTAAAATTTTATTTTTAAAATGGTTATGCAGAATAGACAAGGCAATGAGATATGTGCATCATCTAAGTGCATCAATAAAATTATTCTCCATACCTTTCACATATGACATATTCATATTAAAATTATTCAAAAATTCTATCCATCTACATTGGTGTGCATTCAGTTCATCTTGGGAAAATAAGTATTACAAGTTGTGATGATTAGAATTTACTTCAAAATGTTTCCCCAAAAAAAGTGTTTCCATTTATTCAAATCATGATTAATGTAAACAAGTTTAAATTAATGAGTGATGTAATTTTTCTCATGATCATTTAGTTTTCACAACTCATAAGCCTCGACTTGACCATTTAGGGTTAACACACCACCCAAGCCTTTTTTGGATGCATCAATGTAGACTTTAAAATTACCATTAAGATCTAGTAAAATAAGTGTAGTTGTTATTATTAACAAATATTTAAGGTTTTGAAAAGATTTTTCAAACTCAAAATCCCAAACTAATTTTGTACGCTTTCACTATAAGGATTTTATTAGGTTAGGCAACTTTGAAAATTTCTCTGCAAACCTTCTATAATAACTACCCATCTCTATAAAGCTACACATTTCATGTATGTTTTTAGGAGCAAGCCATTTTTGGATATCCTTATTCTTAGATGGATCAACACTAATACTAGCTTAGATATTATGTGACCCAAATAATGAATCTTCATTTGGAAGAATGCACACTTAGATATCTTACCATACAATTTATGTTGCCTTAACCTTTGTAGCAATAAATGAAAATGATTTTTATGTTCAAATACATTCTTATAATATATCAATATGTCATCAATAAAAACTAGAAAAAAAAATCCATAAAATATCTAAATACACATATTCATAAGATTTATAAATGTAGTAGGTGCACTGGTTATAACAAAGGAATTACTATAAACTTGTAATGTCAATACCAAGTTTAGAAAGTGGTCTTATGAATGTCCTCATCCTTGATTATTAGTTTATGAGATCCCAGTCTCAATTCAATCTTACAAAAGACAACAACATTCATTTGATTAAATAGATCATCTATCCTCAACAAAAGATAATTATTCTTGATGATAACATTATTAAGTATGTGGTAGTCAAAAAATAGCCACAAGGTCCCATCCTTAATTTTCACAAAGACATTAAGTGAACCCCAAGGTGACACACTTGGCCTAATGCTATCATTTTTTAATAGTTCTTGCAGTTGAGCTTTAAACTCCTATAAATTTTCTACATTCATGTAGTAAGGTGCCTTAGATATAGGGGCTACCCTAGGCATAACATCAACAAAAAATTCAAATTCCCTCTTAAGAGGAAAACTAGGTAATGTTTCCATAAAAACATTAGAAAGTTATTTTAAATATGAATATTAATGGAATGCTAACTTAGTTTCAGGTGTTGTTTCCTACATATGTAAAGCATACAAATTATATCCCTTATGCATCAATTTCCTTAGCTATAAAGTTGATAGAAGATTGTGTACTTTAGAATTCAATAACCCTTACATCACTACAAAATTTCCCATGTCATCATAATATTTTACCACTTTATTATAGTAATTTAGATTAGTTTGATGATGTTCTAACTAATCTATTCATAGAATGACATCATAATAATCAAAGGGAGCTATGAACAGGTTAACTTTCTAAAAATTGCCTAAGTCTAAGCTTACTTATTGAAGACATTTATTAATTGGCACCCTCTTTCCTAAATCACACTTAACATCCCAACTATCCCTTAATGTTTTGGAATTTAGTTTACAACTATTTACAATATTAAAATTAACAAACCTATTAGTTTCACCTAAATTAAACAAAATAGAAATAGAAATATCATTTAATTTACCTTTAAATTGGATAGGGATGGTTTTAAAATCTACAAATATATTATCCATCATTGCATAAACCCTATGGTTGGCTGATTGAACCAACTTTATTTTGGGATGGTTATAGTGATAATGATTATAGCCATATTTCTAGCACACTACAGTCCTTTGAGGTGATATAGGAATGGTGTTTACCTAGTGGTAGGTATATTTTGATCACATTAGGTCTGATTTATCTTAAAATTTATAGCCTTATAAAAAATTTGATTTTTGAAGTTATTATTCTACCCTTTAAATTTAAGAAAACCACCAGTACTCCTAGTAAATTTAGGGTTTTGATTAGATTTATTAAAATTATTGGGTGAAGGGGACATATTCTTGATTTTATACCACTATTTATTCTTCTTGAAATCTTGCCTCACAATTTGATCTGATTTATCTTTCTCTTCTACCTGATGAGTAGATTCAATGGAAGTAGTTAAATTCGTAGGGTTGGTCATAATGATTTCATGCATTAATATTTATACTAATGCCAACTTGAATTATGTTTATTTAGTTTTTTCATCATGTATGTAGTTAACATGATGCAACAAGTTTAAAAACTTATTTTAATACTCATTTACTAGCATAATCTCTTGTTTTAACAGTTAAAAATTAGTTATTTTCTATTATTTAAAGTTTGAGCTAAGCTACCTCCTCCTAAATTTTCATTCAAAATTAAGCCAAGTAAGAGACATTGGCTAGTACCCTTCTAATGCATAGAGGTGATTTCACTATAGATATAAAACTCTAACTAATTGATAGGCATCCACTCTTTCCTTCACATTAGAGGGCATATTGTGCATATTAAAGTACTTATATAATTTAACCAACCATGCATCAGTTACATCCCCTGATTCCTCATCAGAAAAGGTGGGTGGAAGTAGCCTTTTTAGTTCCTTGATAATGGATAAATTGCATTTACATGCTTTTCTTGGATCTCTTGCTCACCACCATGCTCTTATTCTCTAATAGGTAATTTTTTTAGGTGGAACTCCCTCTAAACTATTTAATCTACACTCTTGAGTTTCTAGCTTGCTTTTAAGTGTATTTAAATTATTTAAGATACCACTAAATACTACCTCATAATTAACATTAGGATTTTTTTCTTCACATTTAGGGGCTCCAAAATTACTACCAATTTTTTTGGGAGGATCTTTCTCTCTTTTAGAAATATTGGCTACCTCTACCAAGGTTAACATCCCTCAACTTGTTTTCTTCCATTATAGATCTTATTCTCACCATCCTAAGGTGAAACAAATAATAACTTAGTAGTAAAAATATCAAGTAACATTCCCCAAATTTATATAGAGGAGTAAAACTTGCTTTGATACTAATATTTGCATAACCACATTTTTAAAAAACACTAATATAAACAACTATGGCATAAGGTTTTAAAACATAGATAGCCCAAAAGATGTAATGAGATCCATAACTATGTTACAACCAACATAGGAAATACACCAAGTTAATAAATCAATAATGACTTCATTAGGAAGTGTTTTAACCACTTAGTATTTAGATAGAGGCAAGTAAATGTAAGAACACTCATGCATGCTTATCCACATACTTAATATATGGACTTCCTAATAAAGACATCAATAATAAATGAGCTTATTAGAGTACCCGTACAAATCATAAAATAGACTAAACCTCATTGGGTAAATCAGAATGAGTCTAACAACCAAATTACCAAAGGAAAAATAAATTCAATAGAAGAATCATCATACTAAGCTTGCTTAAGTAAGAACTAACAAAATACAAATAAAAATAAGTGATCATTGAAGGAATATGTCCAAAATTAATTCAATATTAAGTAGTTTTCATTAAATTACTTAACTTAGGATTAGTACCATAATGGTTCTTACAAAAGTGCTACCTATGTGATCATTATACCATGATATCCATAGGAATTCCTACACTTATTCCTTTGTATTAATGAATTATCACTATTGTAGGTTAGCTTAGATTCACATTTCATTGCAACAATTTATAAAAGTATTTAAAAGGTTCATCATAGTGGGCATAACTACAAAAATAGCCATCACACACATGGTATTTTCAAAATTAGTTCATATTTTTTTCTCATTAACCATCTCACAATCCTTAAATTAGATATTAAACCCTTACTTAAAATCTATATACATCACTTGGTTAATATATAAATAATGTAAATGCATCAATTATAGTAAAGTGAAACTCATTTTTGTCTTGATGTTTCAACAACCATGCTTATGTTTTGTATAAGAACATTCATAAAATTTACCATCAATCTATAGTATGAAGGAATATTAATTCCATTTTCCTTCAACAAAAGGTACCAATTAATTAGTTTACTTTTTGGTTAAAATAACAAGTGAATTGAATTACACCATGTCCATTATGTTCTTAAATATGCCTATTTCATCTAAGTTAGTTGAAATAAAAGTATTATCAGTAATTTCTCATTTATAGTCATAAATAAGTACTTATAATTAATTTAATTACTTAAGCTAATATGAAACATTATCACAAGGTCAAATTAGCATAATAGAGCTGAGGTGTTATCATTTTTTGACAATTAAAATACCAATTCTTCCCATTGAAAATGTATATAAACTTGATTGAATTGATTGTAGGTTATTAGTTAAATCATTAATTGATCTTTAAATTTAAGACTCAAGTTCAAACCACATTCCAAAAAGGATTTATTATTCTAAATGAATCCAACCTTATATTTTATTACTCCAATGTATCAAATTAACATCTTATATAAATAGAGATCAATATATAAATTTAATTTATGTATATTGATAAGTATCAATATTTTTAGTTATCAATAAGAATACAATATCTTTGATTACCATATGAATAATAGATGTTATTAACTTAGGTTATTAAATAACAGCCCCCCACCCCACCGAAAAAAAAAAAAAAAATTGTTTAATAACCAAACTTATAATCTCTTCATCACTTAGAAGGAATAGTTATAACATGATTATTTTATAAACTAATTATAAAATGAAGCTTTCATATCCTCTTCATTATAAATATTATAGTTACCTTAAGCGAAAACAAAACAATAATAATATGCACAAAGTAACCATGCTCTAGTTTTAAAAATATTTATATCACGAGTTACAAACACTAAGAAATGATAAGTAATCACTATAGTATAATTAACAAGTATCCTTGCTTCTTTATTATTCTAAAGACATTTAAAGGAATCATAGTTATACTTGATATAATACAACATAACTTGATATAATACAACATAATAAAATGTTTAATAATTTATAGTACACTATTTTCAACCATAAAGTCAATTACTTTGTAATTCATCTTTCTATTATAATCATACTCAACACTCAAACACCATTTAAATAATCATCTAAATTTCAACTATACTAAATTAATCAGTTTTATTAATGGATATTTAATAGTTATTAAGTTATGAATCAAATTAACACTAACTAAATCTATTGAAAACCATAGTATGAAATACACTAATATAATATTTCCACATCATCTAAATGAAAAAACAAAATTCCTTAAATCTTTATGTATAATGACATAATCAGTGGAATAATATGTTAAATGAACAATGTGCATTTTTATAATTATGAATCAACTTTAATACCAAACTAAACCTATTTAAGAAAATTAAACATAACAACAACATTTGATACCATAAATGAAAGAACCAAATGTAAACAATGAATATCTTATAGTATAATCTCCATATCCTATTCAATTCACTCTAAAAAATTATCTTCCTCACTTAATTTTCATTTCACAAAAATAATACATGTCCCAAATAAATATAAATAAATAAATCTTATACACACATGTCCAACAATCTACCTCTCTAATCGCAAT
Organism: Torreya grandis; assembly: GCA_037957365.1. Classification (NCBI taxonomy): domain Eukaryota; kingdom Viridiplantae; phylum Streptophyta; class Pinopsida; order Cupressales; family Taxaceae; genus Torreya; species Torreya grandis. The sequence continues at coordinate 163,486 of JARHVA010005171.1, read as the reverse complement.
GAACCCAACCATAAGTGGCCCTAAACCACACTGACCATTAGCTAGATGTAGATCAAGATAGGAAAGTAAAGATGGAGAAAGGATTAAAAGAGAGAAAAAACTCAAAACTTGACTCGAAAGACATCAAATTAATAAACTAAATGGGACTTATTCATATTCCAACTCACCAAGATCCAATACCTTGGCACAAAATATAAGGGATATATCTCATCATACCTATCTTCATAATTTGAGAGTCGTATTCTATTCCATGAATAAAATTTGATTCTTAACTATATAGAATATATAAATTTAGCTTGTACATTTAATTCCAAATTATCAAATATAATCAAGCTAGAATAGGAACTAGATCCTTATTATCAAATGATGATAATGCTAATGAAAGATCAAAACTCAACCAAATGATTATAAAACCCAAAATAAAATTAGTAATAACCATAAAAAACCTTCAACATATATACTAATAATATTACTTAGGAAATTATAGTGTACTAACCAAGTAACCATCAAAAGAGGCATACACTTAATACCAATAGTCAACCATTCAACTCGGAGCCTCAATAACCAAGTCACAAGATATGCAAGAAATAAAAACCAAATCAACACCTAACCTTCCATTTTGACCCCAAAAAAAAAATCATATACATATGATAAAAGAAAATCATGACTCAAGTAAAATTACTAATGATAAAAAAAATCATAGTCCACTTATTTCATTCAAATTTAACATGAAAATGATTAAAGATCAATTAAACATACATCCATGATTGATCAAGGAAAACAAAATGATTGTATTTATAACCAAAAATAAAATGATATGTAAAAACACAAAAAATGATAACCAAACACAACAATGGTATTTTTGAATGGTAGGATTGAACCCCAATAATATTTTTTCATGTTCACCTAAAAAACCATTAAATATTGTATTTAAAACCCTAAGGCAAATAAAAATAAAGTTCATAAAAATGTCATGGCCACACAACCAAATATAGTGTAAAACAAACCCAAAATCAATGGCCTCTATAAATGATAAAACCCATTAACAATGCAGGATAAAAAATAAAAACCAAATCCAATTTTAACTTTTTGCACCCTAGAACATAAAATTTGATCCATTAAGATAAAAACCAAGACATTCATATGGAATAAGTACACCTACATATGTTTAAAATTCAATGTAAAACCTACTTGGATGCCTACAAGTAAAATACAAGAATTTCTAAGCACCTCTTTTCTTCTTCTACTTTCTTTTCTCCTTCATTCAAATTCCCAGCTCATTGTATGCATTTTCAAACTTGTTGTATCTAGGATAAAAACCCAACAACTCTGAGAAATTATTTCCCATAACCAAAACATCAAGCTATAACTTTCAATTTAAGTCCCCATGAAAACCTCTAGCCATAATGGATATCAATTCCCACTATACTTTCTCATGGCTTCCATGGGCAAAAAATTTTAGTAGAGTTTCCCCAAGCTAGGGCTTCACCAAAAATAGTTTAGCTAAATAAAAAAAACATCCATATAACCTAATGGAATGATCTCAACCTAATTGCCTTGATAGAAACAAAAATGACCAATACTATAATTATGATCATGAAAATATAAAACCAAAACAAGTCCATGGTGGGTCATAGCCCCTTTTGGCTAGACCAAGTTCTAGTAAAAAATATCCATGATATAAACCATAAATCATGCCTTCATCTTCCTTATAAAACATACAAACCAAACATGATGACTAGATCATAAAAGATAATATGAAGTCATAAATCCTTCAATCAAGGATAGATAATGTAATCGAACAATACTATGTCATTCAAAGAAATATTAATAAGTGTTGCAACTTGAAATAAGACCAATCTCAAACTAAATAGAGATAGTGATCAAGAAAGTAGTCTAAATTGACTAAGGAATCAAATAAATTTGTGCACTTAAATTCAATTTTAAGTCAAATAATGAACAACATAATCAACTCAAGTATAAGTAATTACTCAAAAATAAGCCATAAAATTGTCAAATCAAGTTTTTGTATTTTCTTTCTCTTTTTCCATCTTACTCAATTGTTTAGGTTTGAGTACAACCTAAATTATGTACTTGAAAACATGCATTCATATAATAGACAATCAGTAGTATCTAGACATCTAAATAGTAGTAACTGCACTATATAATCATAACTTCAAAATAAATATCCAACTGAACTAAATTAAAGTCATTAATGCAGAAAGAATTCAATATCTAGATGTGAATCATAATTATTATATTAGATAACTATCTTATCAATATCATAAATGATCAAATCAAAAATTATAAAATTATAATACAATAATAAATAGATAATTTATCTAATAATTAATAACAAAACATACTAAATAACAAGTAAAACAAGTTCAACTAAGTAGGGTCATGACACTAGGACATACATATGACATGCTTTACAAGTATACATGCTTGATTGGTATTATTTATCATAGAAGTGGAGCATTACATTTCAATTTTATACACATGTTTTTCATAGTACACATGATTTGGGTTCATGACATACATGTTACATATCATACATGGGTGTGAAGATGAATTACATTATTTACACCCCAAGGGTCACCATTCTATATTAGGGGATTATTTGTATACTTATCAGGTTATATATTTATATGCTATTCAATTAATCATAATAGACTATTACACATGAATCTATATTTATCATTATTTATAGAGTGATATTTCATATGGATATTTTTCTTTACTATTCTAGAAGATGACTTTGATTGATTATGCAAGATAATCTTGGTTATTTTGTATATATTTAATATTGATTATTATTAAAAAAATTGACCATTTATGTGTGTTATACTACATTATTATATTATTAAATCAATTATGTGTTTTCATGTTATGATTCAGTTGTGTTAGAGTATCTTCTAGTCCATGTCATGGCCATGTTGTGTCTATGTTAGTTAGAATTAGGTCAAATTCAAGTCATTATTGAGTGTTTGTGTGATTCATGATCATGATATTAGGTGTATGTTCATGATTATATATATGATTTTTTTATAATCTTAGAATCATTATTTATATCACACATAATTATATTATGTGTGATTCCATGATTTATATCATGTAATTACTAAATTTCTAATTATTACACGCTTAATTTATATATCTACCTGGCATAAATCTTGAATTCCCATTGCCTAAGATTAAATATTTCATACATTATTAAATCATTGAATATTTATATAATGTAATATATTATCATTATTTTATGCATACTTTACATGATTAGTTTTTTTATTAACATATTGTGTACATACATATTTATTTTGAGATTATTAATTTATAGTATTAATCCCTAATTAAAAAAAAGGCATATATAGTGGGTTTATCCTATAAATTTAAGCCATGATAACTAAACTATTATACATTGTATCATATTATGTGATTCATATGGAACAAATTAAGTGTATTGAGTCATATGCAAGGCATCTGTGGGGTGTTTTACATGAATGTGAAGAATAATTCAAATATTTTATGACATTTATTAGATAAAGTATATGGGCCAAATTGAGAATATTTATTAGATTGAGAATATTGAGTAACAATATAGGAAATAGGATAATGACATTATATATCAATTTGAGGTAAAAATAGATCAATTTTTGGGCATGAATGTTGTTCATGTAAATAAATTTATATTTATATATTGAGGATCAATGGGGAATGATGGTAATATATTATCACATTGGATTTAAAATATGTATATAGTGGTTGATCTTAAGTTTAAATCTACATATGAACCTATTTAAGGGTTCCATATTTACATACAAACCTATTTCTAGGTTTTAGTTTTATATATGAACCTGTTTCAGGGTAAAAATTTGACTTACAAACTTATTTCATGTTTCTAAAAAACAATTATGATAATATTCAAAGTCGTGTAGTTGATTTTTTTTTTTTACACTCAACTTATAGCACTCTTCTTCCACTGGTGGTTGAGGTATTAACACTCCTTGAATTATGGTTTTAATAGTATCATATCCTTATGAAATAATTGCCCCATGGCATTTTAAAAATAATTTCAATAGATATAATCATGGTTTTCATATTATTGGAACATAATAAACACTCAATCACTCAATGACTATTCATTGGAGTTCCCCAATCTAACTTACTAACCCATTTTTCAAGGAAAAACTTATGTCAAAAGTGTGATTAGATTTTTAAGTAAACAAAAGGATAACATGAATCAAAACATAAGTTTTAAGGAGAGTGAACACACAATAAATATTTACACATATATGAACAATGGTCTTATATGTCACAAACCTACACATTAACAATGGATATAGTAAAACATGAATACATGAGTTATAAAAATTAGAATTAAGCTACGTTCTTCACTCTTCCATTGTTTTTCCCATTACAAATAAAGTAAATGTAATATCAATCTCCCCTATTAAATTTATATTTGTATGATTACTTCCTAATTTTATATAGTTTTAATTTTTATATTTTTATCTTATTTAGATTGAATTAATCATAAATAATTAAAACACCTACAACTTACACTTAAAAACTTAGATTGACATGTTAAAGCATCACATTATTTTTGATAAAATTATAAGTACAAGGTCAGTATTTTAATCTTAAAAATATTGGAATGAAAAGTGACCCCCTAAAAATATTGGCATCATGAGTAAAAAAATTTGTCCTCATTAGGATCTAGAATTTAAAGTTATAGGATCAAATGATGAGATAGAGTATTATTAATCAACTAATTATGATAAAAATATTTTTGGAATAATATTTGGTGTTTTGGCTTTTGAAAATACTAGAAAACCTAAAATATTTTATGAATCCCTCTTTAGACTTGGTTAATTTTATCTTGAAATTACTATGGATATACCTAATTTATAGGTTACTATAGGATTTTCAAGAGAAGGTTTATAAAATATATATAATAAAGCTACCATTATAGCTTTGAGAATTGAGAAGATAAGGATCTTTATGACATACTTAGATGTATCCATTGGTAAGAAGTCAAAGGGAGTTTTGGAGTTATGTTTATTATGTTGTAAAAAAGAAATCTTAATAAATGGAAAATGGCAAAAATATATATTGATGTTATATTTTTAGATGCCATTAATATTTAAAATGTTTTTGTTCAACTTTAATGCCATGATTTATAACACTAAATTAATTATAGTGGAAAAAATCCATCTCAGTTTTTATCACTCCCATAGCTAAGGAAGTAGCCTTTAGCAGATGATATTCACCTACTAACCATCTATAAATTTCCCTCAGAGTTGAAATATTATATTTCTCCAAAAATATAGTATTTAAATGTTCCACCCTTTTCATTTTATTCTTATTAATATTTAATTATCATCGTATATACAAAATTTATAGAAGGCCATGTTATAGCTTATAAATGACAACCAAAGCACATCATATGGCCATAATATTCCTTACCTATTTAAGTAAGGGAAAGCAACTGTGACTTCTATTTTTGGTGCTTTAAAACTTTAGCCTTATTCAATCTTTGAAGACATGTGGTATCCTCATGCTATTAAACTCATGGACTATAATGTAAAATTAGCTTTGGATATAGTGAATACATCAGCTAGCTATTGAAACCATTACTATATGGACACCATAATTATATTTAGATATTTATATAGGACAATCTTCATTTTATGGAAATTAATAGTCCATAGATTATACATCTCATAGATGGTTTATTGGTTAACAACTCTCTAGGTGTTAATTTTATAAATAAGCCTTTTTGAAGTGATTATTGATGTCTCTAAAATATAAAAATCAAACTTAACCTCTCAAAAATCTTCTAATAATGAATATTATTTTTTAATATATATAGGTCTGAATCAAATCTAATTATTCTATAGATTATTCAACCTAGTTATGCACATAATCAATTTTATTAACATGAATCCAATCAGTTTTGAGTTTATATAAAATAGATATCATGAAAATTGGTTCATAAATTGAACATGGTTAGATGCACATTTATTCTAATGAGGGTAAATATGTGGGATTTAAAAGGCTCCCATAACCTATTACAAATAATTAATATTTAACATGAAAGTACAAATAAAATGTAAAATCTTACTAGCCTACTACTATAAGGATAAAAATAGTCAACAACCTTGAGAAAATAAGCAACAAAAAGGAAATGAAACTTTAGAAGGATAATATAACAAAATGACCTTACTACTCAGCTAATACTTCCAAGAATTTTCTATTAGAATATAGTCAATGTATACACTTTATCAAATGTTTTTAACATTGGTCATCCTTTACACATAATAAAGGAAGAGTATGAACAAAATAGGGATGTGGCCAATACTTTAAGAAAATACATGATTTTATCACAAGAATAATAATATGGATATCCTCATTAAAGGGTCAATGGTATATAATAATAAGAAGAAAAGTAAAGTAGGGGTAGTGTGGATCCCTCCTAAACCAGGATGGCTTAAGCTTAATCTTGATGGGGCCTATCATGGAAATCTAGGAGATTTTAGTGTAGGTTGTGAAATAAAAGATTGTAGTGGTTCATTAATAAGAACTACCTCTTTGAAACATCTATATGGGATAAATAATGAGGTAGAATCTCAAGTTTTGGTAGCTATGATAGAATTGGATTTAGAATGTGGAGTAACCTATCTTGAGATCTAAGGTGATTCTAAAGTCATAATTCAATATTTGTTGGGGAAAAAATCCAAGGCTTGAAATTTAGAAAACATTCTCTCACAAATCTGGGCTAAGTTGAATTTATTTAGTAGTTGGAAATGTTTGCATTTATTTCAAGAAATCAATAAAGAAGTAGACTTCCTAAGTAATGTTGGTATTGATAAAGAGGAGTCTGGGTTGATAATAATAAATAAATATGGATTGATTATGTTGGGGTTGAAATGGTATCCCTTTAATGTATTAATATTTTCCCTAGGTGGGTTTAAAGGTGATGGAGGTTTTTGAAAGGTTATGACTGTCCTTGTAGAGAGTGATGGATTAGGATTTGATGAGAGTAATTATTGCATTGCCATAGATTTTATGCACTTTCATTTTAGATCGTGTGAGCTATAAAAGAAAAAAAATTATCCTAGATGTGTCCATCACATTTTAGAAGTATGGGTTTGGGTTTTAGGATTTATTTCTTTACTGGTTGGATCCGTAAGTTTTTGAATCATTGGTTTGGCCACTGTGCTTTAATGGTGAAAAATATAGAAAGATGGGTTTTCTAGAAATCTCTCTAAAATGTGTCTCATAAATGTCTTTTGAGTGCTAGTTCTTGAAGTTGTAGATGTGTTAGAGAAAATCTTTGGAGCAAAAGTGATAAAAGAGAGAAGGAGACTTAAATTTAATTCAAACTTGGTGACCTTGTTCATGAGTAATCTATGTTTGGTTGTGATTGATAGGGAGTAGGTTAAGGAGCTAGTCACCTTTTTTATTTTCCTAGAGTATAGGATTGAGTTAATTTCTACTTTGGATAGTCTCCCATTTGGCCCTTTCTAGGACCTTACTTTTACTAGGAAAGATGGACATGGTTTTGTTCCCTTATCTTTGTTAGAAATTTTGGAAGATAGATTCACCTCCTTGGCTAAATTTTCCCAAGATGTGGAGGAAGTGTGCTTGAGTGTGGGTGGGGAGTAGGAACCCAAGGGTGTTGTTATCAATTTTTTTGGTATTCATTCACTCCTATCTTATAACTAGATAAATGGTGTGCAACAAAGAGGTCATTAAGTAGATTTTAGGCCATCAAATAGCTGGCATGTGCCTTTTTCCATGGCCATTTTAAGGTGCCTCCTTGGTGGAATGAGAAAAGGTTAATTTTTAAGGTGTGGGATAGCCATAAGAAGAGGTTAAATTTTTATAATTTATCTTATTTTGAGTCTTCTCTAGTAAAAAAAGTGAAGGGGATTACTGGGTCAAATAAGGATGATTATTCTCAGGGTCAGATGGTTAGGTATCATAGTTGTAGGGTAAGGCTTGTAATTAGAGGCCAGGATAGGTGGTTGAGATAGCATGGGAGGAGGTGGACATTATTGTGATAAACTAATTATAGGTAATCTATATATGGTTTTTATATTATTTAATCAGATTGGTGTTCTAGCTATTAGATTATAAGACAATCAATGATGTAGTAATGTATTACAGTAAGTTCTTAATATAAAAAAATTGGTATATAATTTTGGTTGGTGTTTTGTTGGTTAAATGCCTTGATGATAATATTATGAAGCCAAACCATTTTATTGAATTTTGTGATCTTATGGTATCAGTAAGGGGAACCATAAACTCTAAAATCGATCTAAAAAATAATATGGATCTCATACCTTCTTTCATTAAAATATTATAATCCTTATTAAGACAAAAGGATTTTTTTATTAAATAAAAATTAATAAATTCCATGATTAAATTTATAGGGTATATGTGAAATAAAAAATGAAAATTAATATCAACATATGAAAAATCATTCAAGCAAAAACATAAAGGCAATAATTAAAATGGATGAAATACATATCTAAAATATATCATGATTAATTTATTTGTGTTTTTAGTTCACCTTTAAAAAGTATTTATATCAATTGATAGAAATCATGGAGGTTGTGTTGTTTCTAATAAAATTATAGTTTAAATACAATGATATTATTATTTAATATCCATACATTTAGTTGAGGATACTAATGTGTGTCATTTTTAAATTAATTACACAAGTCATTAGATCTCTCATACTAATTTCATATTTTTAATTATAAAATAAAATTTAATCAAAATGAATGTGCACATATGTTATTTTATTTTTTGTGTAATTGCATTTGATTAGAGCTATGAATTGGACTAGGACATGATAGGGGCCCATATCCCTAAGTGATTAACTGGTAATGGCCATAATCAACATCAATAATACCACCAATATCCAAAAATAACCTTGAGAATAGTACCAATGGCCACAACTGGACTCACATTTCTTAGTGAGATTTGAACCTAGGTGGGGCTTGAAAAAGAAAATCCACTTTACAAACTCATCCACATCTCATTGGTAAAATGAATGTGCATATTGAATTTATCCTTTTTTTTTAATAGTTTTGAGATGGGCATGTTGGATGTCTTTAAATATACTTACATTTCCATGGATACCACTTTAAAATTTTAGTTTCAAATAAATATGATCTTATGTCATATGGATAACATGTTGATTAGATAGTTTGAGATATTGTTGTTAATAATTCCATTTTATTTCCACTTGTGATGGTATCATTCATCAATTATATTTTCTTCCTGAATAATGACTCTATCTATAACACATAATTTATATGTTTAAGGCATGGGTTTATTATATTTTATCCTTCCTAAGAAATAATGTTGTGATTCTACTTTTATTTTTAAGTTCCCCCCTTAATAGTTTGGTATTCATTTTCATGGTGGTTTTTAGTGTTCATATTGTTCGAGGAATTCATGAGAAAGAGTGGAGCTCATAGGAATATTTTATTTTTTAGTTATTGTTGTTAAGAGTATTTTGATAAATACTATAAAGGATTAAGAATTAACCATGGATCACAACATTAACATGTAGGATACCTTGCAAAGAAGTTATATAAAATCCTTGTATTAATCCTATGCTACGGGTTTTAGATCTATTTATTGAATCAATAATATTTATTTTATTATCATTATGAAAATAATCCTCCAAAATTTTGAAGCTAATCTAAAAGTGGAGAATGTGTTATATGTCATGTTTATTTTTAGCCACTATACATGTAGACTAGTGTATTAATGTGTAACTCTTATAATAATGTATTCAATATATTTTTCAAATGTATAGTAAGTCAATCATATGTTGACTTGGTGGATAAGATACCAATCAAGTAAAGTAGATAAAACATTTTAATCATCTTTTATTTATATCACAAGATTATTTATTTTAATTTAAGAACATCTTATATGAATTTTATTTTCTTAAAAGAACTTTATTACTCTTGGATAAATTGGAAATAAGTTATTTTTAATTTATGTAATGCACATTGGAAATTTCATGGATGCATTAGGAACAATGTGTGTTATCCAATCATTGAGCTAGACATACATTTTTTCACTTGTTTTGATAAATTTTAATTGATTAAATTAGTGTAAATTTATAGTATTTATTATTAAAAATACATATAATTTTTTTAGGACTCCATTAATTTTAAGATGTGGTTAGTGTCAATGTGTATTAATGCATTATGTTTTATATGTTTGACAAAAATACGAAGGGAGTACCCCCCATCTAGTACAACTTAAAGTGTTTGAGAATAAGTCATTTAATTATAGTGTGGGTGTAATTATGTATTTATTATGAGTTTATTTATATCCCATAAATGTAATATTTTTTTTTTGTTCATTATTATGACAATTATGAATAAATAAGAGAAATGATAAAATAGGAATTATATATGGGCTTCAAGTGACTTTTGTGCGTCTAAATATATCTTTTATTTATATGATCCTATGAGTGAGGTGTTTTTAATATATTAATTATGATATTATATATATATATATATATCTAAAATATTTTTGCTTGAACAAGTGTCAATAATGTTATTGATAAATAAATAGGACACATAGGCACAATGGGGTTTTTCACCTATCCAAATTTGATGAATTCATAAAATATTTAACACACAAGCATATTATAAATTTATAGGGATTATAACCTGGTAGCTAAAATTTAGAAGTGAGGAGAGTCAACTCCACATTGTATGTTGACTAAAGTCTAAACCCAATTCTAAAGGAGAATAAGTGAAAAAATATTTTCAAAATAATCCAAATCATATTCTCTTATTCATTAAAATCAAAAGTGTAAATTTGATCCCAAAAATATTATAAAATTATACCACTATCATCTCAAATTTAATTGGAATCATCATCTCAATTTTAACTAGAAACTCAATTATCTATATTTAATTCAATATAGTTTATATTCCATGACATGCTTAATACAAAAATTAAATAACTCAATTGGATTAATAAATTAATTAATTCAAATCTAATCAATTAAATTATTAATTAATATAATAATTGTAAAGTCCAATTTCATAATATAATTTGAGGTATGTATCATTATCATAATTTAGAGTGAAATTCAAAGATCATCATTATTGTATTTTTCTTTGAACTTTGGTGTAGATACTAAAATATAATATTCAAATATTGTAATATAAATATTGACCTCAAGTTATCCTAAATTAATTTTGATTATCTAAATATCTATCACTTTCCACTCCCACACAACTATGTATCAGTTATGATTCCAATCCATTCGATGTTTCTATTAGTCACCTACACAAACATTCTAGTCTATGCTAAATCATTGAAATATCCTACCCATACATTTATAAAAAACCACATCATAATTTATGTCTATAATACATTAACATCATACTCAGATAGTAAAATTGATTTTATTGTTCTATGATTGATATTACCATCCATCTTTTGCAATATCTATTTTAAGAATCAAAACCTTCTTTTAGGTCAACCCATTCACCTAGTATTTTGGTGGCATGTAAAATTACGTAATTGAGTATATATAAAAAATCAAGTAAAAACTTATTTACCAATCTCACATTCCCAATTATTTATTGAGTATAATACTACACATTAAATAAATGTATCCTATGATTCTAAATTTTAAATCAATAACTAGGAGAACTCAATAGCCATTCTGAAACACACCAACCCAAGTCAAGTGCTGAAATTTTCAATATTAAAGCCAAATTTATAGGTGAAATCATATAGTGAAAGAGAAAAATTACATATCTACACTAGTATTAAGAATTACATGTGGTTTGAATTATATATTAATAGTATTAGATATGTAGGTAGTGGTAAGTCATCAATGGGGGTGATTGGGGTAAATTAATCCCAACTAAACTTCCTAAATATTTATAGGTTTTCATCTTTCACAAAGGTAAATAGGGTTTCAAGGATAAAGAAGGGAATTTATATTTTTATGCATGAGTCAAGGGTCGCATATCACACATGTAGAGATATATAGATATGCACAATGAACTATACAGTCATAGAGATAAAAACTACTTAGGACATTAACATTAACCATAGTCACTACCATCAATGTTTATATCTAGGACTAATGGTACCAACCATGTGCACATAGAGACATGGTATAGATATAAATAATTCAAACACCTGATTCCAATCTCTTTATAATATTAGAACATAGTAATAGTCAATTAATTAGATAGTGAAGGTAAGTATCTTGATGTCCTTATTACTTTCCATAAATATTAAATTACATTATCATATCATTCTATATTAATGACAATCAAATTTATGATAGATTTTCATATATTATAATCTAAATTAATTCTAAAAATCCTAAAAGAGGGTAAACACTTAGAAATATGAATTCATTATTATTATTATTGATGTGCATAATTTTCATGTCATTTAGACCAAATTTATCCATTAGATCCTACTAAAATGTGTGAAAAAAGTATTTCATTTACATATTATCATTCTCTAACTCTATTATAAATTAATCTAACAAAAAAAAAACTAGTGAAATCAACATCTAATGATTATTCAATTTTACTTATTTGAATTAGGATGTCCTAAAATATTATAAAACTATAGATAATCATATTGTAAAAAATATAATAATTAATACACAAATCTTAATCAATATGAATATTATAGATATTTCACTTAGAATATCTAGAAATAAAAAATAAATAGGGTATAAGTGTACCTATCTTATTATGATATTATATCATCCAAAAAATGTCCACTTATTGCTATAAAAATATTTATATATGCTTTATCACTATTTATATAAGAAAAAAATGGCTCGAACCTTGTTTGAATGTTTCCAATAAAGTTTTATGCTTGAATTTAATTGGTATTATCTATAATTTACTAGTAGTGTCCATTTATGTTATGTAAGTCTGTAACACTTGAAACCCCTAAAACTACACATGTATATGCTTCTTCTATGTGTGTTCACCTTAAATCATGTACATTTATACATATTTTCATTCTCCTTCAATCAAAAAATATAGTTATGCTTATCACCATAAGATGGCCCTTAAAAAATAAGTTTGTAGTTTGGGTTAGATATCCCTAACCAATCCCTTCTAAATTGATGAGAATTGCATATGTTATAATACTTCTAAGAGACCTCAAACCAGATGAATTTATCCTATTTATTTATGTGTGCAACATTGTGACCAATCCAGAATATAAGGTAATGCTTAGGTTCTAACACTTTACACAATACAAATTTGAACTACATGTTTATTTATAATTGGATCTAGGAATATTCATTTAAATTATTTTTATATTTATATGTATTTTTTATAATTCCTCAAGAGAGTGGTAATTGATTTCATATTTTTTTAAGGGATTCTCAATGTGATTTCAAAGTTTTGAAGTGATGGATAACCATTATGTTATATTTATAAACAAATCTTTATTATTTCCACTATGAATGACCCATGAAATGTGTTTAGGCTAACCTAATTGAGGCTTCTTAATTTTACAAATAATTTGTTGAGTGATCTTGGACACTATCAATAAGGGTAGATACATGTGGTAAATACAATATCTAATCATTACTAATACCATATTTGGATTATAAATAAGTCATCTATGATATGTAAAATGCATATGTAGGATTTGGAAACTTATTATATAGATTAGGTTGATCATAAATAGGTGTATTTGTGGAATAGGGTTGGCCAAAACAATATATGGGTAGATGAATAGAAGGAAAGTGAGCACAAGAGTCAAGTGTTTGTTTAATTTACAAGCATGTAAAATGTGTGTAGATTTGATGTTGTGAAATTTTATAATACAAATATTAGGTGTATACATATTCCCCCCTTTGATATGCTATTGAAAATTCAAAATTAAATGGATAAACTAATAAATTTGGTATATTTGATAACCACCCTTTGTGTTTATAGGTATGCCCATATTGTCCTATTCAATCCTTTTAAAAATTACAATAAAACATGTATACATCAATTCCATCTAAAAATAATAAATTTAACATAATATAGATCATTTAATCACATAACACTAAAAATCTAATCAATAAATACACCCTAGGGTACATGAACCAAGCTTACACTTGTTGAACTTGTTTAGAGAATAACATGGAATGATCATTCCACAAGGAGATGAAATAATTTAAATTATGATTTGAGTAGTATAAATGACTCAACCACCATTACAAAATGAATTTTATAGGTTGAGTAATGTAAAAACCTCAACTACCTTAATTTGAATGTAATCAAATTCCATTTTTTGGAAAATTAAAATTAGGTTCTTATGTAAGAAATGGATCCCTAGAATAGGTTTTTATGTAAAAATAGAACTTAAAAATAGGTTTACATGTAAAATTATCAACCATTAAAAATAGAATATAGACACAAAATGCTTACATACTTCCATTTTTCCTGACCAATCCATAATTGTAAAATAGAAAATATTTTTCATGAAAAAAATTCATGCCTTTTCTAATCTATTTGTACCTCAAAGTGAGATAGAATTTCAACATATTTTTGACATAATATCTTAAAATTCCTCCATTAATTCCCCAAAATCCTATATAATCCCCACATATGGCTTAATCTATTCAATTTGATCCATTTAAATTGCATAATCCATTTTAAAAAATGGAATACCTTTTTGTCATGGACTAAATCTATAGGGATAACCCATTATATGCCTCCTTTTGATATAAGTGATGAAGCATGTGAATCACTCTTATGAAAATAATGACTTATGTGAACCATGTGTTATATATAAATGTATAATCATGTAAATTATGTATACAAATAGGATAATAAATGTAATCATATAAATATTTTATCATTCATACACATATCAAACATGTAACCCAAATAAATGGGAATACAAGGGTCAATTTGATGTCGTCATGGTTATGGGTTTTATTTTTTTAAATTATGGATGATATTAAATATATAATGATGTTATTGATATGTAGGAATGTTATATGTGCATAAAATACATGTCTTATTAGCTTAGATTACTTAGGATAAACTATGCTTCTAAGTATTATCTTAACACATTTTCCAATTAATTCGATTACTTGCGGATATTTCATATTTTATAGATGCATAGCTAATTTTTTACATTTATATAGGTGGATAAATCCTTGATTTTTGTAAATAAATGGAACATGTAAAAAAATAGCATAGTTACAAATTCAAATTTTAGTTGAGGCTCTTTCTCTAGATGATCAAGGCATTTTGGGAAAAGGGAAATTTAATGTTATAACCTTAATTGTTGATGGATGTGGTTAAAGTATTGGATCATCTATTGGTAATGGATTTTTTTATTATGGATTGAATATAGATCAAGTTAGTATTATTTATTTTAAAGTGGATCTACTATAATCCTTGAATGAGATTGAGTTTAATGTGTGTGGGGGAATGTCATCAATTCATTATTATAAATCAGATGAGTTGGTTAATGATTGGGCTTATGTAAATATTGAACATAAAATTTTAGGTGATGAATGGTGGGTTGGGATAATTTAATTGGAATTTATAATATAAAAATGTTATGAGTGTTTTTAATACATCACATGATGTGGTTTTTAGTGTTGGAATGATAACTACCATGAGTATCCTTGATCTCAAAACAATTGGAAATGTAGTTGTTGGCAATAATTTATTCAATTTTGAGATGATAGTGATATGTGAATTCAATAATTATTTATATTAAAATTATATGAGATTTAATTATAAAAATACATAGCAAAAATTAAAGGGCCACTAGGCATACCTAAATTTCCTTGCATTAGTGGCCAAGGTCATATTTGAGTTGTAAAGAAAACTTGTTTCCTTACATATTTATTTTATTTATTTATGATTTAAATTTAATATTATATGATGTCCTTATTTACCCAAGTATCTTGGTATCCACACTCAACCTTATTATTGTAATAATCAAGGTGATAAATGATAAAAAAAAAATCTCTATTAGTTTATTTTTAGAAACCCTTTATTCCTCTATAAGTTGGTAAATTCCTTCCCACCTTCTCCTATATAAAATACAACCCATTTCTTAGGTTATAGATTATGATTTAATTTTCATCTATATAAATAATAGATGTATATGGTTGGATAATTTTTTATTGAAGAATAATAGAAATTGAACTACATCTATGAGGTAAAAAAAATCATAAAAATAGCATTTTTTGTTGATGCAACACCCTTAATAATTTTATACTTGGATAAGGAATTTTAAGCTTGGATTGGGGCCTTCAAATTTTTCATTATATAACAAATTATTTTGGAATGAGTGTTATTCTATTTTTTGTCTCTAAAATATCTTCAAAACACTATATTTATTTTTGATATTATATGATGTCCTTATTTATCCAAGTATCTTGGCATCTACAAAAAAATCATAAAAATAGAATTTTTTGTTGACACAAAACCCTTAATAATTTTATACTTTTCTATGGAATTTTAAGTTTGGATTTGGGCCTTATATTCATTATATAACAAATTATTGGAGAATGAGTCTTATCCTATTTTTTATCTCTAAAATATCCTCAAAACACTATATTTAATATTATATGATGTCCTTATTTACCCAAGTATCTTGGCACCCACATTCAACCTTATTCTTGTAGTATTCAAGGTGATAAATGATAAAAATAAATACCTCTGTTAGTTTCTTTTTAGAAACCCTTTATCCTATATAAGATGGTAAATTCCTTCCCACCTTCTCTTATACAAAATACAACCCATTTCTTAGGTTGTAGATTATGATTTAATTTTCATCTCTATAAATAATAGATGCATATGGTTGGATCATCATTTATATAAGAATAAGAGAAATTGAACTACATCCATTAGGAAAAAATCATAAAAATATCATTTTTGTTAATGCAAAACCATTAATAATTTTATCCTTGGCTATGAAATTTTATGTTTGGATTGGGGCCTTCAAATTATTCATTATATAAAAAATTATTGGAGAACGAGTGTTATCATAAAAATAGCATTTTTTGTTGATGCAACACCCTTAATAATTTTATACTTGGATATGGAATTTTAAGTTTGGATTGGGGACTTAAAATTATTCATTATATAACAAATTATTGGATAATGAGTGTTATCCTATTTTTTGTCTCTAAAATGTCCTGAAAACATTATATTTATGTTAATTTTCTATGATATACAGTATATATAATAATTACAACATATTTATTTATGTAAATAATTGTTTCAAGTTATATCTTATTATAAACAAACATAATATTAATTAACACATGTTTCTCTTTTTTTATTTCACAGGATAAAAATGCTTTTGAAACTGGAGCTATGAACCAGGAAAGTAAGGGTTTTGACAACTAGACCCACATCTAGGCACAACAAAGAGGATAATGGATCCCCCTAACTTCCAAGCATATGATAAGGGGATTTAAGGCTCTCTCAATGAGCCATAAGAGAAGTATAGGTACCCACTACCAAGGCAAGACTAGAGAACATGAGGGTTTTAAGGATTCCCACAACCAGGGGTTTGAAGAATCTTGTAACCTATAAGTCCATCAAAGAGGGTTTTGAAGGCTCCATCAACCTTTAACCAATGGATTAAAGGTCCCATAACTTAAGTAAGACAAGATAACATGAGGTTTTTGAAAGATCCCTCAAATTTTTATAGGTGGAATAAAGGTCCCATGACCAAAGCAATACATAAGAACATGAGGGTTTTAAGGATTCCAACAACTAGAGGTTTTAAGGGTCTCATAACCTATACTACACAAAGGAGTTGTTAAATAAATTTAGAAGGATAGTGTCCTTCTGTCATGACTTCTTGGAGGGTACTACACACCAAAATAACTACTAAAAAAGGGAGGTCTGCCACCACCAATATCTATCATATGGACACCAGACAGTAAAATAATAGAAAGCATGTTTATCTTCCCACTAATATTCATAACCTAGTAAAGTACAATAAGAAAAAAATTATAAAACAAAAGTTCACTAGGAGAAGGTCTTCCACCTCTTAGGCCATCCACACAGCTTCCACCTAGCTGATTCACAACCAGAGGACTAATCTTCCCACATAAATTCACAATCTTTTTAATAAAACATAGTAATGAGGGTTTTAAGGTACCCACAACCAGGGGTTTTGAGGATCCCATAACCTTGAAATTACATTAAAATAGTGAAGTTAAAAGGTTTGACACCCTTCACCATGTCATTCTTAGGGATACTGCTAGACATAAGACCATCTAAAAAAGAGGGTCTTATACCACTTGAGACTTCCTCATAACTAAAACATTTTTTAAGGAACCAAAAGTGAACTCCTCTGTAATCCACTTTAAAATAGTAAAAGATACTGCCAAATAGAAGACCATTTATAAAAGAGGGTCTTCTACCACCTGAGACTCCTACACAGCCAAAACATTTTTAAGAAACCAAAGGTGGACTCCTCTAACATCCACTTTAAAATAGTAAAAGAAAGTTATAGTAAAGTATGGTCCTTATAAACCCATAAAATGGCTAACCACATAATATATCAATTTTAAAAGACTTATAGTGAAATTTAATAATCCATTATCTAATAAATTAGGTGGGGTTGAAACATGAACTCCTCTAGCTTCCATGTTAGATACTGAATAAGAGGTATGAAAAATGGTAATGTCTCCTTCAAAAACCATGCCATATAAGTGACTAAGGGGATAAGATCCACCAGATCCCATTAGTTCTTGAAAATATTACATAGGGTGGAGATTCTCATCAAGCCTCCCACACAAGATCTATAGAAAAATGAACTTGATGGGGGTGGAACTCCCCTACCAACCCAAAAAACTAAGTAGAAACTAATAGAGGACTATAAAATCCATGCCCTTCCACTAGAAAATCCTTGAAAGAATAGTAGATCTAAGTAAAACAAAAAATTAGAGGGAGAGCACAAGTCTCCCCTATTTTTGTTTCATCTATGTTCAAACAACACACCCAACCAAGTATTTATGATAAACATGACACCAATTTTACACCACTAGGGTAGCATCTAAGGGAAATAAAGTACCAAGACTAGAGACCCAAGAGTAGTGTAGCACATCATAACTTCTCCATGGTACTAACTTTATGCCATAATAAGTGTGAACCCTCAGGATAAAGTAGAAAGACTAACATATCTTTGCATGTCCACCAAAAGTATTGGCTAGCAATTGATTAAGCTTAGCTAGTGCCTGACATGTTGCCATCTAAGCCAAAGAGAATAGGTTGGATCCCCTTTATAGTCCTTGACATGAGAATGGGTGGATTTGGGTTCTACAAGATGTTTTGCTTCAATCTCTATCATGCCCTAATCCCAAGCCTCTTTAAATTCATCATCCTCATTGTTATCATTCTCTCCTCCATCCTCCTCACTAGGTTCATCCCTCCCACTGCTTCGTTCAAAATTTCCACACATGTTTCTCTTATTTACTAATAAATGTATAGATTTTTGTAGGATCAGATACAATACCAATTGCTTCAGGTTTTTTTATTTACCAATAGGTGAAGAGATTTTTTTAGGAGCAATTAATGCAATAAGCCTTTCCTCATCAATAGATATATGTAATATAATGGAGTAAATTGTTGTAGGTATCTATTCCTCATCAATAGGTAAATAAATTTATGCAGTCACGGGTGTAGGTTTTCCTCATTAGTGTATCCTTTTTTACCAAAAAACATTGATATCCTCAAAAAAATCATAAAAATAGAATTTTTTGTTAACTCAACACCCTTAATAATTTTATACTTGGCTATGAAATTTTAAGTTTAGATTGGGGCCTTCAAAATATTCATTATATAACAAATTATTGGAGAATGAGTGTTATCATAAAAATAACATTTTTTGTTGACGCAACATCCTTAATAATTTTATACTTAGCTATGGAATTTCAATTTTGGTTTGGAGCCTTCAAATTGTTCATTATATAACAAATTATTGGAGAATGAGTGTTATCATAAAAATAGAATTTTGTGTTTATGCAACACCCTTAATAATTTTATACTTGACTATGGAATTTTAAGTTTGGATTGGGGCCTTCAAATTGCTCATTATACAACAAATTATTGGATAATGAGTGTTATCCTATTTTTTATCTCTAAAATATCCTCAAAATACTTTATTTATGTTAATTTTCTATGATTTATAGTAAATATCATAATTATGACATCTTTATTTATGGAAATAATTATTACAAGTTATATTTTATTGTATAAAAACATAATATTAATTAACACATGTTTATCTTATTTACTAATAAATCTATAGATTTTTGTAGGATTAGATACAATACCAATTGCTTCAAGATTTTTTTCTTTACCAATAGGTGTAGAGATTTTTTTAGGAGCAAGTAATGTAATGATCCTTTCCTCATCAATAGACACATGTAATTTAGTGGAGTAAATTGATGTAGGCATCCATTCCTCATTAATTGGTAAATGAATTTATCCAGTCATGGGTGTAGGGGTTTCCTCATTAATGAGTCCTACCTCCACTTTAATTGCGATAACTAGGGATTACAACCTATTAGTCTTCTATGGTAACTCTTTAATACTAACCTTGAGGGATTTCATCTCTTGTTATATAGAAACCATATTTATATTATTTATCTACCCTACATCACCATATATAATTGGATATCCCAAAAAAATAACTTTCTCATACATTGGTTCATTTGCACAAGGTTATTATGGTTGGGGAAAAACAAATTCTATTTTTTTTAAATAATACTATATTAGATATAGATAAATCATGGAGTATAATATTTTTTATTTTACCTCTAATATGAAATCTTAACTAAGTTTTTTAAATAGGTTATTACTTTGACATCCTTCCCCATAAATGGTGCCAAAGTTTTAGGGCTACATAATCAAATTTTTAGTTATATTATTGAGAAAATATCCTCCAAACTTTAGGTGACAAACTAAATAGGTAGTTGTATAACCTATAAATATGTAAACATTCACTTAATTATCAACCCAAGTATTTATACTTTTAAAAGGCATCTACACTATGTAGGTAGCATTATAATTCATGATTAGTTGAGCTGATTACAATAATCAAAACCACAGAAATCTCATAATAGAAGAAATGAAAACATAATATAATTTATGGTAACTAAGAATAGTTAAAACCATGTATAAATTTTTAATAACCACTTTGAGTCCAAATAGAAATGAATTATCCAATGATACATACCTTATTTTAAGGAATGATGGATGCCCAACAACCATGGAATAATTTTATCTCAAACTATTAACTAAGACTTATAATTCATAATTTACATCTATAACCATTATTGGGGGTGGCATGTATTCATTAACTATGTCTTCTTATAGTTAAGTTCTATGAGCAGAACAACCAATGGCTATAAGTAAATTGTACACATTGTGGTGAAACATTTTATATCCATTAGTTAGATACATATGACTCCTTCATATTATCTATATGTTTAAAACATCCTTCAATTAAATAAGTAAACATGAATACCTTGAATTCTTGTTACACCATTATTAATATAAAAACTAACCAAATCATTAAATTATACTAGTTTATATAGTGATAAATAGTTTAAACAAATAATATGCATATACATCATTAATATAATTTATGCACATATCAACATAGTATGGTCCAAAAGAGTTTGGATATAAAATTAAGGATATGTTTAGGAAAGACTAAGTAGTAAGATGAGTGACATTTATAGGCCTCATCATGTTCCTTATGCTAATGATATTCCATGATTCATAGATTTTGATGTTCTTATCCATGTCACATATTAAAAGTATCAACCATTCCACTTAACTATAAATATTTATATTCTTTATCACACATCCTCTTATTAATTCTAATTTCAATTACATGTTTTAAACCTTTTCAATTTATTTATAACATACATACTCTCCAATATATCTCTTCATAATTTGAACCTATATCTAAATCTATCATTCTATTATTATGTCATTCATAGTAGGGATACAAATCTAGCACACTAAAAATAGAAAAAATTCAATTACTTCAAGTAACTCAATCTCATATGCATTATTTGTAAAAAAATTCAATACTCAACATGGTGTAATTTTATTTCATTTTAACATATTCTAAGTTATTTTTTTAAATATTTATTTCCTAAAGTGTGCCAATAATATGCCTCAAACATTATATTCAACTTTATTTTTATTCATGTATATGTGTTTATTATACTATGTCAAACTCTTCCTCAATATTTCAGGCAGTGCTTATACATATCTCTAATATTTTCTACAAAATCCTATATGATTTTACTTTTCCTTTGCTCACTATTGATGTCAGGTAACTCCATAAATCCTCTTTTACTTAACCCATATATATTATAATATAGTGTATTTATCATACTCATATTAAATAAATAATTATATGTAAGCTTATCCTACACAAAAATATTATCCCATGTTCTTAGTTTTCTTTCAATTAAACATCACAACATTTTTCCCAAATTCCTATTGACTACCTCTATCTACCAATTTGTATAGGGATAATATACTGAATTGAACTATAACTTGGTGTTAAAATTCTTCCAAAAAATACTCTATAAATGTCTTATGAATTTTATATATCTATCTCATATTATTCTATGTGGAAAACCATGTATCCTTACAATTTATTTGTAAATTTAAAAAGTTATCAATATTTATGGCATTAATAGTCTTATTACAATCTGAAAAAAGTGTCATATTTGAAAATATATCAACCACCATAAATATTAGATCATTTCCTCTTTTGGTTCTAGACAATAATAAAATTAAATCCATAGTTTTAACCTCCCAAGGTATCTCTAGAATATGAAACATTTTATATAATACTATTGTCTAAATTCTCCCTTTGACTAGTAAAAAAAAATACACTCTTGAATAAATTTATGCCTATTTTTTCTCTTTTTTACAATACAAAACGTTTTCCACCACTTGTAATAATGTAATGTCATAATCAAATGAACTAAAAAATCTCCACTATATTTTTCCTTAATAAAATTATCTCTCATTTAACCTTTAGGAAAAGACAATTGCTTTCCTTGGAATTAAAAACTTTCTTGAAAAAAAAACATGGTGTCTTGTCACCACTAATTAGTTATGCACATGTCTTCCATGCTTCTTGAAAAAATTAATCAAATATATAGAAAGAGAGAAAGAGAAACACACACATACACATATAGGTCCTTCATAAGATCAAATGTTATCACTCTAACTCTCAAATCATTCAATAATAAAAATATACCACTCAATGCATTTTAACTTGGTTTGAGTTTCCACTCCTGTGTTTCAATGAAAATGAATAACTATGTAGGAATTTAACTGATTTAATATGTCATTGATTTAACTTAATATGACTATTTATTAAATTTAATTTCTAGTTTTATATATATATATATATATATATATATATATATAAACTCTCTAGGAAAACAATGTCTCCACCTTATGAGTGCTTGCATAATTGTATAGAACTATTGATTATATACTAAATACTTATTCTTCATATCAATCAATTTTTTATAAAATATGTGATATTTTTTACTTATTGAATCAATATTAAACCTAATGATAGACAACCAGCATCATAATTTTAGTCATATAAAATAACTTAACTACAATGAGTGTCACTTGAGACCACCCATTCCTACCTTAGCCATAGACTTATCTTAGGGCCTCTTTCAACCCTTATCCAACTTTCTTACAGGTATTACACATCCCTAGACATCTCAAATTTATTCCCAAACCTTCCCCTAGGGATATAGGCCCCTAATTCCCTAGGTTATTCTATTTAGACACTATTATGATTCTTTGGACACTAATAGACCATGTTAGTGACCAATAGACTATGGTAGTATCCCTTGCCTAATTTTAACCCAAATGGATATGTTTTAAATTAATAAGACACATAGGGTCATATTAAACCTATTTCACACTCTAAAAAATCACCAAATCAATATAAATACACAACTTTTATCCCTTTATCAACTAGATGGAAATCAGATGCAGATTACATAAACAAGCTTATAACAAATTATACAAAATTAGGATTATTGATCCTTATTATACCCTAATTATGCATAAATTCATGTACACCCACCCTAATATTAGAATACATAGATTTATAATCTCAATCCTCATTCAAAGTAATTAGTTTGATGCTTATACTAACATTTAATTTCACTTGTGCTAGCACTTAGATTGGGAGAAATACATTTGGTTTGATCTCCTTTCAAGGTAGTGTTATGTTGGAAACTCTAAAAATAATGGGGTGTTGAGGACATATATAATACCTATATAACATCACACTTTTGATGTTTATGCCACTCAAATACCCTAATAACATGGAGATCTAGGGTTTATATACAAAATTAGTCTAAAATGGGTCACAAATAGTGAAGAAAGTTTCATTTGCATAGGAACAGGCCTATCAAACTTAGACATAATTATTGTAACTTTAATGTACACCCCTTAAGGATGTTAAAAGTATCTCCTCATTTAATTGGTAATATAGAACCACCTTAGGGTTCTGGGTGACCCAACTTTGAGGTGGATCTCTATATTTTGGGCTAGTTCCCCTTGATGTACCACTTTAATCAATCCTACTACTGACACTTGGGGGGATGAAAAAAGATGATATGAGATGAAATTAAATATAATATAGGGTAGGTGATACACAAAATAATTTTTATAATCACACCATCTAACATTCACTTGGAACTGAGAAGAAGTTTGCACATACACTTCATCTAATGACAATCTTCCCTTTCACATCAATGTTTCAAGCATGGAGTCTTAAAAATATCCTAGGTTAGGAGGACTTAGATAATATGAATTCTAAGAAAAACTATTTAATATACTACTCACTATATATAAAATATAATTAGACACTTCTTTCTGACCTACAAAAGAGAGATTCCAAAACACACAAGGCACTAGAAAGAGTAACATGTGAAAGTATGCTAAAATACACTTGCACAAGACCAAAAATCATTATATGCACTTATTTAAATCTGGAATGAGGTAAGAAAAAACTATATTTATTATATAAAGGAATTTTTTTTAGGTATTCACCATACCCAGGTGGAGAGATCCGTACAATAGACCAAAAGGCTAGAATTTATAGAAATTATGAGAGGAGGGAGAGAAGGGGAAGCTCAAGAGTCACTAATACACTTTTTAAACTAAAAATATAAGTTATTTGTGCATTTAAGAGAGATATGGGTAGATCCATGTAATATCAATAGTTATAAGTGTCATCTCAAATCATCAAACTCTTGTAAAGTGTCCAAAAAACTCTTTTCCTTGCATAGAAAACTACCTTTATGATTTGCCTTCACAAAACTACTTCACCACTATAGTTTCTTAGGTATGATGATGGATATAAGTATGAAGGGATAAAAAAAATTCCTCACATGCATTGGATTAGTCCCTAATCATTCTTATTCTTTTGGCCATGCACAATCATCCATGATAGCCCTAAAATGACTTCTTCCCATGTACCTCTCATACTTGGCACCCAAAACCTTTCCAATTATATAATATAATATATTTAAAAGGAGGGATAACACTTTTAAAGAGTTTCCATATCATTATTTTCATCAAATATGCCTTAAAAGGCTTCCTAATTAGAGTTTCACCCTTTTTTCTTAAGTGTTCACTATTTGCCCACTGGACTAGATGAAATGAGAGAGGTATAATATACAATTATGAGATTATTTAATTCATAAAATTACCATGGATACTTATAAAAAGTATCAATATACCTCCCAAAGGTGATTTTATCTTTTGAAACCTTCTCACACCTACAAAACACATAAAATGTAAAAGAAAGCCTTGTTCTGCACTATATATACAAGTGTAGAACACCCCAATCACATGTGTCATTTACTTGTAGATTACTCTACAATTTAAAATTTTATCCATGGCATTTCCATTTAATTTAGATGCTTTAATTTCAACATTTCTCCAATCAGGTTTGTAGTGAGGGTTTACAAGGGTTTGGGAGTGGTTTCAAGTCTTAAAATTTGTTCATAAAGAAAAAACATTGGAACTATAATAAAATACCATTGAGGTATTCTTAAGGACCTTTAATAACATTCCAAAACACCTTAGGTTCCCATGAAAAGTCTCATAGAAGATACAAGCATCTTAAGTTGACTATTTGATCCCTTTTCATGTAATCCATAGGGTCTAAGTTCATTCCAAGTCAAAATGGATTATTGATGAGTTTTTCCTAAAAATTGAGGGTCTAGAAACCTATGTATATGTCCCATAAACATTATCCAATAATTTTAATATCTCATCAAGAGCTAGAAATAAGAATGACCATCCTTTAGGAACTAGGCCTAAATCTTATTTTCACAAGTCTACCTACTACCTAGGACTCAAAATGACCATTTTGTGTTTTCATTTCATATATATAGCTTGGAAACATATATTTCACCTCTGAAAATATGAATCAAATCATTTTAATTCGTGGAAAAGACTATAAATGAAAATGACCTCTTATTTCACCCCTTGGCTTTAAGCTTGCCTAATGGGTTTGACTACAACCCTTATTACCCAGGGCATCTTGTTTGGATTTAGAGATCTTATCAAGGTTTCCCATGTGTTTATATATGGTTTATAGCTTTTAAAACCTTATGGGAAATTATTCTCATTATTTTCCACCATTTTAGCCCATCTTCTAAAACTTACAGGGTTTAGGAATGGAGAGAGTACACTACCTCTGAGATAAAACAAAGGTATATTGTATTAGTTATCCCATAAAATCAACCATTTTATGTTGTTAAAAAAGTGGAAAGGGTACTTTTTACCAATTTTTAACCTCTAACTCGAAGATTTGACCATCCAAAACTATAAATTTCCCAAGTAGACTTTTTTGGGAATAGATTGTCTCCAGGTAGGGTATGAGGACTATTTTTAATGAAATTGGGAGCCTTTTTATTATTTTATTCTTCATTTATGAGATTTAATTTGGTCCATGAAATACTTTAATTAATTTATTCAATACATTTCATTGCACATATTTTATATGCTACATTATGCATTCTCACACTAAGCAAACTACTCATGTATGTCTCAGTTCTCTATTAGCTAACTATGTGAGGGCTTTCTAGGTCCTTGTAGGATTTCTTTGCATGAATTAATCATTTTACATGGTGTTTAAAGTTATAAAAACTCCATTAATATTATCATATTTACTTCATACTTCCTGGACCCATGACTATGTCTTCACCTCTTATGACTAACATAGTCTTCTTATTGACACCATGTTATACCTTCACCTATAGGTGTGAATAGTTTGGTATAGAGATTATGAAGATCATTACCTTTATATATAGGGTTTATAGTTTCTATATTTTATATCACTCTTCTAATCACCTAAAAGTACATCTTTAATCTATATACTAGGTCCTTTCTTAAATGACTGAGTAACTCTGTCATATCATATTGCATGTAGGTGTCAATGCTTTTAATGAGTTTTTTTATAACGTAAAAAAAATCCTATTAAATATATTAGTATCAACCAAACATGTTTATCATGATGAAATCAACCCATGTTATTTATAACCACAAATTCACATCAAGCTAACCCACTGCTTACTTGACTGAGACAACTTTGTTAACCCTGTTTGTAGATGAACATGTTTAGACATCAATGGTGATGTTCACAATATCTCAGTCTCCTCAATATTCATGCTCTTGATTTGGACTTAGTTTTTTGTCAATTTTATGACCCAAATATCTCTCCATGTCCAAGGTAGACTATCTAGATAAGGACTTTGCAGGGTACATGGTAGGGGACTATGTTTCATTATTTGAAAATATACCTGTAGGTGTTATTGTGTGTTTTAGGTCTATAAACAATTCAAAAGACCTCACTTAGCTTCCAAAATTACTATGATAATTATATATGATATTTATTATTGCATTTTTAACTCTTAGAATCAAGAGTTCCATGTTCCCATCTCATTACCTATGTAATCTGCTATAGATAACCATTTCCTATGGTCTGTGTATGGACTTTCAAAAATGTAGGAGAGATAAACAATAATCCATTCCTTTATTTAATGATTTTTAGGCTACAAAGGTTCTTTCAATAATTATGAGTCACTAACCATAGAAACAAGGTTTGGATTATTACTCTTTGAACTAAAGTATAATTTGAACTCTTTCCTATAGGTCTTTATTGTTTGCTTTCAATGGTCCAAGAGGGGTCTTTGAGCCTCCAAAATACCCTTTTCCACTTCTTATTATCATTTAAAACTTGGTGTGGACATTATCTATGGATAGGGATATAATATTAAGTTATCACCATGCATCATAAGATCTTGTACCTTCATCATTAAAACTCCCAAAAACCCTAAGGAGGATTATTTTACCATCTTAGGGAAAATGGTCTCAGTCTTAGTTTTGTCATCTAATGGAGATTACCTTCATTCTCCACTTATAAATTCACCCTTTAAACTTTGTTTGTCATACCATTCCATCATATCAGGTTAAAATAAAATATTCCCAAGTGTCTCAATATCACTAAATAACCCTCATATGCTCTACTCAGGCCACCTAGAAGTATGAATTTGACTATGAAGGCTAACATTGAGGAGAAGCATAGAGATTTGAGCATAGTTTTGACATTTTATGAGCTCAATACTTTTCCAAACATATTCAAATGTATATTCCTGATTCAAACATCTATATAAACCTTCATTATTTCATCTTAACATATAAAATCTTCTTCATGGTAACTAAGATAACTATAAGTGTGAAAGGACTAGTTTGAAAGCACAACAAGCCTAGAAGATATTTTATTAAGAATTTGGGAGATGCATAGCCAAAATTAGAATGGATAACCTATTTAAATTTATTATAAGACATGGATAAACATATAAAAACAACCAAATTGTCAAAACCAAGTAGAAAAATAAAAAACTAGCTCAAAACATAGACCCCTCATGAACGGAAGTGCATAAAAAGTTGTATGGAGTATAAGTGATGGTTAATAAAAGATAATATATTAAATAAAAACTTATTTCCATGTAAATTAATCTAACTTATAGTACCTTCACCCACCAATATCATTCCTCTCAACTCCAACTGTATAACCCACACCAAGCATTTGAAATTGACCTTTCTTAGTTTGCAAAGACAAGAAGGAAGAAATAGAAGTTTAAACTGAACTTTCTGATAAAATATCTACACACTAGACATTGAAAAAATTTTAGGGAGGTGAAGAGACACTTTTCCCACGTTTTTAGCTAGAAATTAACTTCCCAAGTCCATACAAGTGCCAATAAAGGCCTAAAATCAAGGGAACATTTATTTATTTTGCATATAAATACCTATTGGACTAAAATATGACTTAAAATAACATATTTTCACCTCCTCCACTTTTAAATATCTCGTTGTGACAAAAATGGTTCCTTGAAAGTCCATACAAGTCATTTATTATGCTAGAAATATGCCAAAATGACACTTTTTGCACATAAGACATGGTAAAGGATAAATTAATTACTTGAAGGCACCTTAAAACATATAAAATACCATATTAGGACATATCCAACATACTTTTAACCTTTTACCATGTTTGACTAGAGTTGACCAGGGTTGACTAGACTAGTAAAAGGAAGACAAGTAAGATGATAGACCAAAATGACACACCAATAGGACATATGGAAACATATAAAAAGATTATAAATATATTTTTTGACCTAATTTTAATAAAATTAAAATTTGGTCAACAATAACTACTTTTAAAAGTTTATATTAGTCCCTGCACAAGCACACTAGTGCTTAAAAAGAGGACACTAGCATGGTGCACTACTATATAATGTACCACACTACTTTCCATGAGGATTAATGAAAATTTTACCCTATCCACGACATTTTTATTTGCTTATGTGTAATTTTTATACTTCATATCATTCATCTCAATCAATTTATAGCTAGTTACTTATTTATGTCATTCATTTCTATTTTTAGAAATATCAGATTAGGTCAATTCTTATATTAGTGGTTATATTTATTTTATATATGTTCCCTAATTTATGGTAATTAGAACCTTTAACAACCTATGGTTTACATTCTATAATCCCTTAAAATATGTGATAGGTTTCCCTTATTGACTCAATATTACACCTAATTATAGATCACTAGCATCACAATCTACTTGAAATAATTTACCAAAATCTAGTAATATGTTTAGTTATTTTATTTTTTAAATTGTTTTAACTTATATTTTTCTTATATTTTATATAAAAAATATTTCCATTTTTCCTCATTAATTTTCTAAGTGTTGCATACATCCCACATAAATTCCTAATGAACATATTATTAAACCTCACCAATTCATAAAAACTACATCCCTTAAATGTATTATTATGTAGTGATTGACAATATAATATATCTTGCATCTTCTCTAGATCCATATTTAAATATTATTGAGAAATCACAAAACCCAAGTATACCATTTCCTTTTGAATAAAAAAATATTTCTTCATATTCATGAGTACATTTTCATCTTGAAGCTTATCTTGCACTTTGCACAAATGTTACAAATATTATTTATTTTTTATACTATAAATAAGTATTCCATGAAGATACACAATTAAAAATTTATACAAAAATGGATTAACAACTTCATTCATTAATCTAATGAATATAATTTTTACATTAGTTAACCCAAATGGCATAGGCAACCTATCATATAATATTTTCTATGTTTTGAATGCAGGTTGACACTCATTGATGAACTAAGAGAATAACCCTAAAAGACCTTATA
This sequence comes from Torreya grandis, assembly GCA_037957365.1. NCBI lineage: Eukaryota > Viridiplantae > Streptophyta > Pinopsida > Cupressales > Taxaceae > Torreya > Torreya grandis. Next base: position 132,625 of record JARHVA010005171.1, on the reverse strand, counting down.
AAACCCATGTTTTATCATTTTCAATCAATAATAATAATATCAAAAGTTTCATTTTTTACTCCTTGTATATAATACTAAATTAACATGTATATATATTTGGTGTTTCATGATTAAACTATTTATTTTACAAATAATATTGAATAATTTATTATCACTATTATTTTGGATTTATTACTATTCTATTAAGTGTAGATATTAAAGAAAAGTATGAAGTATATTAGTTACCCATAGAATTTATATATATTTATTGGATCACTCCCATGCTAACCCATAGAAAGAGGGTAGGCTAATCCGTAACAATTAGGTATGATAACCTATAGAAAATGGGTATCCAACTCGTAGCAACTAAGTGGCCAACCCATATTAACAATTACACCAATAATTACAACCCATATTGAAATATGTAGTAATTATTATAACCATTTTAACACTCTTTTGGAACTGTGATGGTTAGTTGGTGGTTTGAAGTAGATTTCTTCCACAATATGAGGTACAAAATGGGTATTATAGTCTAGGATAAAGGTAAGTCAGAGTTAGAGTTCCCCATCATCATTCCTTATCCATTAGATTAAACCTATAATACTATTAAAACAAATAAATATATTTTTATCTTCCTACATCTTATTTTGTTCCATTTTATGATTGATTAGTTGTAAGTTTATCATAAAAAATGTGTAATTTATTTCCCTTAGATTTTGATAACACTTAGAATGTAGTTTATATTTTTTTATTGTAACTAGAAGGTATAAATTATAAATTAACCTTTTTATTTAAATAAAAATAAATAGGTACATATTAAAATTATAAATTAGATATAAATAACTTGTAAGATAGAAGATTGAATTATGTTCTAAAACTTTATATTTTTGTTGTAGAAATATTTTTATTGTTAAAATTTTGTCAATGCAAGAAGTGGTTTGAAGTACTCAACTTTAAGAAGATGAAGGGACTTTAACACAAGTTAAACTAAGGTATGGTCCAACTAAGAGTGATTTTTTAAAATATCATGTTCATTAGTTTAGATTCAATTCTAAATGACATGAATTCATTTTTAATTATTTAATTAGAACATAAGATCGTTGTTATTTATTTATACCCAATCATTTTTTATTCCTATAATTTAAATTACATGCACTATGAGAAATCTTCCCAATTATGTTTAGATTTAATTTTGTGTTGTTTACCTTCCTATTATTTACTTTCCACTCAATTTTATTAATTTTTTTTATGTAAGTGTGTTTCAATATACACAACCTTAATCACTTCAACCCTAAAATAAGACTAGTTTTGCATATACAATGTCAACACCTTTCCGAATACATGCCTTGGGTTGTCAATTAGTGGAATTAGTAGGATAAATTAATAAAATAGATGCCCTTTAGTGACTCTTATAGGTTATATGAGATCTTTCCTACCTCAAGTTTAATTGATGATTTTATTCTTCTCATTTTTTTTTCCATTTTTAGGGATAGGTGTTAAACATTGGTATCTTAGGATGTTGACCTAGAGTTATTTCTTTATATATCAATTTCCCTAAATTATAGAGTAATTTATTACTTTCTAGTCAATATTTTAATTTTTATAATTTATATTAATCATAATATTTATGTTCCCTCATAGAAATAACCCTATGTATAACATGTTATAATGATCCAAAATAAAATATAAATAAGTGTATGCAGAGCTAGAGGGATCACTTACACTTAGGTATATTCTTACCTAAGATATTTAGTTTTGATATAGGAGTAGAATTTAATGCACCACCTTCAACAAATACAAGTCATATAAGAAAACATGTATCCATTCCATCCATATCATTTGAAATTATATCAAAAGAGGTGATATCTAAAAGGTTATTGGATGAACTAGTGAATCAATCTAAGGAAAATGGACAAAAAATATATTTATCCCCATAAAAAATATGTCCTTGTGGGAGTACCAAATTGAAAAACTTATACAAATGAATATAGTATTTAGTTTACTTTTGTTTCACCTATAATTCTCTCCAAAATAGAGTATAGATCCCTTCTATCCCCAAATGGAAATATTGAACTTGTATTTGTAGACCCATCTAAGCAAGATGACATATTTATAAACTTCCTAATTTAATTTTTATAAGAGTTCATTCCATCACCCCCATATAAAAAATATCCGTTTCCCCTTAAAAATACTACATCCATCATTAATTAATTTTCATGGGCTAAGAATATTAACAAATAATTTGAAGCATGGGTTACAAAATTTATTAGTGCATGAGTGGTTCAAAGAATCATGGGAGACATGGAAGGAGAAACTGTTAGTAGTAAATTCACAAAATTTTAGTTTTCGATTAACACCACCATGGGTAATGCACCCATGAAAAACATTTCCCTTTTAGAGTTTCCTAAATTTAGGCACATGGTAAGTGAGGACCCCAAAACATTTGACTTTTATCTAGATGGAATGTGCCATATTTATGACTACAATCAAGATTCCCACAAGATGCAATTATATATAGATACTCTCAAAGATGTATCCCTCAGATGGTATATGGGATTAAAGAAGAGTATAGTCACATATTATAAATATAGGAGGGATATATTTATCTTGAAATATTGGTACTATTCCATAAGAAAATATTTCAAAAGGGATGACATATTTTGGATGTCATAAAAAGATGAGGAACCACTTGAAGACTACATGAAAAGATGTATGTTTATTATCCAAAATTATAGATAGAACAAGATGCATTTATATTATATTAATTTGATATTCATAAAATGAGTTAATGATGAATTCTTAGAAATATTAGATCTCATGAGCCACATATATTTATCACAAACATAATTTGATGAGTTGATTATCTTGTATACAAATTACTCCAAGTATACAATGAATAATACTAAAAACAACTAAGAATTTCAATCATCATATTCCAAGACCACCAATTGTGTCTCAAGGATGGAAGTCAATGTCTTGCTACTAGACATGATGGGTTATTATCATCCATTTGGCCACACTTATTGATACCTTACATATATGTAAAAAAAATAAGAAATAGAGAAAGCTCTGACTATGTATTATTCTAATTTCTATAAAAATAAAAAATAATTTAGGTTCCAAACTACTCATTTAAAGGTAGAAATTATCACATATGAGGATCTATATATAATTAAATTTCACGCAATAGAAAGAGATGGAGAGCAAGTATTTTGCATGGTCTAAAAACACCTTGGTCACAAAGACCTCAAAGTTTAGGTATGTCATCAAACACTCTATTTTATAATTTATAATTTTCATTTTCCCATTCTCAAAATTGGTATGGACCCAACCATTAGATTCAAACACAAAAAATGTAACCACAAAAGTAGACTTGGCCACAATAAAATTTATAACTCAGGAAAATAAGTAAAAAATTCTAAAACCAACCATGGTAGCCAAAAAACAATAATTATTAGTGGCACCACCCTCCAATCATTGGTTTTGAACATGGAGAGGAAACAAACCATAGTGTCAACATTAATTCTAGGTACCAACCACCATCACATATAAAAAATTAATAACTAGTGTTGTTGTCAATCAATATTACTTCATATCAGCCTATTTATCCTCAATTTCCTATCCAACATATATATAACCCAAAAAATAAGTTAGTTTAACTAAAATATACTAAAAAAATGATGCAATATCTAAATTAGTCAATGGGGGTAGATAAAGTATAACTTAATTCATAATGAATTCTCCCAAATACCACCACACCCATAATAATAAAACCTCTTGAATAGGTATGTGCCATTATAACTAACCCATAGTAATCTAATAAATTTTATACTCTTAAACCAATCACATATATTACTCAAGGGGAACTTAATGCCTCTCATTTTATTTAAATATTAAACCTCAAAAAATAAGAATGAGAATTTTAGTTTGATTTTGTAGATCAAATCAAAAAAATTGATGCCAAGAGCCCACTACTTAAAACTATAAAATATGTGCCCATTTGTAATAAGGCTATATGATAACTCTACCAAAATAGGAAGGATCCCAAGATCATCTAAGTAGTTTGAAAACCTATAGACATTATAATGGGAAATGTAGTCCTACCTAAGTATTCAAAACTAACCAACCTTGTAGTTGACATCCACATCTATGTCACCATTATTGAGAATGCCTTAATAGACTTAGATGTAAACATTAATGTGATTACTAAATAAAATATGAAAAAAATCACCTCAAAGGCCTTTGCCAAGCATCCACCATTCTAAAAATGGAATATAAGTTAATGGTTAAACCTGCAGGGGTTATACAAGACTTTGTCATCACCTTGGAATTATGGAAATACTTGATAGACTTTATAATATCAATCCCAAATCCAACTTAGGTTGATATCCCCTTATCCATCCTAAGGATAAAATATCTAAAACTAATGAATTAATCAATTTTAGGTCAATAAATGTGTCGATATAAAATGGAAACACTACAAACAAGTTGGTTTTATACCTACTAGCTCAAGTTTCATGCGAAGAAGCATAACTATAGTAGCTAGGAGACAAGGATAATGAGAAATATCCTTTGAAAAATGTTCTCATGAATTAATATATAAGACCCTTGAATGAAAAATATTATAACATTATCATTTATAATATCCTAAGAAATACATATTAGGATGGCTCACAAATAGAAAACCAATTACACTGCATACAATGACCCTAACCAACATATTTCAATAGAAAGATCCTTAGATCCTATGGGAGACATTCAAATATTTCATCAATTATTGACACACCATTAAAATTAAACCCTTTATTATGTAAAATATATTACATGATATCCTTGTCCAAATAAGTATAAATCTTACCTAGACAACCTCTCAATATCAATAAAAAATAGGACCTTCAATAAGAAAATTAGCTAGTGACCATGCTCCAAAATCAAAAAAATAATTTTGAATGGGAATACCATGACATGAGAGGCATACACCAATACACATTAAAACACCACATGTACATGAAGGATTGATTTAAACCCATATAAAAACCACAAAGGTAGATGAACCCTAGTTTTAAGTACATAGTGAAAATAGAATTATAAATGTTCTTGGATATAAGATTTTTTATGCTATCTTTGATATCTAGTGGGTGTAGCCCCTTGTCATTTTACAAAAAGGGAGTAAAATATAATATTTATGTTGATTATATGGAATTTAATGTTTCCACAAATAAGGATCACTTTCCTCTTCTTTTCATTTACCAAATAATTGATACACTCTCAAGGAAAAAGTACTTCTCTTTTTTATGGTGATGTGTAAAGGAAGAATCAACTTACAACTTGGTTGTATGAGAAATTGGGCCTAAAACCTTATTCCTTACCAACCTTAATTTGAAATTTAATATTTATACTTCAAATACATATTTTATAATTGTTTGGTGCTGTCACAATCCAGCATGTTGGGTTACATATGTTATTCCACTTGAAGAATGCAATAAAATGTAAACATGGTTTTCTAGATGACTAGGCCTATAAGCCTTCTTGAATGTAATTTGAGTTAAAAAAAAAGTTTTATAATTAAAAAATTCTCTTACAATTTCATTTAATTTTTTATCAATTCAATGTATCCATTTTCACTTTTACCCAATCTTGAAAATGCAATAAAATTCAAAACAAGGGTCTTTTAGCCTTTACAACTAGGCTTATAGATTAAGTTTTTAATACATCTTTCCTTCCAGATGAAAAATAAATTTAAAACCATTTTTAAAAATTCATATACATCCTAATATATCTATTTAAAAAATTTAATTAGTTTTAGAGGGTTTATTTAATTTTAGAGGGATTTTTGTGTTAAAAACCCTAACAGGTCTATACATAGTCTGAGAGTATTCAAAATAAGATAATTTTTAGTTTAAAGATAGGTTTTTTGAAAAATTAAAATTATATATGATATTAACCACCATTATTATACTCTCTAAACCTTATTTACCACTTGAAAATTCCAAAATCATGAAATAAACACACTTTTCTTGGTTGTAATGACTTTTCTTGACTGTAGAAAGCATATAGTATCTTTTCAAACATGAAACGTGCTAAAATACCTTCCAAATAAATGAATATGTTTAAAAAATACCAATAAAAAAATTAAATATGATAAATGACTAAATTTTTCAATAAGAGACTCAAATAAACATCATTTTCATTGATTTGAATTCAAACATTACATAGCCTATTCTTGTAACCTTGTTTTTACAGCCTTCTTGTTCTTTACCAACATCCTAATGTTTTTTTGATTATTTTTCTAGATTTTATTGATTATTGGTCTTTAATAACTCCTCCATAACATGTATCTATGCATACTACCACTTTTTATTAATATAATCTATTTTCACTTCTTTCTCCTTCATTCTATCAATCTTTAACTTCCTGACTACTAGTTAACATAACCCAAGACTTGACCACAAACTAGTTTAACATGATAGGTTGGTAGTTAAGTCATGAAAATGATTAAAACAAATTCCAAGACTCTTTATTAATCTTAAAAACAATATCATTACTAAAAAATTACTTTAGGACATGAAAAGGCACTTACAAATGCATTAATAAGTTTGATTTTTTTAATTACAAATTTTGGTGGGAAAACTAAAAAACAATCCGAAATGAACTTTAAAAATAAAATGAAGCACACAAAAGGATTATTATTGACTAAATACAACTTCACAAAAGGATTATTATTGACTAAATACAACTTCCTATACAGCTCTAATATCAATCACACACACACACACACACACACACACACACACACACACACACACAAAAACAAAAACAAAATTAAAAACCCTATGTAAACACACCTATATTAGACTCACAAAGAGAAAAAGTTGTTCATAAGCTCTTACTTATGAGGTCTTCAAAGTTGCTCCCATATCTATCATTATAAATAGTAGATTATTTTGATGTATCTTACTATAAAATTCAGCACTTCTCTTTTATTTTTTCTCAAATTAATTAGCTCATACAAAATTGTACATCTTAGATCCCATGGCCTACTTAGAATGTGTAATATCTAATACATACTTGAATTCTCTTCAGATGTACATTCATCTAACTATGCATTGATTTAGTTGGATTGAGACTTGAAATATTATTTGACATTATTTCTCTTTGTATCTTCATCGAGGGATTGATTTTCAACTTGAAAACTTACCAAAACATATTTAAGCTCCTTTTTCATGTATCCACCCACAAGTTTTCTTTTTTCATTATTTTTATATGCTTATTTTTTGTATCCTTCATATATTTGGACTACCTTTAATGATAGATTATGACCTTCATTCAGTTATTTAATTTTCACCTTTTGATTCTCTCATTTCAATAAAACCTTTGATATCAAGAAAGTAGAGTTTAACAGTACTAAAATGAAAAAGAGAACTCTTAGTATCACCTCTTTAATATTTTTACTAAAATTCTTTTTCTCTACTTGAAGTTCAGGTTCTTTTGATGTTATTTTTGATTTCTTTACTTCCTTTTTATCACAATTTTTCCCTAAAGTCCCATTCTCAATCATCACTCCTTTTTTTGCTTCAATTTTAATTTCTTTAGACCTTGTTTCTACTAACTTAAGATGAGTCTTAAGATCAAAATTATCTTGGTTAAAAGTCTCCAAAAATGACTCAAATTATATCAATTTATTTACATTATCCTCTACCTTGCCATGAAAAATGGTAAGAAATTCTTCAATCTCAATACTTTTTTCCTATAATTACTTGCTTTTGCATCATGTTCTATAAATCCATCTTCAAGGGTATTCAATTTCTGAACCATCTCTACATTACTTACTGAAAATTGATTAAATGAAGTTTCCAAAGCACTAATTTTATCTTCCTTCATTTGAAATTTAGTTTCTTGATACACATTCAAATTTTTCTTTAATTATACTATAGTACCTTTTGCTAATCCTAGGTTTTCCTAAAATTCTACTAAGCATTCTACCATGATTTATTCTTGATATCTTTTGGTCTTCTCATGATGATATTATGATTCTTTATGTTAAACCTTCTCATAAACTCTTTCATCACACTAAACTACTATCATCTGTTTCAACTTAGGTTTATATGGAATGATGTTTTTGTAAAAAATATTCATTATTTTTCTCATGCATGCTCTCAACAATACTTTGGCTATAGTTTTCATACAGCTCAAAGATCACATAGATCAATCATATTCATACACACTTTTTATTGGATTGCATTTATTCTATGTATTAATGACTCTAAGTAAATGCATGAAAAACCTTCTCACATAATTATTTCCTTAGTGTTATTAATACCAGAATTTGATAATTAAATCATATATAATATTCTATGGTTTTTGATATAGATTTTTATATTAATACCACAATATTAAGATACAAAGGAAACATATATTAATTAATCACATGCTTTATAGTAATAACATAAAAACCCACTATTATATTTTCCTATGTTTCAATAATAGCCCAGTATCCATTTTAAATTAGGCACTATTACTACTAATTTAATTACCCAAAAAATATTTAAGATAGTTAATTATTTACCAATTCATGTAAAAACACCCTTTTATAGATATTATATGTTGAGTATTGTCATTGATGTCAAAGGTGTATCTTGCATGAGGTTAATGCCATTGAGAGAGTGTGCCTAGTTGGTAGTGTGTTGATGTGACAAGGGGCATTGATGGAGTGTTGTCATTTAAATATGTTTTCATGAAAGAGATAATTTTAAGGCAAATAATTCTTTATGGTTTCATGAAGGTATAGGTCATTGATGTCAAGTTACATAAGAAGCCTAGTCATGAGCCTAGTCATGCCATGAAGAGGTATGTGCAAGTAGCATGGTAAAGTGAGTGAGTTTAGGAAAGTGAGAAGTTATTTTGCATTGTATGGGATTTTTAGTTAGGTATATAATCCCTTATAAGTTTTTTAAGGTGGGCCTTTAAGGGTAAGGTATTCTATCTTAGTCTATACATGGACCCAGCCTGGCCTAATGAGGTATCATGATCCATTATCAAGGCATGTGAAGGATGTATGGAAGTGTTTAATCATGAGAGACATTGTTTAGAATAATTATGAGATTTATTTATTATGTGAGTGAGGTAGAGAGTGCATGTAAAGAGGTATGAAGGTTAGTTTTAAGGCTTAATGTGATTTACAGATCAAGGTCTAGAGAGCAAAAAGAGAGAGTGTGGCCTAATGAAAGGTAATAATCATATTTCAAGGTGTTTGAGATCATATAATAATTCAAAAATGTGATTCAAGTTTTTTTAGGCATGTACATGAAATTTTAGGTTTTATTTTGAAGGACAAAGCATGAAAAGTTGTTTGGAGGTCTCTCAAGTGCTCAAAATGAAGGGTTCTCAACTCGAGAAGGATTTTTTTAGCTCATTAGGTTGTAAAACCTTTGAATTGAAACCTAATATATTAATGTAATATGGGTAAGGGTCCTAGATAAAAATTATAGCCATTAGTCTTTATATTGAGGGGCTATGCTTTATGAATGATCATTAAGAGTGGAAATAGATTTAAACCCTCTTAAAACCCTAATTAGGACTTGATGTTGATCAAAAGTTTCCAAAATGTATTGGCATGCTCAAGAAAGTTATTATATATTGTATTAGACTCTACCAGGTACCTCCAATTGGTTTTGGTTAGAGAGAGGAAAGATAAAATATTGAGTTACATGCTTATTTTTAAAGAAGTTGTTGTAGAAGTCAAAGTTGCATTGGACATAATAAGAAAATGGATGGAGGAATAATGCAAAGACTGATGTTTCATGTCCATGAAGGTTTATGAATAGTTTCTAGTCTTTAAATATTCTAAACCAATTATCCAAGTTATCCATTTTCTAAAATTCCAAATGGTGCAAATAATGAAAACCCCAGGTGGTAGTAAGAAGATGAATTGGAATGTGTTTCCATGATAGAATGTTGAAACCAAGTGCATGGATATGTTTTTTGAGACTGGTATGTATTATTCTTGATTTGTATAGATCTTGTAACTTAGGTATAATGGTGAAAATGATGAATCCAAAATGGCTTTTTTGACTTAATGAGGTCTCTATGTAGTGAAGTGAACAAATTGGTCTATAAGACCAATAGTTGTCACTAGACTGTTGTACCCAACATCCCCTCTTTCTTTAGGGAAATGGGGACCAAATTTTTTGGATTATAGTCTTGATTTTTAACCCCTCTTATATATGTTTTTTGCAAAATTCTAGGAAAAGACCGACTATTGGCCTTTCATACTTTGGTAAGATGGCATTGGGCTTATGTTTTCAGACTTATCTTTTTTGGGAGATTTTGTATTTGAAAATATTGTTATGCACAAATTGGCTTTGGGTTTATTTAGTTGTAAATTTTGTCTACAATAATTTTCTTGTGATAATTACAACACAACAAATCTATCAAAACTTTTTGCCTCAAACTTATTCATTCAAGCTTCTACCTCAGACTTATTCTATTGGACTTATCTCAACTAAATTATTTTAGACATTTTATCTGAGACATTTTTTCCACAAATAATCAAATTATTTCATACATTTTATCCAATACATTTTCCCTAAAACAATCTTGTTGAAATAAAAGGTCTGAAACATATCCTTCAACCTTTTTGTTGTAGCTATTTTGCTTGACATAATTGCCCTTAAACCTTTTTTTGTGGATATTTTTCCTAATAGAATTGCCCTTCATCATTTTTTTTTTGTGGCCATTTTGCCTAATATAATTTTCCTTTGGCCTTTTTTAGATCTACCCTTTGGGAATTTTTATCACAGGCCTTTGCCATCTAGAAATGACCCTTCAGGACTTTTGTCCTAGACACTTTGCCCTCTAAAAATGACCCTCTAAGACTTTTGTCCCAATAACTTTTCCCTCAAAATTATACTTCAAGGTAATTGCATCAAATATTTTATTTACAATAAATTCCCCACAATAATTCCCCCTGCTCCAATTTCCCTGTAGGCATTTTTCCTAACAAAATAGACTCTTTAGGATAATTTATTTAGACATTTTATCAGAAATAATTTCCATACTAATATGCATCCCCCCCAAAAAGAGGTCACAATAATTTCCCCATGCAAAAATCTTGCAAAAAATTCCCTACATACATAAAAATACCAAAATAATTTCCCTAAATGCCCTACTATTAGAACTCCATAAGAGTGACAAGTGGCAACATCCTGGGAGCCTGAATGGTAGATAAATAATCCATAAGAAGAAGTAGAATCAAAAAACTCAAGAGCATAAAATCCCCATAGAAATACTAAATGGAACCCCTACATGCATGCACTTTACTTTATGCCCTAAGTCATTTTATGTTTATGTTTATGTTTATAGGAATATGTAAATGATGAGTGTCAAGTTAATGGGGAGTTGAAATGTTAAGCACCAAGATCTATGGTGAATATTATTTAATGTACTAAATATCTAATGTTTCATAATCAAGCACAATATAAAATTCTTTTCAAAAGCTCCATAGGAGTGTCAGGTGACAACATTGAGGGATCCTAGTACACAGAGATCCAATAGTGCATGGGAGCCTAGTACATGAAGATCAACTATGCAATATTGATGAAGAATTTTCAAAGGTCCTAGAATAAGATATAATCTACCACATGGCATAAAGACATTTGAGATATAAAAATAAATGGTACTTAACATAGAGATCTGATGGTGCAAGTCCCAGGTGAACTTCTCAAAGTTATAGACTCAGTGAGAGACATGGGTAACATGAAATTCATAGTTATTTTTGGTTAATCATAGTTTCATTTTCTCTACAACATTAATAAAACAACACTTATCTTTGAAAAATAACTTATAGCTCTAGTTTCCACCACCCTAACCATTCAGACTACGCATCCTTAAAATACTAAGACTTTATGTATGTACATTTTTTTAAATGATGTATATATTTTAAAATTTTCATGAAATTTGATCTATAATTTAAAAACATTCATTTGTCTTCATACACATGCACATGTTGCATAGCTTTTTCAAAAGCTATTTAAAACTGATAACTACAAGTAGACTCTTATACAATTTTCAACCATAGTTAGAACTTATGTTCTAATTATCACATGTAATGAACTTGAATTAACTTAGAGGATGAGGTTACCACTTCCCTAGGTCTATATAATTAATTGTAATCCAACATGGATTTTGGTCAGAGAACTTAGAATACAAGATCAACATCAATTTTGATCATCAAAGAATGTGTTTGTGAATTTTATTTCCAATTTATGTGTAATTAGTTGTTACTTTCTTTGGTTGTATGTTTCAATAATATTTAGTGTGAAATAGCTATGAATATATTCTTGACTATCTTGATTGATGTATTGATCTATTAATGTGCAATAGCTATTGAAATATTGGTGAATTATATTGATTAAGTTAGTTGAGTTAAATTGATTCATAATTCTAATTTCACATGAGTGTTTTCATGGTTGTAGTTTTGTATGTGTGTGCAAAAGATACCTCAGATACTTCACTAGCCTAATTAATAATCTCTTGATCAAGGGTATGCAATAGCTACCTTAAAAGGAACAACCTTTCTCTAAGGCCAGTGAAGTTCTTGCATATTTATCTCCTTAGACTTCTCAACTATGTTTGATTTTGTGCGTGCAATTACTACTAGAAATATGAATAGGTTCCAAGAGAACTTCTCCTTTTATAAACTATCTAGAGAATTGATTCCTAAAAACCATATAATGTTTCTTTTTTACCTTACCCTCTCCTCTTTTTTGATTTTATTTTGAAATCTCCCCACCTTAGATTAAAATCCAATTGTCCATCCAACTCACATAGATATTCAATACCCTTATTAAAAACCACACGTCCATCAAAAAACCTTGTCAATAACCTACATTCCCTACTATATATTCTATCAATAGGTTATAATAGACCACATACCTATAACTCATGCCCTAGAGTGGATTTTACCTCCATTGAGATCTTAAAACATTAGAGGTTACCTCATTTGACTGTGGTGTGAATAATACCTAAATAAAAAAATTTATTGGTGTTATAAGGAGGGTCTCATCCCTGATAATAGTATTTATCTTTTGTATAAATTTGCATTGGAGTCACCTAAGAGAGTGACCAGATCTAATTCCTAGGCTGGTTTTCTAGTCTCACCCCTGACAAATCATAGGAGACTTAGAACTATGCCAATAATCCTAGTTCAAAATAATTCACCTCCTCCAGTAGGGAACCCCTTACTTGTAAGGAACCCTTTACCTATTAGCCAACCAATTTCCCAACCTTGATTAATTGGATTTGATATTGGTGTCCCAGTAGATATGCATGATTTACCTCAAAATCCCTAAAAGTACATACCATCATTTTCTCTTTCGAGAGCAAGGACATCAAAGGAACATATTAGATATTTTATAGTTGCATTAAGGCTAATTAATGTTATCCATTAGGATGTAGCATGAAAATTATTCTTTTTTAATTTAATGGATGTTACTTATGATTGGTATTTAAATCTAACCAATAATTCTATCACTTCTTGGGATGAATGTCAAGTATCTTTTCTTGTGCAGTTTAGACAGGTCACCAATCCTAGTTTGGTATACCATCACTTCACCAGCATGAGAAGAGAACATAATGATCCCATCCATGCTTTCAATGTAAGGTTTTAAAATATGTAAAACTAGTTAAACTTGAGGTATAAACTAGACAAGCTATTAGCATTGGAGATGTACAAGAATTCCCTAGACCTAATCACTATCATGTTCCTAAGAAGAGTAGTTGTTGCCAATAGTTTGATTTTAGAATATGAAGAGGATATAAATATAGATAGGGATCTCAATCCTCAAAAACTTGGTACACATAATGTCAACAATGACTTTTCATCATTAAATCTAATACCACATGTGAAGCAAAATGTTCCCACATTCAATCAAAATCAAGTATACACACGGCTTCCATTGACATAGATAACACAACCAAATTTTAGCTTCTTGAACAATTGTATGATATAAAATAGTTACTAATATAATCAATAATTATCCACACTCCCCACTATTGTTCTGCAAGGCACTAAATTTACAAAGGTAGAGCTGGATTCTATTTAGAAGATGGTTCAAAAGTTGAGCAATATTTTCTTAAATATGAAAATGAGGATGGGCAATGCCAATGGCCCAAATGATAATCATAATGATAGATTTTAGAGATAACACTAACCATTTAACAATCCTACAAATTAAATGGATCCATATAACAAGTGTCTAAACATCAACATAGCATAAATGGCTCTCCCCAATTGGTATAAAATCCATAATACTTTCGAGCATCGTGAGCTTAACTACATTAAATTTTGTGAAACATTCAAAATCTTTAAAAGAGAGGTGGTTAGATAAGATTAGATGCATAATCCACTTGATCATCATCTAGATCCTAGCTCTACTATAAATGACATGTTCTTTGAAACTCATGAGTTTCTCTTTCTAGGTGAAGATGATAATGAGCCAGAGGATAACATGGATGAAGTTCATGTTTTTTGGAATTCCCAGAGAGGTGCATATAATTTAAGGAATATGAAACCATTTACAACATCAAATCCTCTAAATAACATGATGATTCTTCCTAATCTTAAAGTATATAACAATCTACCTCCTCTAAGAGGAAGTGATCAGCCTCAAACTAAGGAAAAACCTAGCAAGGGAGGATACAACATTGTTAAAGACTTGAGAAATATCAAAACAAATATAACTCTTCATGAGTTATCTCAAATTACAAAACAAAAGGAGATACTTTATAATTATATTACTAGGAAGATGCCTATGAAGAAATTGAACGCATCTACAGACAAATCAAAATCATCTAACACCAATGTTATCTACAAGATCAATCCAAAAGTTCTACCCTTTTGTTCACTATTAGGGCATTCGATAAGAATATTCATAATTTTTTCGTTGATTTTGGAGATTTTCAACTATCATGCCTACTTCTATATGTCAAAATCTTGGTTTTATGCCAAGCCCTTCAAAGAGGATAGTTTCACAATCAGACAAGATAGTAGTCCTTGTAGTTGGTGAACTGAGGGACATGCATATCCAAGTATCCTCTTAACCATGTGTTTAGATGACCATTGATATCTTGGTGGTGGATATACCTAAAGGCTATGGTCTGTTGTTAAGTAAATACTATTCCAAAGTGCTCAATAGATATCTCTCTACAAACTTTTGTCATGTATGGTTGCTATGGAGAGGAGTTATAAATCAAATCAAAATTAATAGAGAACCAAGAATGAAGTATCCCATCATGGAATATAATGTCAAGAATGAAGAGGTAAAGTATGAGTCTCCCAGCCTTGGTATTTATACTTTTAACACTCAGAATCGATTAAAAAATATAAAACCTAAAGGTTTCACATAGCTATGGAATTTACACTTTGATGGCACTAGATCCAAGCAAGGATTAGGCATAAGAATCGATTTGATTGATCCACAAGGTAAAAAATTCTTGTTAGCATACACATTGAAATTTCCATACACTAACAATAGAGCTCAGTATGAGGCCCTAATTTTGGGATTATAGTTTGTACTTAAGAATAATTTAAAGCAAATATTAGTATTTGGTGACTCAGAGCTGTTGGTCAATCAAGTCAAAAATAAATATCAATGCAAGGTGTCTTATTTAAAGAGATCCAAGCATAGAGCATTGACCCTAATTGAAATATTTGAAAATTTTATCATATTATCACTTCTTAATGACAAAATCAATCTATTTATTCTCTACCTATAGCTACTACTAATTTGGAGCCATTACAAGAATCTAAGGTAAAAAGGTTCTCTATAGAATTGGTACCATTTCTTTCCATTTTGGATAATGTAAATTTTTTTTAGGTCTTTGATAATGAATAATAGATTATTTAGTTTTTAACTAATTTATGGAAATTCAAATCCAAAATCATTGATGATAAGGACATTAATCACCTCTATCAAGAGGAATCAGACAAAGAAGGTGTTCTCTAGCTCAAAGAGAAATAAATTCAAGCTAGGTTGGTCTCCTTAGGAAGACCATTCGACATACATCCTTGGGCACAATAGCTAAGGCAACCTATGGTTAATTAATAAAACCTAAGAGAGGATAATATAGGAGATGAACACAACCCATGCTATGTTAATATCAGCCTCAGCTACATCCCAGAAGAGAGGCAGTGAGTGAAGGATTTAATCACTTGATATAGGGACATCATTACTTGGGCATATGAAGATTTGAAAGTATATGACCCATAGGTCATTACTCATATGATTCCCTTAAATATAGTTCATATATATAGAGGTAAAGGCTATTCAATCCTATTCTATGGCCTCTCATTTAGAGAGAAGTGGAGAAGCTATTAAGCACAAAAATCATCTTTCCAATAAGACATTCTACCTGGGTGGCCAATCTGGTCCCAGTAAGAAATAAAAATGGTGAGATTATATTATGTGTGGATTTTAGGAACCTAAATAAGGCTTATGAAAATGAAAATTATCCATTTCCTCCTCTATATGAGGTGATACAAATATTAAGTTGTTCTAATATGATGTCCTTTTTGGATGGATTTTCAGGGTATAATCAGGTACTCATATAATCTAAGGATAGAATGAAGATAGAATTCACTAAAAAGTGGGAAACTTATGCATATAATAGGATTAAATTTTACCTAATAAAATTATGAGTGACCTTATAACATGCTATGGATCACGTATTCAAAGGACTGATAGGAAAATGCATAATCATCTACATGGATGATCTTACGATGTTTTCTAAGCATATGAAGGATCACATAAGTCATCTATAGTCCATATTTGAGAGATGAAAAAGGTTTGGTATTTCATTAAACCTAAAGAAAAGTATATTTGGGATAAATAAAGGAAATATTTTTGGGTACATCATCACCAAGGATGGGATCACCGTTAATCCAGATAGAATTTAGGCAATTTCAAAAATTCAGCCACCAAATAGTAAGAAAGAGCTTAAATCATTATTCAGGAAGATTAACTTCATAATTAAGTTTATCTCAATATTTTCATAGATTTTTAAACCTCTAAATTCTATGCTCATGTAGGATTCCAAAATAGAGTGGATGGCTAATGCCTAAAAGTCCTTCTAGGACATTAAAGACATAATATCATAGGCTCTAGTCTTAATTAGTCTAGATTTTAATAAAGATTTATACCTATATTCATTTTATTTAGAGCATATTATTACAAATATTGTCACATATAATAAAGAGGAAATTGAGCATCTAATTGCATCTATGAGCATGAATCTTAAAGATGCAAAACTCAAGTACTCCATGATTGACAAATAGATTTTCACCCTTGTCAAAGCCATGAATAAGTTTCAACATTACATCTTAAGAAATAAAACCATTTCCATTATACCTGATCCTATAGTCAAGATCACCTTATCATAGAATGAACGAGGAGAATGTTGAGGTAAATGAATGGCCAAGTTGTAAGAATTTGACATAGAGATCAAGCCTAAAAGGATCATTTGGGGCCAAGGCATTATTCAAATTATGACTAAGCTTAATCCTTATATCGTGGTTGAAGAGGTATGTGAAGCTCAAGTATCTAAAAAAGAGTGGTATACTAATATAATATAATATTTACTTATAATAACTTGTTCTTTGGAGCTCAATAGAGAAAGGATAAGTGATTTAAGGATCAAATATTATCATTACATAATCAATAAATGAGACATCTATAGAAGAAATTATGAAGGTATTTATCTTAGGTGTGTATCTACAAATAAAGCTAAAGAAATTTAAGAAAACTTACATCAAAATATAGGTAGTAGTGACCCATCTAGAAATACCATAGCATACAAGATCTTAAGAATGGGTTACTACTAGCCAATAGTTTTCAATGATGCTCACACTCATGTGAGAATATTCCATGAATGCTAATCTCTAGCCAAGAGAGAATTACATGTATTAATGCCTCTATATCTAGTTGTTGAAGGAAGGACATTCACCCAATATGGTTTAAACTTCATTGGTGTCATAAACCCAAACTCCTTAGTAGGCCATAAATTCATGATTACTACCATAAACTATTTTACTAAATGGACTGAAGCCATAGCCATAAAGAACTATAGAGCACAAGATGTGATTCAATTTTTGGAGGAACACATAACAACTAGATTTGGCATACCCAATGAGCTTTTATATCATTAAAATTCACTAAGTGGGCACATGACAACTAGATTATTATTAGGTCAGCTTCTAACCATTACCCTCGAGGAAATAGACTATCAAAATCAATGAACAAAAATTTTATAGATGTAATTAAGAAACCATTAGGGGATACACCTAGCGGCTAGCACAACTTGTTGAAGTATGCTCTTTGGGTAGATCCAATGAGATATAAACAAGCCCTTAAAGCTTCACCCTATCTATTGGTATATGGATGCAAGACTATATTCCATATCATGTTGAAGCTACCCACTTATCAATTTATGAAAGACTACATGGAAATGAGCAATAAATAAGAATATATAGTGTTGTACATAATATAAATGGAATATTTAAGGATAGAAGCCTTACATACATTCATCAAACACTAATATGTGGTCAAGAGGTGGTTTGATAAGAGATAAAAAATCAAAGCATGGATTTTGGATCTAGTTCTAATTTGGGGTAAATCCCATGAGAAGAAAAGATAACATGATAAGTTTACCCCACTATGGATTGGGCCATACCAAATTTTAAAGATCATAGGGAATAACATGTTCCATCTAAAGTACCTCCAAGGTAATGAGCTTATATGTCTAGTCAATAGACAACTCCTAAAGCACTAATTTAGGGTTGTGCCATCTATAGATATTATTGATTGATGGACACATGAATGTAGCTTTAGGATTAGATTATATTTCCAACATTCTTAGATTAATTCCTTGCTTTCATAGATTATATTTCTTACTTTCTTAGAGTATTTTCTTGCTTTCTAGATTAATTTTTCCAACTTTTAGTACTTTGTTTTCTTAGTTTAGTTTCTTTATATCTTAGATTAGATTTCCCGATTTCTAGAATTGTTGGTTCTTGCTTTCTCTGATGATTGGAATTATGTTTGCTCTAATTATAACTAAGATAAAAATCCAAACCAAATGATATTATGACTTGTATAAAAGGGGGAAATTAAAATATTGACACTTTGGGACTAGTTTATATATTAGGTGTATTTCTACATTTTTGAGTCTTTAGGATGAAGGTATGTAATCATGGATTATTATGAATGTGACACAATTGAATAATTTTCCTAGTCATGTAGAAGTTACTCTCAAAGTACTTTATACAAATTTATAATTTTTTCTTGTTTTATTAGATCAAATGCACTTATCACATTAAATAATTATTATAAATGACAATTTTGGGTAAAGGTGTGGCTAGCGAGGATATTCTATTAATGATTTATTTTATAACTATACTAGCTTGCTAGGGTTCCAACTCTTCTCTTCTCTACTCAAGAACAAAAGAAAAACAAAAGAAGAAAATAACCAATGAGTTTAAAAGAGTAAATAAAAATTTAAAAAAAAAAATCAAAAGGCTCACATGATGAAATAAGGATAATGTATCATGCATCATGATTAATAGAAAATAATGGAAAGAGAAGAGAAGGAGCCCAAGGTATCTCTATTGGGGCTATGGATGCTTGGTTGGCTATAGAGCAATGCTTGAGATTCCATTTTTTTTAGCTTTAAGAGATACTAGAATGAAACCTACAACCCCATCAAATCCTTTAAAAAACTCATCACAATAAGGGTTTAATAAAATAAACATTTGACACACATAGATCCAAGAAATTAGAAGGCAAGTATGTTGTGTGAATGAACACTTTTTCTAAATCATTGATACAACAACACTTGTCTTTTAAAAACAACCTAAAGTTCTAGTTTCTATCACCCGATCCATTCAGACTACGCATCCTTAAAATACTAAGACCATGTGTATGTACAATTTTTCAAATGATGCATATATTTTCAAGTTTGCATGAACGAGCTATAATTGAAAAACTTTCCTTTATCTTTATATACATGCACATGTTGTATAACTTTCAAAAAGGTTATTTTAAATTGATAACTACAAGTAGACTCTTATATGGTTTTCAACCATAGTTAGAACTCATGTTCTAACTATCACATGTAATGACCTTTCATGAACTTGGAGGATGAGGTGACCCATTCCTTAGGTCTATATAAACAATTATAATACAACTAAGATTTTGGTCAGAGAATTTGGAATATAAGAGAAGTATCAATTTTGATCATCAATGAATGTGATTGTGTATTTTATTTCCAATTTATATGTAGTTAGTTGTTACTTTCCTTGGTTGTATGTTTCAATAATCTTTAGTGTGCAATAAATGTGAATGGATTCTTGACTTTCTTGATTGAGATATTGATCTATAAATGTGTAACAACTATTGAAATATTGGTGAATTATATTGATTAAGTCAGTTGAATTGAATTGATTCATAATTCTGATTATGCATGAGTGCTTTATTAGATGTAGTTTTATGTGTGTATGTAAAAGATACCTCAGATACTTCACTAACCTGATCCATAATCATGTGATTAAGGGTGTGTAATATCTTCCTTATAGTTATCAACCTTTATTTAAGGCATATGAACTTCTTGTATATTTATCTTCTTAGACTTCTTAGCCATGTTTGAATGTGTGTGTACAATTTATACTAGCAACAAGCATAGGTTCTGAGAGCACTTTTTCTTTTAAAAACCATATAGGGAAGTGATTATTGAAAAACATATAATATTTCTTTCTTTCCTTACCCTCCCCTCCTTTTTTATTTTGTTTTGAGATCTAACCACCTTAGATTAGAAACCATCCACCCATCCAACTCACATAGAGATTCAATACCCTTATTAGGAACCACACCTCCATCCAAAAACCCTTTCAATAATGTACATGCCCTCCTAGCTATTCCACAAATAGGTTGTAATAGACCACATACCTACAACTCATTCCCTAGAGTGGAGTTTACCTCGATTGAGATCCTAAGACATTAGAGTCTACTTTGTTCGATTGTGGTGTGCATAAAACCCACATCATCATAGACCATATGATGTTTATATTTTAATATAGTCTAAAATTTTCATAGGATCATGTTCACATATTTAAATTCTTTGAAATTGGTCATACAAGTGTTGAAGGTCAATGTTTCATGATTATGATTTTAACATTCTTGGCACTTCTAAGTAAGCAAGTTGTAGTGATGAGTTTGAGGCTCTATGCTCTAAGTTTAAGTATCTAATTAATATGATGATATTTTTGAGGTCTTTTATGTAATGTATAAGTGTTCTTTTTCCATGGTTGTCTATCTAAATGATGTTTTTTCTTTAGTTGTTGAAGATAGAATTTTCTATGTGTTGAAAGGCCTAATGTGAATAGTGTTAATGGAGTGTTTTAAGTGGTGGTTGGAACTAAAAGGTGTCATGGTGCTTATAAGATGTTGGATAAGGAATATTTGACTATTTTGTGAAAATTTTATGTCTTGTATAGAGGTGTAGAGTGTTCCACGGGGTCATAAGGTAACACGTCCTAAAGTAGACCTAATGGAATTAGGTCTCCACGAGACCTAAAAAAGGATTTGGTTTATTTGATTAATGGTCAACATAATGTAATGATTGAATATTATTTTTAATTTTTCATAAGGCATACTATGTGTAAAATCTAAGTTGTTAAGTGTGTGTGGCCAACCAAGAGGTGTATGAGCAAGAGGCTTGTATAAGAAAAAGGCCTTTTAGGCCGAATTGGCTTATTAGCGGACTGGATTAAGGATCAAATGATATAGAATATCCTTGAGTGGAAAAAGTTATTATAAAACATTAGAACAAATAATAGGGACTGTCATGAATATATAATAGAAGGTTTGAATATGAATATCAAGGTCATATGACCTAATCAGTCTTGAAGAGACCTAGCTGAGAAAAGAGGCCTAAAAGTTAGTTTAATAGGGATACAAGTGTGAAAAGTTGAATAATAGGTCATAATATATGATAAGATAAATTATATGGCTAATTTGGTGTAGAGTCATCTAAGAGGTTGGTGCCTCCTTGCAAGTAGGTGTTTGTTAAAACCTAGTCAAGTGGGTGTTTAGCTAGTTAGGGTTGGTGTTCTATGTGGAGTTTGTGCTTGAATAAATTTGGTTTTTGTCTTATAGCATTGTAGTCCATTTATAGGTATCAGTGGGTTTTCTTCCTCTTGAGGGTTTCCCACATATGTGATGTGTTCTTGTATTTCATGTTCATATGTATGGTTTCTTGTGCTTTAATTAATCTATATGTTTGTATAAATGGCTTGTGAATGTTAAGTGGAATTGAATGAATGTTTTGAAGACTAATCCACCCCCCTCTCAATCATTTTTTTTCCAAAAATTATTATTAGAGATTGGTCCTTTGAAGCAAGCCTGACAGCTTGAAGGTAATCCTAAGAAGCACAATATGTTTAGTGATCAAGAAGAAAACATGTATGATGAAGAAGTCTACTATGATAGTGAAGAATTTGAAGCTTAAGTAGACCTTTAATATGAACTCATAAGTTCCCTTGATTATTTGATGCATCAAAATAAGAATCATGAGTTTATATCTATAGTCAAGGATCTTAAGGAGTAGATGTGTACCTTGAAGAGTGATTGGGTCAAATAAGCCAAAATGGATTAAAAGATCATCAATGATCCCATGAATCAATTTGAAGGTGTCAATATAAATTTTAGATCAAAATAAGTTGAGTATGATCAGTTAAAGATAAATATAAATTCTTTGAAGGTTGAACATGAGCAAATCATAAACAAGATGAGTAAGTTTGAGAAAGAGCATGAGAATCTAGAACAAGTTAAGAGCACCAACATGAAAGTCAACATGAAGAGACCAATTAGGAAACCCAATGTAATGAGGTATTATAATTATTTCAATGGTTTTTTTTGCTTGTCATATCTTTGGTCATTAAAAAAGTGATTTTAGAATGGTCTCAAGGGATGAGTTATCATGGGACCATGGGAGGAGTGATCAGTCAAGAGGACTTAACAAGGTATATAGAGATTATAGAATGCATGAGAAGGGTTAAACATTGGTGTCAAATCTAGATAAATTTATTATTAATCATAATAATCCCAAGAGTCTATATGGATTATTTTCTAAGGAGGAATACAAGATGAAACATGAATCTATGTTATCTTTGATTTCCTTTCACATTCAATATGAAGGCATGAAATGGTTTGTAGATAATGGTTTCTCAAGCCATAGATAGGAGAAAAAAATAATTTCCTCTCATTGAAGAAGAATGTTATAGGAATAGTGATATTTGGAGACAAAAAAAATATCAATATAGTTGAAAGGGTATATTGAATTTGGACAATGGGAAGACCAAGACAGAAAATGTGTTGTATGTGGAAGTTTTGAAACATAACCTTATTAGTATAATTAAAATTTTCAACCAAAAACACACACTAAGCTTTCATGATAGATGGTGTGAGATAAGGAAATCCAAATTAGGAAGGCTAATTGCTAGTGCTAAGAGGACTGAGTCCAATATATATATATATATATATATATATATATATATATATATATATATATAT
Source organism: Torreya grandis (assembly GCA_037957365.1). NCBI lineage: Eukaryota > Viridiplantae > Streptophyta > Pinopsida > Cupressales > Taxaceae > Torreya > Torreya grandis. The sequence continues at coordinate 109,025 of JARHVA010005171.1, read as the reverse complement.
ATATATATATATATATATATATATATATATAATGTCTTAAATGATACCAAAGAGAGATGATTTATGATCAAGATAGATGAAAGATAGCTATGAAATAGAAGGTTAGGTCACATAAACTTTGACAATCTGATAAAGATAAGAACTAAGTAGTTTATAAATAACATGCTTAGGATCACCAAAACTACAAACATAATGTCTTAAATGATACCAAAGAGAGATGATTTATGATCAAGATGGATGAAAGATAGCTATGAAATAGAAGGTTAGGTCACATAAACTTTGACAATCTGATAAAGATAAGAACTAAGTAGTTTATAAATAACATGCTTAGGATCACCAAAACTACAAACATACTTTCCAAGGCATGTCAACATGGTAAGTAGACTAGAAGAAGGTTCAAGTCCAAGGAGTAATCTACTATAAGACCCTTGTAGTTAATACACATCGATCTCTATGGGCCTATAAGAATCCAAAGCATTTAAGGAGTTAGATAGTTCATATTACTCATAAATGACTACACAAGAATGACTTAGGTAGGATTTTTGAAATAAAATTTAGAAGTTCTTGATAAGTTCAAGGCATTTAAGGCCCTTGTTAAGAATGAGAAGAATGGGAAGATCAAGTACCTAAGATCTAATGTAGGAGGAGAGTTTTGGTCTAATGAGTTTGATGACTTTTATGAGGTCCATGGGATAAGAAGGTAGTTATCAGTAGCTAGGATACCTCAATAGAATGGGGTAGTGGAAATATAGAATAAGATATTTCAAGAGATGGCAAGAACTATTTTAAATTAGTCTAGATTATCTAATGGTTAATAAAGAGAGGCAATGATTACTATAGTCTACATCTTGAATAGAGGATAAATAAGGACAAATGGAAACAAGACCCCTTATGAACTATGGAAAGGTAGACCTACTAATATCAAACACTTTAGAGTGTTTGGAAGTAAATGTTTCATTAAAAGAGATGGGGAGGACTTAGGTAAGTTTGATTCTACATCTAATGAAGGTATATTCTTGGGGTATTCATCAGTAATCTTAGCCTATATGTTATAACAAGAGGTTTTAGAAGATATCAAAAATCACCAATGTGAAGATTGATGAAATAAGGTAATCATACTCAAATTCAAAAGATATATCAAAGAATCTAGACTTCAATAGTGAAGATGAAAAAATAGAGGCTGATGAGGAATATGAAGTTGAGGAGAGATAAGATTTAAAAGTCCCCTCAAGATAGATTCAAAGAGATCATATTGAATCTCAAATCATTTGTAATAAGGATGCATGCATAGAAACAAGGATAAGATTGGTAAGTAACCTTAACCAAGAGAATGTTTCTATTTTGTCTAAGATTTAACCTAAGAACCTTATATAAGTAATCAAAGAAATTTTTTGGATGGGTGTTATAAATGAGTATTTAGAATAATTAGACAAGAATGAGACTTGGTAACTAGTTCCTAGGCCTAAAGACAATAATTTCATTAGCACAAAATGGGTGTTTAGAAACAAGTTGAATAAATATGGAGAAATAACTAAAAACAAGGATAGATTGGTGTTGATGTTGTGGATTTTACCCTTGATAGGAAGCTGAGCTTCTATCTTCCACTTGGCACAACGAAGACTCCCCCTCTTGCTATGGGTCTAGCAAAATTGAGGGGAGAATACCTAGATAAGGGCTAGTTCCCTTTGATGCATCTCTGAAGGTTTTCTACTACTACTACTAATAATGGGGGGTTGAAAAGAGAGAAGAAATAACCAGAACAAAAAACTACTCTTAGTGGTGATGCACCAAATGATGTTGATCTACTCAGTTGTTCACACTTCAAACCAAAAAGGGGGTGAACATACACTTTATCTAGAAAAAGGCCAGACTGTAGGGAGCTTTAAAAGGGAGGTTTAATGAAGACACATAGGAAATGTAACTTACCAAAGGCACTGTAGAAAACACACTATCTGATAGCTACTCTTTTCTATCTCTATGCTCTAGATGTAGCACTTCCTGTTTACCTATAGAACTGGTGTTTTAGCTACACTAGGTGTGTTGGTGTCAATTTGTGAGAGCATCAACCTAAAATAACTGAATACATAATTGATACATAGACACACTCAAAAGCATAACTAGTCAAATAGAGGTAAAACACTTTCTTATTGATTTAAGGTGAAATTTTGGCAAGGCTGCACCATACAAAAATGAGAGATAGATCCATTTCTCAAATGAGAGTTTTTAATATATAGAGAAAGAGAAAGAGAAAGTAATGGCACCTTTTCCACAAGTGTCCTATGTTGCATTCAATTCATTGGGAAGAGGAAGTCTGGTGAAGGAAGCCATGCTATGGTAGTTTAAGTCTTGACTTTGGCATTTAAATTATATTAAATATCATTATGAAAGCATGGGTCACGCCTTTTTATTTGAAAACAAGACCACTTATTAAAGAGGTTCACATGGTTGTTTTCTCATTAATACTTAAATGAATAAAAATAGGCCATGCCATTCATTTTTTGCACTCTTTGATGACCATTTCATAAGGACTATTCCAACCACTAGAATAACTCCTCTACCAACATCTCTTTTGCCACCTCAGCTATTCTATCTATGTCTGTGTTTGGTTGTTTAAGCTTCTTTCTTAGTGGGTTGTTGAGTTTACTCTTGGATTTTGTCTTTTCTTGGCTCTTTCAGCCCTCAAGGCTATCTTTATCATTTTTTGGCTCTTTCTAGCAATTTGAGCTCTCAGGCTCTCTTTTCGATGGGTCACCAAGTTTCCACACACAGGCCCATCTTTAAACATTTGAGAATCAATGGATATCTTATCACTGTAAAGTTGAAATTCGCATTCCCATCACCATTTAAAAGCCAACAACTATTCCATTGTCCTAAATTTGACATCTTCGGGGATGTCACCAGACATTTGAATTCTAATGGCTAGTTTGCGATGTTAAATTTGACATCTTTAGGCCCATCACCCCTTTGGAAATTTCTTTGGATTTCCACAATTGAACCTTCTTTATATTTCCTTTAGACTTTGTCTGAAGGAATCCCTTGTCTTATCTTTTCTTTGGATTTCCTTCAAACAGAAAATCTGAAGGAATCCTTTGCCCTTCACTCTTCTTGAATTCCTTCAGACAAAATGCCTGAAGAAATTCCTTCAAACATTTTGCCTAAAATAATTATGCCTTTGTATTTTCCTTTTGTTTTCCTTTAGACAAAAGTCTGAAGGACCCTTACCATTTTGTCATGGATTTCTTTCCAAAGGATAATTTTCCATATGGCTCCTTGCCTTATGAATTTATATGGACAAAATTTCCAAAGGAATTCCTTCAGACATTTTGTCTGAAAGAATTCATATTGATCTTCCTTGGATTTCCTTCAGATTTATTCTTCAAACAAAATCCTTCCTTTTGCCCTATTCTTTTCTCTGAAGAAAACCTTACACTTTGGCTCTCTTTTTGTTCCCTCTGCAAGTGTTTCCTACCCTTTGCAAGGGCATTTAAGCCCTAAGTTACCCTTCAAACTCTTTCAGAAAGGCCCAATTGGTCATTTGCCTACCCTCCACAAGGGCACTTAACCTTTGAGGCCTATTGAAAGACTTATATCCCTTTGAAAATGAGTGATTTCCTTTGCCAAAAAGGCTTATGCGATTGACTACCCAAAGAGAAAAAGGTTTTATACCAAACCAAAACCTGTAGGTCTTTAGATCTTTTAATGTTCTATAAGAACAAGACTTATTGCAATGAAAAAAAGGCATTCAAAAAAAAGTGGGTACATGACTTGACTGCTCAAAATAGTAGGGAAAGAAGGAAACTGACTTTTGGCCTACAAGACCAAAATGGTCAACAAATCTAGTGATTCCCAAGGGAAAGCATGCCTACTATGCTTTAAGAAAAATAGTGGCTTACGATTCCATTGGGCACAGAGTCAAAACATAGCCCAAAAGGTTGACAATGGCCTTGAGATATCCAAGAATCAATCATGAAGATTTTACCCCAAAAGGGAAATAAAATACACACAAGGTTAAAAAAACTATGAACACGTGTAAAAGAACTTAGGGAAAACAAAAAAAACAAGGAAAATATATACATGATGAGAGAAGGCTCAGTTATAGTGTTTGAGATATATCCCATTAACTAGGATATGCAATTCTTTACCACCCAACCTGGAGAGTTGGAATGCATTGTGATGCTTGCACTAAGTGATGACATATGGACCACTCCATAGGGCATCAAACTTTGTGTTCTTTTTAGGCTTGGCTTGGTCCTCATCCCATTTTAAGATGATGTCACCTTCAGAGAAACATTTTGATGAGGATTTCTTGTCAAAGTACTTCTTCATTTGCTACTAATGGCTGGTCATATAAACTATGGCTTGGTCCCTTGTCTCTTGAAGTTCTATCAGTTTACACAACCTAACCTTCATGTTGTTGCCTTCTTCTAATTGTAACTGGTGAGCAAGATCCAAAGCTAGCAATTCAAGTGAAATAGGAAGTCTAGCTTCCCTTCCATACATGAGCATGTATGGTGAATTTCTAATTACCCTCTTTGGAGTAACCCTGTATGCCCATACAACTATTTTAAACTTGGCATGCCAAGTTCTGTGATTCTCCTCCATTATTATTTTGATAATCCTAATCAGATTCTTATTGGTGGACTCAGCCAACTCATTCCTTTATGGGTAGTAATTAGAAGAAGTTTTGAGATAGATGTCATATCCCAATGCCCACTTGCTTGTTTTTGTTCCCAAGAAAGCCAATGCATTATTTGAGATGATGGTAGCTAGGACTCCAAACCTTATCACCAGGCCTTCATAGAAATTGAGGACTACACTTTTGTTGGCCTCCTTTACAGCAATAGAATCTACCCATCTTGTGAATTAGTCTATAGCAGTCAAGACCCATTTGTGACTAGCACTAGGAGGGTTGATCATCCCTATGAAGTCTAGGCCCCATTAAAAGAATAGTTATTCTACTTGAATAGGCTAAATGGGCATTCTAGCTAGCCATTATTTCCCATCAAAGAGTGCACACTTATATCACTCTTTTACCCAACCATGGGTGTCTCTGAATAGAGTGGGCTAGAAGTAACCAGCTCTCATAATTCTTATAGCCATAGGCTTAGGAGTAAAGTGACCACCAACTGGCCCATCATGGAACTTGAACAACACCCTATCAACTTGACTTGGGTCTATGCACCTCAAGAGTACTCCAAAAAAATCTCTTTAGAATAACACCCCATCAATTAGGACATAAGGGAGATATTGGAGTCTAAAATATCTCCTCTTGGTTTTATCAAGGCCCTATGGGGACTCACCATTGAGAAGGAAACATTTCATGTCTGATGCCTAATCCTTCATGACCGTTGGTTCTTCTACTATAGCTTCATCATGGATTAGCAAAATTTCCTCCTTCTATTGTTTAAGGTCTATAATAAGGTGTTCACATAGGCCTTTTCCCCTTACCATCTTGGTGGTTTTCATGTCCATGTCATATTCCATTACTTTGGTGATCCATCTTGATCTCTTTTCATTTAGATCACAGCTGATCAAGAAATCTTTGACACTAGGATGTGGCACCATGAGATGAACCCTGCTATTATAAAACATATGTCTAAATTTCTTTGAGCTTCGTATGACTATAAGGACTTACTTCTCCACACATGTATCCCTGATCTCAAAACCTTCTAAGCCTTGGCTAAAAGATGCAAGTGGTTGTTCAAGGTTCTCATCATTTGCTTGGGTAAGCATGGTGGAGATTACATCTTCATTTCCAAAGGTGTAGAGGTTGAAATCCTTGGTGAAGTTAAGACCGATCAAGGTAGGAGCCTAGGTGATAGCCTGTTTGATCCCTTCAAAACTATCCTTCCTTTGCATTGTCCATGTGAATTTCTCATCTTTCTTTATCATAGAGATCAGTGGCTTGACTATCTTAGCAAAATTTGGGATAAATATCTTGATAAAATTTATTTTACCAAAGAATCTTTGTAGACCTTTCTTATGCCTAGGCAAGGATAGCTCTAGGATGGAGTGAACTCTTGTTGGATCAATGGTCAAGCCCTCTTTCACAACAACATGGCCAAGGATTTTACCCTCATGGATAGTAAACACGTATTTTTTTGGGTTGAGAGAGATACCAAACTCTCTACACCTTTTGAATATTTGCCTAAGGTGTCTTATATGTTGGACTGCTTCCTTAGAAAATACTATCACATCATCAAGATATACCAATACAATATTATTTTTTAGGCCTTAAAAATCCATGTCCATGGCTCGTTGAAAAGTGGCACTAGTACCGAACAGTCCAAATGGAAATTTATAGTAAGCAAACATTCCCCACTTGGTAGTGAAGTTTGTCTTGTATTGATCACAGTCTTGCACTAAAATCTGATTATACCCTAAATACCTATCTAAGAAGGAGAAACATTCACTGCCTATCACCATTTAGAGAATCTACTCCATACTTGGGAGAGGATAGTGGTCCTTTAACGAGACTCTATTGAGGTCTCTAAAATCTACACATAATCTTATCTCCCCATTCTTTTTTTGGATAAGAACAAGATTGGCCAGCCAAGAAGAGTGTTTGATCAAAAATATGATTCTGGACTCAATCAGCTTGGTGAGTTCCTTCTACATGAGAGGCTCAATATTTGGGTTGACAGGCCTTTATTTTTATTTGATGGGCTTGGCACCTTCCTCTAGATCAATAGTGTGTTGGGCTAAACTTGGGTCAAAACCCTTCAGGTCATTATACTCCCAAGTGAAGACATCAACAAATTCCTAACACAACAAGATGAAAACCTACCTTTCATGATCTGTACATACCTTCCCAAGTGCAAGCAGCCAATTCTTGAATATGTCAACTTTTTCATAGTTCTGCTTCTTCATTGTGATGCTTGCTTTTTCATTTTTCAATTGGTCATCGTTGTTGAAGATACTTTTGAGAGTGACCAAGCCTTTTGGAAGTTTATTATTCTTCAGCTAAACAATCTAGCTACCATACTACTATTGTAGCTTGGCTTGGTTTCTAAAGGCAAACTCAGCTTCTTCTTGAAAGAAGAGTGTTATCTAATGATTGCTATCAAAAACCTACTAGTTGGTGATGTTTTTAGGCATGGAGGGTCTAATTACCACTTTTAAATGGCATAGACTATTGTCTCGACCTTTTTCTTTGGGGACATCAAATTAGGCACCAACTATTGCTAGTCTATCTCCTTGCTTATTCTGCTCTCTTAGAATGGAAGTAAAATTGAAAGCAAGGAAACTCTCTAATAAGTCCCACACCCTGTGCTTGTAAGACTTAAGCAAGAAAATCTTTGTTAGAATTTGACCTCTCACCTGATTTATAATCAACTTACTATCCCAAAAAACCCATAACTCTTTAATCCCTCTTTTTCTTGCCCACTCAAAATCATAGATGAGATATTCATACTCTGTAACACTGCACATGCAATAAAATTGGAAACTAAAAGTCAAGAAGTATTTCTCATTTGAGGGGGAAACTAGCACCACTCGATCACTAGCCCCCAGTTTGCTTCTTGAGCCATCAAAGAAAAGCTACCATAAACCTAAGCTCTCTTGACTTTATTTCATCAAATTTGGTACAAAATTACCCTCTTCATGCATGAAATAAATCTTGAGGCCTACCTCTTCTATGAACTTGTAAGGGTCATGGTCAAATTTGTCACTTCCCCACTCATCTAAGAGCAAGTCAACAACTCCTTCAAGGATAGAGGGTGGAGATTGATCCACTTGGAATTATTCTTGATTAATAATAATGTAGTTGACATTTGCTGCCTTGAGTGAGTATGGCTCTAGATGATCTCTATAGATTGGCTCTGACTCAATCTTGACCTTAGTCCCATATTTGGCTCTAAAAACTAGGTAGGACCAATTTACTACTAAGTACCTACCTATTTTGGATGTGAAATCCCTAGACAAGCAAATGGCAAAGTAGGTAGGAACATTCACCACTACCACATCATGGGGAATTAAGAAAGTTAGATAGGCATGGAGTGGCAATTTAAAGCCTCTCACCACTCCTACTGTCTTTATTGGTGATCCATCTAGCTGCAAGACTCCATTAGTCATTTCTTCGTATTTGACCCCTAGTTTATTTGCTATACATTTTGGCATTACTGAGGTGCTTGCCCCACTATCAATAATGAAAATGTACACCAGGAAATCTCCTATGACTAAAGATAGATAGAAAGGGGGAACCTTTTCTTCTTTCTTTACTTGGCTTGCTATGGAAGGGTGCCTATTTGTGATTAGAACATTATCAACTTTTGATGGGACAACTTGTTCATTTAGCCCACGCAATTACTTTTGCAGCATGTCCTTTTATCCTAGTATTGATAATTAATACCACAAGGAGATATTCATGTGTAGCTTCTTCATCTAGTCCACCACATTAATATGAGGGTTTCCCCCTTCAAATTTTCTTTACGGTTACTTATAGCCTAAGGCATAGGGTGAGGAGTTGAAGGTGTAAATGATGGCCTATAATTTGGAAATTTTTTATTTTCATGTGATGAAGAAGATGTGATAGACATTTTGGTAGTAACTTGAGCTTCTTCCATAGCTCTTCTTTTAGACCTTGTGCTAGCTGCAACATAATCACCTTGGTTATTCATACTACCCATATAGTTGACTACATAAAATTCACCTTCTAGGTGATTCATGAGAGTGGAATTAGGTTGAGCTTGCCTGTTGTCTATGCTAGGTTGCACTGATACCTCGGAACTTGGGAATTGGGTAGCTTGATTGTCTTATGCATTTGTGTATTGACTCAACATCTCATTTGTATAAATACCCTGATCTTGACCATATCCCATAGGTGTGAAATTTGGCTAATCTTATACCAAATTATTTTGAGTGGGAACAAGAGCCTTAAATGATGAAGGAGCACCTAGATTATAGCCTTATTAAGGTCTAGCTTGTACAAACTAACCTTGTCCTTGATTATAATTATGGAAAGGGGGTCTATTTGCTTGCCCAAACTATTGATATCCCTGATTTGGCTGATAGTTCTGAGCTTGCTACCTTTTGAGAGCCACCAGTTCATTGGTCACACTTTGCAACAAGATTTTAACTTCATGAAGGTTATTAGGCAAAGTAGTAGTCAACTTTTCTATGCTAGGTAGAAGAGATAAGGTGGGTGCAGTAGTTTGGACTAGAGGTGAAAATTTAGGGTAGAGTGGCATGTGAGGTCTAGGGGTTATCTTTCCCACTTGCACCAGGAAATTTTTAGTAGCTATGGCTATTTAGTAGGTAGCTAGCAGCACTTGTCCACCCAAGGACTGTATCATGATAGCATTGTCACTATTTAATGCTTTCAAATAATAAAGGAAAGCATAGCTTGGGGTTGGCCTTACCAAAATGGGGATTTTGTCCTAGGTCTTTTGAAACTGAGTATTGAAATCTTACATAAATTTATGTGGAGCTCTTTGTATGGTGGTTAGCTACTCAACAAGAAAGAGGTGGTTACTCTTCTCCCTAAATCTATTTGTTAAGAGGGTGCCGAATTCATTCCATGTGCTGATAGAATTCATAAGCAGAGTCCCATACCAATCCAGAACCTTGCCCTTAAAAGACATCACCAACAATTTGATAGCAATGTTTTCTTCAGTGATGTTATGAATATTACAAAGGTTAGCAATATTTTTGATATGTTCAATAGCAGTAATAGACCCCTCTCCATTAAAGGGAGGCACACTCTTAAGGGATATCCCTGGGATTGGGTCATAATGTAGAAGATTCAAAGGACACTGACCATGAAAGGCCACAAAAGGTAAAGCCATAGCTATGATAAGATTCAACCAAGGCCTTCTTGCATAAGTGTATCTTATAACAAGTCTAGGAAAATGATTTGATGTATAAGGATGAGTCCTTACAAACCTCAGTCACCTTGCTAAGTTTAATGGTATTTAAACAAACTCAAAAGGGAAACCCTTAGTAGTAGATCATGTGGTGACCTTAGGCATAGGATGTTAGATTGATCTTTGACCAGAGACTGATGCTCTTGAAGATGGAGTCACTAGCTGTTGGATTAGTGGTTGATTTTTTTTTGTTGTAATAAGACCAACATCAATCCTAGAACTATTTTGATTACTTAAAAAAAATTGGTCCCACTAGGAATGCCAAAAACTGTTGATGTTGTGGATTGCACCCTTGATAGGAGGCCGAGCTTATATCTTCCACATGGCATAATGGAGACTCCCCTCTTACTATGGGTTTGGAAAAATTGAGGGGAAAATCTCTAGATAAGGGATAGCTCCCTTTGATACATCTCTAAATGTTTTCTACTACTACTACTAACAATGGGGGGTGAAAAGAGAGAAGAAATAACTAGAATAGAAAACTTCTCTAAGTGGTGATGTACCAAATGATGTTGATCTACTTAGCTATTCACACTTCAAACTAAAAAAGGGGCAAACATACACTTTATCTAGAAAAAGACCAGACTATAGGGAGCTTTAAAAGGGAGGCTTAATGAAGACACACATGAAATGTAACTTACCACATGCACTATAGAAAACACACTATCTGATAGCTACTCTTTTCTATCTCTACACTCCAGATGTAACACTTCCTATTAACCTATAGAATTGGTGTTTTGGCTACACTAGGTGTGTTGGTGTCAATTTGTGAGAGCATCAAGCTAAAATAACTAAACACAAAATTGATACATAGACACACTCAAAAGCATAACTAGTTAGATAGAGGTAAAACACTTTCTTATTGATTCAAGGTGAAATTTTGGTAGGGCTGCACCATACAAAAATGAGAGATATATCCATTTCTCAAATGAGAGTTTACAATATATAGAGAAAGATAAAGTAATTGTTCTTTTTTCCACAAGTGGCCCATGCTACATTTTATTCATTGGGAAGAGGAAGTATGGTGAAGGAAGCCATTCTGTGGTAGCCCAAGTCTTAACTTTGGCATTTAAATTATATTAAACGTCATTGTGAAAGCATGGGTCATACATTTATATTTGAAAACAAGACCACTTCTTAAAGAGGTTCATGTAGTTATCTACTCATTAATGCTTAAATTAATAAAAATAAGCCATGCCATTCACTATCTGTGCTCCTTGATGACCATTTCATAAGGATTGTTCCAACCACTAGAATAACTCCTCTACCAATATCTCTTTTGCCACCTAGGTTGTTCTATCCATGTCTGTGTTTGGCTCTTCAGGATCCTTTCTCGGTGGGTCACTAAGTTTACTCTTGGCTTTTTTCTTTTCTTGGATCTTTCATCCCTTGGGGGTATCTTTATCATTTTTTGGCTCTTTCTAGCAATTTGAGCTCTCAGGCTCTCTTCTCGGTGGGTCATCAAGTTTCCACGCATAGGCCCATCTTTAAACATTTGAGAATCAATGGCTATCTTATCATCATAAAGTTTAAATTTACACACCCATCACCATTTGAAATCTAATGGCTATTCCATTGTCTTGAATTTGACATCATCGAGGATGTCACCAGATGTTTGAATTCTAACAGCTAGTTTATGATGTTAAATTTGACATTTTTGGGCCCGTCGCCCCTTCGGCAATTACTTTTGCTTTCTGCAGTTGAACCTTCTTTGGATTTCCTTCAAAAAAAAGTCTAAAGGAATCCTTTGTCTTATCTTTTCTTGGATTTCCTTTAGACATAAAATCTAAAGGAATCCTTTGCCCTTTGCTCTTCTTGAATTCCTTCAGACAAAATCCCTGAAGGAATTCCTTTGAACATTTTTTCTAAAAGAATTATGCCTTTGGATTTTCCTTTGGACAAAATTTTGAAGGACCCTTTCCATTTTTCCATAGATTTCTTTCTGAAGGATAATTTTCCATTTGGGTCCTTGCCTTGTGAATTTCTTCGGACAAAATGTTTGAAAGAATTCCTTTAGACATTTTATCTAAAAGAATTCACATTGATCTTCCTTGGATTTCCTTTAGATTTATTCTTTAGACAAAAGTCTAAAGGAAATCCTTCCTTTTGCCTTATTCTTTTATCTAAATAAAACCTTACCATTCAGATCTCTTCTTTAGTCCCTCTGTAAGTGTTTCCTGCCCTCTGCAAGGGCATTTAGGCCCCAAGTTGCCCTTCAGACTCCTTCAAAAAGGCCCAATTGGTCATTTGTCTGCCCTCTGCAAGGGGACTTGACCTTTGGGGCCTATTGAAAGACTTATATCCCTTTGAAAATGAGTGATTTTCTTTGCTGAAAAGGCTTGTGTGATTGACTACCTAAAGAGAAAAAGGTCTTATACCAAACCAAAACTTGCAAGTCTTTAGATTTTTTAATGTTTTGTAGGAACAAGACTTATTGCAAAGTAAAAAAGGCATTCACAGAAAAGTGAGGTACGTGACTTGACTTCTCAAAATAGTAGGGAAAGAAGGAGATCGACTTTTGGCCTACAGGACCAAAATGGTCAACAATTAGTATTCAATGTATATGCATAAGCTGAAGGGGTAGACTTTGAGGATACTTTTTTACTAGTAGAAAGATTAGATGCCATTAGATTATTTGTAGCATATGTAAGATAAAAGGGTTTAAGGTATAATAGATGGATGTCAAATTTACCTTTTTGAATGGGAATTTAGAAGAGGAGGTTTACATAGAGTAACCTGAGGGGATATCACTATTAGGTGATAATGAATATGTTTGAAAATTTAATAAGGATATTTATGGTCTAAATCAAGCTCCTAGAGCTTGGTATGGTAGGTTGGATAGGTATCTATTGGATTAAGGATTTAAAAGAGGAGTTGTAGATAGTAATTTATATATAAATATAGAAGATGACCATCAATTGATAATAGTTTTCTATGTGTATGACATCATATTTGGTGGAAATAATGAAAAGATGACCAAGGCCTTTACAAAGGTGATGAAAAATGATTTTGAGATGTCCATGCTAGGAGAACTATCATTCTTTCTTGTGTTACAAATCACTTAATCTAAAAAAGGTATATTTATTTCACAAGTCAAGAACATAAGAGAGATGTTGAATAAGTTTAAGATGGAATATTATAAGGTAGTTAGTACACCTATGATCATAGGGTGTAATTTGAGTAAGGAATATGAGTCTCCAAATGTCAATCAAACATCATATAGGTCAATGATTAGAATTTTTCTATAAACCACTACTTTTAGACCTAACATCATGAAAGCAATGGGCCTTATGGGAAGGTTTCAAGTAGATCTAAAGGAAAATCATCTGTAAGTAGTCAAATGGATACTTAGGTATCTCAAGGGGACTATGGAGTTTGGGTTTTGGTATCAAAGGAGCAAGGAGTTCAATTTAACTAACTATACAGATGTAGATTGGGTAGGAATTCTAGATGATAGGAAGAGTACCAATGGAAGATAATTTTTCTTAGATGGGTGCCTAGTTTCATGGATAAGCAAAAATTAACCATCAACAACATTATCCACTTGTGAATTTGAGTAAAATTTAGTATCTTCATGTTTCACTCAATTCATATGGATTATACAAACCTTAAAAGACTATAAAGTGGAGTATGATTGTCCTAACCCTATCTATTATGACAATACAAGTGTTATAAGTGACTCAAAGAACCCTGGCATGCACTCAAGGACAAGCACATTCCCATCAGGTATCATTTTATAAAAGAGTAGATAAGTGAAAAAAAATTCAGAGTTGAATATGTTTCTACATTTAGATTTCATACATTTTGACCAAACCACCTCCAAAGGAAACATTTGAACATCTAAGACAAGAATTGGGTGTAATTCTTGCCCCTAAATGTCATTGAGGAAGCCAAGTACTCAATTGGAGATAATTAGGTGGTTGATTATCTCTAAAATTAGGTGAGTAGTTATAAGAGTATAGGAATGGAGATAGGGGATCATGTTTATATTAGGACTCATAAACTCATATTCTAATGTATTGAGTGCTTTGGTTGTAAGGAGTGTGATCCAAATATTTGCAGACATCACTTTATCATTTATGTCAAAGGGGGAAAAAGTTCAAAATTAGGGATAATTTTCTTATTGAGATAAGGTTCTGATATTGGTTTCCATTGATGGCAAAAAGGGAGATTATTGATAGTTTTTAGTGATGTCAAAGGTACATCTTGCATGAGGTCGATGACATTAATGGAGTGTGCCTAATTGATAGTGTGTTGATGTGACAAAGGGAATGTATAGAGTGTTTTCATTGAAATATTTTGTCATGAAAGAGATAATTTGAAGGTAACTAATCCTTTATGTTTGCTTGAAGGTACAGGTCATTGATGTCAAGTTGCATAAAAATCTTAGTCATGAGCCTAGTCATGAAATGAAGAGGTATGTGTAGGTATCATGGTGAAGTGAATGAGATCAATAAAATGAGAATATTTTTTGTAATTATATGGTATTTTGATTTAGGTATATAATCCTTCATAATTTTTGTAAGTTGGGTCTTTGTGCGTAAACCAATATGTCTTGATCTGTACTTTGACCCTGTCTGGACTAATGAGGTATCATAATCTATTGTCAAGGCATGTGAAGTATGTGTGGAAATGATTAATCATGAGAGAGGTTGTTTTTAATGAGTGTGACATTTATTTATTATGTGATTTAGGTGGAGAGTGTATGGAAAGAGGCATGAAGGTCAGTTTTAAGGCCTAATGTGGTTTGTAGGTCAATGTCTAGAGAGAAAAGAGAGAGTGTACAGAATAATGAAAGGTAATAACCATATTTAAAGGTGTTTTAGATAATTAATCATTAAATATTTTCATTTAATTTTTTTCAATAATTTACATGAAATTTGATTTTCTAGTTTCAAGGACAAGACATGAAATGTTGTTTGGAGGTCTATCAAGTGACTAGAATGAAGGGTTCTCAACCTAAGAAGGATATTATTGTGATCATTAAATCTTAAAAAAAATTATTGGATACCTAATATATTCATGGTATATGGGTAAGATTCATATCTCAAAATTCTAGGTATTAGTTTTTGGATTGAGGGGCTATGCTTTATGAATGATCATTAAGAGTGGAAACATGTTTAAACCCTCTTAAAACCCTAATAAGGACCCGATGTTGAATATGTTGATATAAAGTTCCCATAATGGATTTTTATGCTCATTAAATTTATTGTATCCTATATTGGAGACTCTTAGGTACCCCTAAGTGGTATTGGTTAGAGAGAAGAGAGATAAAATGTTGAATTATAGGCTTATTTTCTAAGAAGTTATTATAGAAGTCAAAAGTTGCATTGGACATAGTAATAAAATGGATAGAGGAAGAATGTAGAGACTAGTTTTTCATGTCCACCAAGGTTTATTAATAGTTTATAGTCCTCAAATATTATAATTCGGTCATCCAAGTTAGCTAGTCACTAATAGGCCAAATGGTGCAAATAGTTAAAAACCCAGGCAACAGTGAGAAGATGAATTAGAATGTGTTTTCATGATAGAATGATGAAACAAAGTTCATGGGGATGTTGTTTAATAATGTTATTCCTTATTAATTCTTTTTATATATCATGGATTCCAGGTATAGTGGTGAAAATGATGAAGCCAAAATGGCTCATCTGACTCAGAGGTTTATGTGTAGTGAGGTCAATAAATTAGTTTATAAGACCAATAGTTATCACTAGAACATATGATGATTATATTTTAATATGATATGGATATTTCATAGGATCATTTTCATAAATTTTAAGTCTTTTAAATTGGTCATATAGGTGTTGAAGGTTAATGTTTCATGACTATGCTTTTGATAGTCTTGGGAGTTCTAAGTAAGCAAGTTGCAGTGATGAGTTTGAGGCTCTATGCCCTAAGTTGAAGTATTTAGTGCATATGGTGCTATTTCTAAGGTATTTTAGGTAATTTAAATGTGATTTATCATAATTTTTAGGTTGATAAATGATGTTTTATCTTCAATTGTTTAAGACAAAATTTTTTGTGTGTTCAAAGGCCTAATGTAAATAGTGCTAATGGAGTGTTTCAAGTGGTGGTTGGACATAAAAGGTGTCATTATTCTATGAGGATGTTAGATAAGGCCTATTTTAATTTTTTATGAAATTAATTTTCCATTTATATACGTTTATATTGTTCTAAGGGGTTATAAGGTAACATGTCCTAAAGTAGTCCTAATAGAATTAGGTCTCCATGAGACCTAAAGAAGGATTTGGTCTATTTGAGTAATTTACAACCTAATTTAATGATTTATTATGACTTTTAACATGTATTAAGGACTATTTTTTTAAAAATATAAGTGGTCAAGTGTGTATGGTTGACCAAGAGGTGTATGACCAAGAGGCTTGGATAAGAACAAGGCCTTTTAGGCTAAATTGGCTTGCTAGTGAATTGGATTGAGGAGTGAATGAGATAGAAGATACTTAAGCTCTTATATAACATTATAATAAAGTATATGGAGTATCATGAATATATAATAGGAGGTTTGAATATGAATATCAAGGTTATATGACATAAGCAGTCTTGAAGAGACCAAGTTGAGAGAAGAGGCCTAGAAGTTAGTTTTAAAGGGATAATTATGTGAAGAGATGAAAAAGAGGTCATCATATATTATTTGAATAGAAAGGTGTTATAAATGTGATTAAATCAATTAGGTTGTTGATTTGGTGCTGATTCATATAAGGGGTTGTTACCTCCATGCAAGTAGATGCTTGTTAAATCTTAGTCAAGTGGGTGCTTGTCTAGCTGGGATTGGTGATCCATGTGGAGTTGGTGCTTCACTAAATTTGGTTTTTGTATTATATTAATGTATTCCATTTTTATAAATTAATGGGTTTTATTCCCCTTGAGGGTTTTCCACATATGTGATGTGTTCTTGTATTTCATGTTCATATGTATGGTTGTTTGTGCTTTGATTGATTTATATGTCTATACGAGTGGATCATTTTAAGATTTATTCACCCCCCCTCTTAGTCATTATTATTCCAACATTACAATTAAATAAAACATAATCTAGATTTTCACACTAAATTCTAAGTCTTTAAATAAATTCCAT
Source organism: Torreya grandis (assembly GCA_037957365.1). Lineage (NCBI taxonomy): Eukaryota > Viridiplantae > Streptophyta > Pinopsida > Cupressales > Taxaceae > Torreya > Torreya grandis. The sequence goes on along the minus strand of JARHVA010005171.1, from coordinate 92,072 downwards.
TATCATAATATTAATTTATACTAAACATCAACTAATTATTTTCTAATCAATTAAGATTGATTTAAACACATTATAATTCATTTAAATACACCATATTTTTCATATAAATGCATTTTTTCACTATATACAAACATCTATGTTCATACTAGATTATCTACATATACACCTATATACTTAATATGTCCACACACACACACACACACACACACACACACACACACACACACACACACACACACACACACACACACACACACACACACACACACACACACACACACACACACACACACACACACACACACACACACACACACACGCACACATTTATTTCAAATATCTTATCCACTTAATTCCTAATTAATACATACATACATAAACCATACATATGTGTGTGTGCATTTTTATGAATAATTCATAAACAATATAACTATGTCTTTATGTATAACTCATAAACACCTATATACATATTTATATATTTTGAGTTCAATATTTATCCTAAGCTTACAACTTAAGAAAATGTTAACTCAATATAAAAGAAAAATAATAATTCACATTTCCACCACACAACACTTAATGTCCCAATAAGATTACATTAAGACATGAAAACATTAAATGTGACTAATCTGTCATGTACCATATTGTACATCGAATCCCTGAAAACTATTCAACACTACATTATTTTTACCCTGATGGCCTAGCAAGTTATTTGACCCACAACCATATCAAATGTATGTTGAGGTTGAATTCAATTCTTCAACATGAATTCGACCCCTATTTTTAAACATTCATGATAACCTACTTAACTTAAACCTTAACAGTCCATTTGAAAATGTCAAGACATGGTCATTTCCATATAACCATACATAACTAGTTATTATATAAATAACTAACAATCATTCATCTAATAATATTATACATAGCCATTTAATAACTATCTGACATACACAACCATTTAATATTAGGGTAAGCTCAACTTATAACTCATGTCCTTGTCTATTATACTACTATATATACATGTTCAAAGAAAAAATAGGAAACCTACATGTATTTTCATGTGCCATATGGCTAAGTCATTCATTATTTAACAACCAAACTGTATAACCAAATACAAAATAAAAAACTTAGTTATAAACCCTAGACATAAATTGACAAAATTAGTTATTTTTCAAACCAATCCAACATAACCATACACCCAATAAACTTAGACATCAGTGTCCAAAATATCTAACATAAATATACTCCATATATACTAAGTTTTTTATTTTTGTAGATATAAATTGACAAAATTAGTTATTTTTCAAACCAATCCAACAAAACTATATACCCAATAAACTTACACATCAGTGTCTTAAATATCTAACACAAAAATACTCCATATATCCTAGCATAGTCATTTAAAAAATAGGTTAACTCAGCCATTTAAATATTAACCAAAACACATAGTCAATATATCTAAATAACAACACACAGTCATGTGTAAAATAGACTAACATAACCATATGCCTTATTCATAAACATACAGTCATCTATAACCCAAATGAACATGAAACCCATATTAATATATGTTACCCTCACCAACCATGTAACAAATAATAACTCCCAGCCATTTCAATATAAACTAATACACACTCATTTTACTATTAAACAACACACAGTTATTTCATCTTATAAATAGAGTAAACAACACCCAGACATGCATTTCTATTAACCACAAAACTTGTTTCCATTCCTATTAACCTAACCAACCACACTTATGTTATACCCATATCAAATTAGTGATTTGATTCTATGAGAAGATTTTTCCTCTCACAGGGTCGAATCACTTATTCTATCATAGTATAAACAATTTAATCAAACTTGTATGAAAACCATTCAAACATTTAACAATAACTAGTATAACATCAACATATTTATGAAGGATAAAATAAAATAACAAACCCTACTGATTCAAATTCCTCTAAAGAGGACTATCTTTCTTTCCTGAGCCAAATGTTTCTTTATTTTTCCTATATTCCTTTCTTATTGACCATATCTTGGATTTATTTTTGAAATCCCCTTCATATTTTATCATATCTATAACCATCTGCATGCTACCAAAAACCCCTAATTTCATGGAGAACCCTTCTCCATAATTGAATCCCAATAATGACTCACCATAGACATTAGAATTTCTTGGCATGACTGATAACTTTAAGTTTCAACCCCAAAAATAACATAGTCACCAAGCTATCTACAAAAAAATCACAATCAACCCTAGTTCCTTCCACTTTAGATGGCTCAATAGAATAGACACAATGATATCTCACCCAAATTAGGGTCGATAATTGAATGTCAAAAGACATAATCATTAATTTAATAGCTTTAAATACATATAATAATAATAATAATAACATTAAACAATATAAAGTTTATGTTTGATTTAACCCCTTTTTGGGTGTTGCAACCATGTCACTATAGATACCAAAAAATTCACATTCACCTAGTTTCTAGGTTTAACTAATGTTTATAAAATCAACTTGTTTAATGACTACAAATTAAAATCTGTATCCATGCCATTTATAATATTTTTTATTATAACTTTTTATTTTGATTTATTACAAGTACACACTAGTAAGGAGTCATATAATCAATAATTACACAAAGTAAAGTCATCTAAATAATCATTTGTAATTGTAATAATCTACAATGGCATCAAACATCATAATCATAAAGAAAAATAACAATTGCAAACATGACAACATTAACATCTAATCATGGATCAAAACCAGTCGACATTATCAAGCACAAAATAATTAAATGCAACAAATATTAGAGTGAACATGTTACCATCCAATCATAAACAACATTCATTTAATTTTACTATGTGGTGTGTGTAGGGTTCCCTATTGAATATCTCTACCCCTAAACATAATCATCTATTGCACCCTCTTTGATGATACTCTTCCTCCATATCTATCTGGAGAGTGGACTATCTCCATCATCCACCTCAAAAAATGTAAATGGTAGTTATACCATAAAAATTATAATCAATAAAATTTTGCTAAGGAATAATAATATTGATAAAGCATGATCGATATACATATAAAACTTATGTACAGCTAGCCAATAAGTAATGAGTCATGCAATAATTATTATATGTCTATCCCTACATCAACATAAATGAAAATAGTTTGCTAAAATTGTAAATTAACCATAATTAACCCCATTAATATTAGTTTATTGAGTAATTCAAGTTGAGTGAAGAGATTGGTATGTAACATCCTTTCCCCCAAAAATTGGTCATCATCCCAATGACACTTATTTCAAACCATAGTTCTAAAATTAAATAATACATAATAGAAAATCAAGTAACATCAAAAGTTATTTAAAAAAATAAATATGTAAACAAATAATAAAACTCATCATAGTCTTCCTAAGTGGTACTATCATTATAATATTGGTCCCACTATACCTTGTACTATGACACTTCCCTATTATTCAAACTAAGTTTACGAGTGTCAATTATCCTAACTAGTTCTACTTTGACCACCCCAAGATCTACAACCTATAAAACATTCCAATCCAATACATGAGAATGATCAATGACATATTTTTTAAGATAAGACACATGGAATACATTATGCAAGAGAGATAGAGTGGTGGAAAATTAATCCTGTACACTATGAAATTTATCACTTCCAATACCTCAAAGGGTCCCACATATCTTGGTGAAAACTTCACTAATTTACCAAACTTAATCAAGATCTTTTGAGGCTTAACCTACAAAAATACTTTATCTCTAAAAAAAAACTATCTTGTCTTTTTTATATCAACATAATGTTTTTATCTATCATTGGCCTCAACCAACATTTGCCTAGTTGATTTGACTTGATCTTCCATCTCCATAAGCATTTTAGGATCAAAGACTACCCTGTCTTCTAGCTTATCCCAAATGATTGGTGTTAGACACCTTATTCCATACAAATATTCAAGTGGAGTCATATTTAAAGCTGATTTATAAGATTTATTATAATCAAACTTTACTAATGGAGGATACTCCTCTCACTTGTATTTCTGATCCATAAAATACATTCGAAGATCTTTGAGAACTTGGTTTACCCTCTCTATTTGTCCATCTATTTCTAGATGATATAGAGTACTAAAGTTCAACTATGATCCCAAATTTGAATTTAGAGTTAACCAAAACCTATATGTCATTCTTAGATCTTGATCAAGAATGATCTTATCTATAAACCCATATAATTGGAATACCTATTTCACAAATATTTTCTCAAGCATAGGTGCATCATCTATTAAATTACTCTATATCAAGTGAGCTACCTTGGTTAGTTTGTCAATTACTACCAAGATCATGCCATGCCAATTCTATGATAATGGAAAACATTGGATAAAGCTCATACTAATTACCTACCACTTCCATTATTATATATCATGAGGATATAACAACCCTACTAGATAAATGTGTTCAACCTTCACATGCTAACATTCTAAAGAACTAGAAAAATATTTTGCATCCTTTCTAATTCCCTTATAGAAATAGAGAGGTCTTAGTTCAACCATGATCTTAGTCACTCTAGGATGACCTGAATAAGGGGCATTGTGTAGTTTTTTTTAACATCGTACTCCTCAAATTATCTCTATCAATTACATATATTATTTTATTAAACCTTTAAAGATCATCATTCTCCAACTTGAATCCTTTAATATTAGGGTTCTGAGCATCCTCTAACAAAGATTTCCTAATATTCTCATAGAATTCATCTCTAAAGGAGAATTTAATAACCTGATTGTGAAAACTAATCTAGATAGTAGCCAAATATATTATCTATCTTCTATGACTTAGGGCATTTACAATTCTACTTTCCTTACCCTTAATGTAGCTAATATAAAAATTAGTTGAATAAGAACTCTAACCATCATCGTTGATGGTCATTTAGGTTCATTTGGGTAAAGATATATCTGAGCCCCAAGTTATTAATCTTGAGTTGAAATGGTTTCCCTAACTGATATGCTTCCAAACTTATAAGGCATTCACTATTATAGAAAGTTCCAAATAATGTGGGGCATAATTTTTCTCATATGGCTTAAGATTTGTGGACTCATATGCTACAAATGATCCATCTTGTACATGAACTCCTCTAATACTATCCCTAGATTCATTTGTAATCACTAAAAACTAATCTTTAGGATCAATAACTCTTAACATAGGTGTTGAATTAAGCCTCTTTTTTAGCTCTTGAAAGGTTTTTTTGCACTTGCTCATCTATACAAAACTCTAATTCTTATGTTCTTATGATGAAGAGAGGTAAATGGGTTAGCTATTTTTGAGAAATTTGTAACAAATTCCTACAATATCCTACTAATCCCATAAAATTTTAATTCATGAATATTTTTGGTGTTGGCCACTCCATTATGGATCTCATCTTTGCTAGACCAACTAAAATTCTATCTACAAAGATAATGTGCCCCAAATACTACACTTTCCTTTGGAAGAATGCACACTAATACAACTTATCATATAATTTGTACTTCCATAAATGTTACAATACCAACTCCAGATGTTATATATGTTCTTTCTTATTATTATAATAAATTAGGATATCATCCAAAAAACTAACACAAATTATTCTAGATAATCCCTACACACATTGTTCATGATATTTATGAATGCTACCAGAGTATTTGTTAACTTGAAAGGAAGCACTATAAATTCATAGTGTCCATGTTAAGTTCTAAATGTTGTTTTGGGAATATATTCTTCTTAAATTCTCGATTGATGATTTTTTTCTTGAAGATATATCTAAGATAAAACTATTTCCCCATGCATTTGATCAAAGAGATCATCAATGTGAGGCAATAGATACCTATTATTGATTTTTACCTTGTTCAACATCTTATAATCAATACATAGGCAATGAGTACCATCCTTTTCTTAACAAACACCACTGATGCACCTCATGGTGACACACTTGGTCAAATTAATCCCTTAGATAACAACTCCTATAATTGATATTTTAACTCAACCAATTATGTAATCATCATCTTATAGAGTGCCTTAGACTACAGTTCTAAACTAGGTATTATGTCTATCAATAAATCAAAATCTAACTTGGGTGGTAATCCAAAAAAATCATCTAGAAACACATCCTAAAAGTTCTTAAGAAAATGATAATCCTCAATGAATGATTACTTAGATTCTTCCATTTCATTTATTTTAAAAATAAATCCCTAACAACCTTTCCTGTGAGCCTTCTTAAGATGAATTCAAAAAATTTCCTAAGTTTTAACTCCCTTTTCTCACCTTGAATTTGAATTTGATTCCCAAAATCATCTTGACATTCCAACTTATTAAGATATTAATTTATCTTTACTTTATTCTTAGCAAGACAATTTACCTCTAGGATCACATCATATGATCCTAGTGGTGTTGCATAATGATCTACTATTGATGACTTAGAAAATTTGATTTCAACTTCAATTAATCACCTATCAAATTTGACCTTGGCCTCATTCCCATATTGCACTAACTATGCATTTTCCATTATACCAACTTTCCTAGACAACTTATTTAGCATTCAAGGAGAAATAAAACATTATGTAGCTCCAGTGTCAACCAAAATGGAAATGAGATGAACAAAACTATTACTTACAACTTCAATATGTGAGACTTAAAAATCAAGTTGATGAATTTTAATAGCTACATGGATTCTCTATTGAAAATTTCCTTGCTACATAGTAGCCTTAGCTTTACCTTCTAACTTTCCTTGAGTACATTCCCTATCAGAGTGATCACCCCCATAGATGAAACATCCATTAGGTGGTCCTTTCCTTTCAAACTATTGATTTCACTTGAAACCAATCTTAAACCCACCATCCATTTTCTTACTAACTGATAAGTTACTAAATTTAGCATTCTAATTTCTAAACTAGTTTTTAGAATTTCTATTCCTTTTCTAGTTCTTTTTAAGAGTGGGTTTGGAACCTTCAAACTTCTTAAACTTCTCTTTGACTTGAGAAAGAGACTTCATCTTTAGGTCATGCTTTATTGCCTCCTCAAAGACATGATTAATTATATATGGCCCATACACATCTACCTCACATCTAATTTGGGATTTTAATCCCATAAATAAAATTTGAATTTGAAACCATTAATCTAAATAATACTGAGAAACATATTTCTAGAGCTTAGTGAACTATTCCTAGTATTCATTCACTATAAGATCTCCCTATTTCAAATTCTATAAATCTGTTAGCTTCTAGTCAAAATACAATCTAGGTATCCATTGTGATCTAAATAAAACCATAAATTGCTTCCATGTGGTGGCAGTAGAGTCGAGGTTCATCTTGAGATTATTATTTTCCCACCATGTTTTTGTTTCTCCAACAAGTTGATATGCTCCCCAAACTACCTTAGTAACTTTTAAGTAATTATATATTTCAAAGTTCTTCTCCACCTATGTCAATCAATCTTATACACCATCCCCTATCATAGTTCCATCAAACTTAGGAGGAATAACTTTCTTCATGTCCTATAAATGTTCTTCAGTTATACAAGCTCTCACATCCTATGGCACCTCTTCATACCTATGCTCTTATTAAGCTTCTTGATGACCTTATTGTTGAGTAAGGTGCTTTTTAGTATCTTCTTAATTGATTTAATTAACATGTCCACGAATTTCCTATTCCAAGTATGTGATTTGGTCCCTAGTTTGTGCATGTCTACGAAGTTTTGATCTAACTTTATAGCTTCTTTGGAAAATTTATTTGGATCTATTGGAGGGTTAGTATTTGATGTGCCCTCACCTCTAGGTCTAATTTGCACCATTTTTTTTTTAATAGGAGAATATGAATACATTAGTGGACTCATTAAGTTATAGAGTTTGAGTGTTAGTTTTGATACCACAATGTTAGAACCCCACTGGGTTTAACCTAAAATAGGTATTTTTTTTTCATTTTACTTCACTAATTTAAACTAGATTAATCTCAACTAAGGTTAAGATATTTGATCTTTAACTAAATGCATCTTAAATTAATACATTGTTTTGATTCATTTAGTTAATCATCAAATTAACAAAATCAAGTATAATTACATAACCAATTCATAACAAATTATAAATCTATTGTATATTATCTCAACCAATTACTAAAATTTTACATAATAAATTATACAATAGGAGCAGCCAACTATTGAGCATTAAATGTAATAATAGTACAATAATATAAATTTTATACATTAGAGTGTGTATATACATCTATACATTATTCTCCAAAATAAATTTGTATTCACAACTTGACATTACAAAAATGTAATAATGAGTAAATGTCTCTATTAGTTGATTATTGGAGGAGAGGTAGCGCATCATTAAAGTTATTTTACACACCAATAATGGACCATAAATCCTCCACATAATCACCCAACTATGGAATGGCCCTACCTTCATGGATGAACATATGATAATAGTTTAGGTATCAAGAAGTCAACTATAATGTGTGTGTTGTAAAATAACCATCACATGTAGCATATCATAAATAATTTCATACTAACATTATATTTTTCATACATGCATATAAATAAAACAAGTGAAATGATAGTTTTTAAATATAAACATTATTTTGGCCAAAGTTTTCATATAGTCTAAATATCCCATAGATAAATCATATTCACACACACTTTCAATAAAATTTCATTTATTCTATGTATTAATGACTCTAAATAAATGCATGAAAAACCTTCTTAGATAATTATTTCTTTAGTGTCATTAATACTAGAATTTGGTAATTAAATCATATACAATATTCCATGGTTTCCCATATATATATATATATATATGAATGACTACCACAATATTTAAAATACAAAGGAAACATACATGATTAATCACATGATTTATAACAACAACATAAAAACCCATTGTTATATTTTCTTAAGCACTCATAATAACAAATATCCATTTTAAATAAGGCACTATTAATAATAATTTAATTATCCAAATAATATTTAAGATAGTTAAGTATTTACCAATTAATGTAAAAATACCATTTTATAGGTATTATAATGAAAGTAAACATAATCTGGAATTTCAAACTAAATTCCAAGTCTTTAAAAAAATTCCATTATCATAATATTAATTTATACTAACATCAACTACTTATTCTCCAATCAATCAAGACCGATTTAAACTCTTTAGAATTCAATGAAATACATCACAATTTTCATATAAATGCATTCATTCACTATATACAAACATATATGTTCATACCAGATTATCTGCATATGCACCTATATACTTTATAGATTTGTGTGTGTGTGTGTGTGTGTGTGTGTGTGTGTGTGTGTGTGTGTGTGTGTGTGTGTGTGTGTGTGTGTGTGTGTGTGTGTGTGTGTGTGTGTGTGTGTGTGTGTGTGTGTGTGTGTCTTAATTAACTATTCATAAATAGTATAAATATGTTTTTATGTATAACTCATAAACACCTCTATATTTAAATATTTTGAGAATAATCTAAATCCTAAGCTCTCAACTTAATAAAACATTAAGTCAATATAAAACCAAAAACATAATTCACATTTTCACCACACAACTTCAAATGTCACAATAAGAATACATTAAGACATGAAAACACTAAATTTGACTAATATGTTGTGTACCATATGGTACATCAAATCCCTAAAAACTATTCAACACTACATTATATTTATGCCCATGACCTACTAAGTTATTTCAATCACAACCATATCAGATGTATGTTGAGGTTGGATTTGGTTATTCAACATTAATTCAACCCCCAAGTTTAAACATTCACAATAACCTACTTAATTCAAACCTTAATAGTCCATTTGAAAATGTCAAGGCACATTCATTTCCAATGAAAAAAAAATCAGTCATTCATCTAATAATATTATACATATCCATTTGCTAATTATCCCACATACATAGTCATATATTATTAGGGTAAGTTTGAATTATAACTCATGTCCTTGTATATTATACTATTGAATATACTTGTTCAAATATGAAATATAAAACCTAAAAGTATTTTCATTTTCCTATAGCTAATCCATTCATTCATAGTTTCAAAACACAACTATATAACAAAATACAAAATAACAACTCAGTTATATACCTTAGATATAAATTAACAATCTTAGTTATTTTTCAAACCAACCTAACACATCCATATTCTTAATAAACTTACATAGCCATGTCTTAAATAGATAATACAAGCATATTCCATATAGAATATCATAGTCCTTTAACAAATAAGTTAACTCAGCCATTATTAACCAAAACACGCAGTTAATATATCCAAATAACAACACACGATCATGTTCAAAATAGACTAACACATCCATATGCCTAATACACAAATGCATGGTTGTGTATAGCTCAAACGAGCACAAAACCCATGTTCATCTACGTTACTCTAACCAACCATGTAAAAAATAATAACTCCCATCCATTTACATAGAAACTAATATAAAACCATTTTACTATTACACAACATACAATAATTATCCTATAAATAGAATAAACAACACCTATCCATGCATTTCCATCAACCACAAAACTTATTTCTATTCCTATTACCCTAACCAACCATGCTCATGTTATACCCATATCAAATTAGTGGTTCAATTTTATGGGGGGATTTCTCATCCCATAGGGTCAAATCCCTAATTTTATCATGGTATAAACAATGTAATCAAACTTATATAAAAACCATTCAAACATTAAACAATAACCAATATAACAAAACATAGTTATGTAAGATAAAATAAAAATAAAAAACCCTACCTCTTCAAATGCCTCTAAAGAAGATTATCTTCCTTGCTTGAGCTAAATGTTTCATTATTTTTACTCTATTCCTTTCTTATCGACCACATCTTGAATTTATTTTTAAAACCCCCTTCATATTTTATCATAGCCATCTACATGCCAATAAAAACCCCTACTTTCATGAAAAACCCTTATCCATCATTGAATCCCAATAATGACTCACCATAAACACCAAAAATTCTTGGCATTATTGACAACTCTTAATTTCAACCCCAAAAATAACACAGTCACTAAGTTATCTCCACAAAACTCATAGTCAAACCCTAGTTCCTTCCACTTTGCATGGCTCGACTAAAAAAACACAATGATATTTCTCCCAAATTAGGATTAACAATAAAATGTTAAAATATAAAATCATTAGTTTAATAATTCTAAATAATAATAATAATAATATAAAGTTTATGTCTAGTTTAACCCCTTTTTGGGTGTTATAACCATGTCACTATGGACACCACAAACATCACATTCACTAAGTCCCTAGGTTTAACTAATGTTTATAAAATCAACATGTTTAATAACTATAAACTGAAATATATATCCATGCCATTTATAATCTTTTTTGATGATAACTTTTTCTATTGATTACTTATAGGTGCATGCTAGTAAGGAGTCATGCAATCAATAATTCCACAAAGTAAAGTAATCTAAAAATACATTTATAACTATAATACTCTAAAATGTCATCAAACATCACAATCATAAAGAACAATAATAATTCCAAACATGAAAACATTATCATTTATTCATGGATCAAAACTAGTCAACATTAATAAGTATAAAATAACTAAATGAAACTAAGATTAGAGAAAACATATAACCATCCAATCATAAACAACATGAATTTAATTGTACTACATGGTGTGTGTAGGGTTCCTTGTCAAATCTCTCTAACCCCAACATAGTCATCTATTTCACCCTCTATAATGATGTTCTTCCTCCATATTTATCTAAAGAGTGGATTATTTGTTGCATCCTACTCAACAAATGTAAACAATAATAGCTCGTAATAATAATAATAATAATAATAATAAATAATAATAATAATAATAATAATAATAATAATAATAATAATAATAATAATAATAATAATAATAATAATAATAAATAAAATACTACTAAAGCTCAATAATATTGAATAAACATGATCAATATACATATGAAACTTATGCACGACTACTCCTACAGAAGGATTTTTTAATATATCTTCCCTTATAGAAGCTAAATAATAATACAACCACTTATAACATTTTATATACATCTTAATACACTTTTAATTAAATATAGGCTAGAATTGAATTAGGAAAATCACTACAAAAGGTGATTATTTATACAACACTAAGTGAGATTAGATCTTCTAATTTATAGGATATAGTGACTCACATTAACTAATCACACATATAAAATACCCCATCTAACTAACTTATGTCAATCAAAATGTGTAATAATTTGAGATATTTATTACAATAGGCTAGGATAAATTAATTATCCTAATATTCCCCCCTTAATTGATCATAGCCTAAAGAGAAGAAGAGAGATAATTTTTGAATGCCTCAAACTTATCATGTGCAAATGAATTCATGAATACATTTGTACACTGATCTTGAGTGGGTAAATATTGGAGATTTATGTTATGATATTGAACATGTTCATGTATGAAATGAATATGAACCTCTATGTGCTTATTTCTTTCATGAAACATTAGATTGTGAACAAGATGTATAACACCCTAATTGTCATAATTTAGAACTATAGGTTGAGTCTTTGGAACTCCAAGTCTTAAAAGAATTTGATGTATCTATATTAATTCATAGATATATCCTATTATAGCATGATATTCTACCTACATGAAATATCTATAAAAATAGTTCTATTTCTTACTTCCCCATGAAATCAGACCAGATCTTAGAAATAGCATAAATCCAAAAGTAGATTTCCTATCATCAATAAAAGCTACATGATCTTCATCCATGTATCCTATCAAGAAGAACTTATCATTCTTCTTATACTCTAGGCCATACTCAATTGTACCTATGATGTATCTCAATACACACTTTGTCATTTTACATTATGTCACCTTTGGTTCCTATATGAACTAAGAAAGATAGCTAACAACATAGATAATATCTATTCTCATATATGTTAAGTAAATGAGACTCCCAATCAATTTTTGATAAAGAGTTGCATTTACTTTTGGTGATGGATCTATATAAGACAACTAAAGTCTTATCTCTATAGGTGTTGTAATATGCTTACAGTCTATCATCTTGAATTTCTTGATCAATGTTTTGGTATACTTCATTTATGAAACAAAAATGTAATGTTACTTCTTCCATACCTCCAAAATAATAAAATAGTGTAGTAGCCTGAGATCTATCTTGTTTAACAATTGTTTGAGATCATTCTTAATTGCATATATCATCTTCACTATGTTATCAATGATGAATAGATCATTGACATAAAAAATCACTATAGCAACCTCCCCCCATTATTTTTTAGGTAGAGTTTAGGATCATATGGACTCTTATTGAATCCATTTTGTAGCTTGAGGAGCTTGTTTGAGGAGCTTGTTTTAGCCCATATAGAGACTTGATAAGCCTACACACTTTTTATTCCTGATCAGGTATCACAAATCCTTCAAGTTGAGTCATGTAGACTTCCTCTTTCAAATCTCTACTGACAAAGGTAATTTTTACATCCATTTAATGGAATTTCCATCCAAACTATGAATCCATAGCAAAAACCATTTTAATAGTCTTTATCATAGATGTGGGAGTAAAAGTCTCCTCATAGTCAATGCCTTATTTCTGAGCATACCATTTTACAATAAGCTTTTCCTTATACTTATCAATACTACCATCTTCTTTTTAATTAGTCTTAAAGACCCATTTGAATCTAATAGTCTTCTTCCCTGGTGGAATATCAACAAGCTACCAAGTGTTTTTCTTTATTGATGATATATATATTATACATGCATGTCATCTTTACAAGGTCTAGAATGTAGGGATTCTATTACTATAGAGGGCTCATAAGTTTATTTAAAAATAATCATAAGGGCCATACTAACCTCTTCTCAAGCCATGATCTAGGTTTTTGGTCTTAAATTGGATGTATCTGGTACTCTATTTAAACTACCATCTCATATAGTACTTGTATACCACTTGGGCATATGTTGAACTATAGGTGGTGGTGTTAGAGGTCCTATTTGATTTTATTCCTTTTCATTTTCACCATCACTATCTAAAAATATTATAGAAATATTTCTTGTATGATTTGCCTATGTATAAGGTGGATTTATTCCACTCTTTTCATTAAACACTACAACTTTGCTTATTAGTACCCTCTTTATTGCTAGATCAAAGAGCCTATATGCCTTTGATTGTGTATTATATCCCACAAAAATAAATTATTTTATTTTCTTATCCATCTTGTTATATTTATTCTTAGGAACATGAATGTATGCCTTGTAACCAAAAAATAAAAGGTGAGTTACCTTTGGTTTATTCCCTATCCAAGCTTTATGAGGTGTGATTCCATCAAGAGCTTTGGTGGGTGACATGTTTAACAAGTAGACTATAGTGTGACAAGCTTATGCCTAATATGTATTAAGAAATTTTTCATCCTCAAACATGTTTTGAAATATTTCCACTATGACTCTATTACACCATTTTGCAACTCCATTCTACTGAGGTGAATATGGAGTTATCAATTGCTGATTTAATCCATTCACACTGAGATAGGCTGATAATTCTTTACTAGTGTATTCTCCCCCCCCCCATGATCTAAGTGGAAGGTCTTGATTTTCTTACCAATTTAATTTTCTACCATGGATTTAAATTATTTGAATATGTGAAAAGCTTGATCCTTAGTTTTCAATAAATATACCCACATTTTCCATGAGTAATCATAAATAAAATACTAAAAGTATTTGCACCCTCTAAGACTAGGAGAAAAATGTCTACAAATATTGGTGTGCACCAAGTCCAAATTAACAAGTGATTGATACTTAGTATTTCCAAAGGGATATCTTCTTTGTTTTCCTATTAAACAACTAGTACATATAATATAATATTGATTGAGTTTGGGAAGACCATGAACCATTTCTTATTTACTAAATTATACCAAATAATCATAACTCAAGTGATTATATCTTCTATGCCATAAATTTCCTAGTTTTGTATCTTTGACCATAAGTACTTGATGATAATTTTAAACAAGATCAAGATGAAACATCTTACAAATGTTGGAAGCCTTGACAATTAATCTAAAATGCATAGACTTTCTTTTATGTGGAAAATGTTTTGACCATATTGGTGATCAAATTCAACCATTAGGTTGTGATCAAGTAACTAATTAATAGACAAAAGATTTTTTGTTAGTCTTAGAACATAGAGAACATTTGAAATGTTGTAAATATTGTTTGCAAGTTGAAAGTTGATGTCACCATTGCCTTGTACTGTATATGAGGTATCATATCCAAGTGAAACATTTCCCTTTGATTCTATTTTGGTCAATGTAGAAAACCATTCTATTCTCCCTATCATGTGTCTAGTTTATCCTGAGTCAACATACCAAACTGAACTTGGATGATTGTAGATGCATGTATTTGAGTAGCTAAACAATATTCCTCATTTGAAGAATCATTGTCTTCAACAACATTTCCATGTTGTTTGGAATTTTTCTGTTTCCACTAGTTTTTTTGTTGTGGTTTCTTCTTTTTGGTTTATGGTTATTTATTAAAAGAGGGCTTATTTCTTAATGAGCCCTATTGAAATATGTTGTGCCACTACTGTTTTAAGTCATGAACCTATCTTTCAAAAATTTGACATGCTTTAAAAGAATGTGAATTGTTACCTTTTGGGTTTTTTTTTTATTATTCTTTGGAGATTGATTTATACCCTTCATGGGTTTATTCCCATTTTTGATTTAACAAGAGTGCATGCTCATCATCTACTTCCTTTGTTATGCATAGCTTCCTCTAGTTACAACAAATTTACCAACACCTCAAAGGTTGGCTTTTATCTTATGACATTCAAAGTGGTCAAAAAGATCCCATATGTAGGGGTCAGTGCTCTAAGGACTATAGGGACCAAAGAATCATCTATCACTAATTCACCTTAATATTTAAGCGAAGCCTATAAAGTTGTAACCCATATAAGGAATGCTTCTACTTTTTCATCTGATTTGAGATTAAGAGTGTGTAATTGGCTCTAAAGATGCAAGAATTAATTTTAATTCTTAGATTTATATACTATTTTAATATTATCCCAATCATATTTTATATTTGTGATACTATGGATATGAGGTTTTATCTCATCTGAAACTCCAAACATGATTATTAACTTAGCCTTTTTATTAGCTTTGTCATATTTGTATTGTTTATTAACATCTGTTACATGTTTGACCCATGTGCCTTCTACTACTAACAAAATGTTTTCAAACTCAAGATGTGTTTGTTATTTTGTTTTCCATGCTATGTATTTATCACCATGAAGCAATTGTGTGTCAAGGAGGACAAATCTAGGTCCTAAACTAGACATTATGAAAGTTGAAAATGATAAAGAAATACAAGTGTGTTTAAGTGAATAAATTAAATGTGCATTTTAAAAATGTAAATAAAATGAAAAAAATCATTCATAAAGATGACAAATCACACACAAGCACATAATGGACATCGAACTCCACCAAAAATGCATCCAAAAATGTAATGTAAAACTAGATGTCAATTTCAATCAAAAATGCATATGAGGAGAAAATAAGGTTATAATTTTCCCATTCCAAGAGAATTTTAGGTTTTTAGGAGAAAAATATCCCCCCTCCTTATTTTAATCTTTGCAATTTTTGAAAAATGATAGCCTATTTTGGCAGTTTCAAGTGAAAAATAGCCTCATGGACTAAAAATGGCTTTTCACTTTTATAATTTTCACTTTCCATTTTAAATTTCACTAGTGAAATTTATAAAATTAGAAATTTTCAAAATATCCTCCCCCAATATATTTACAAAAGTGATTTTATTGTGTTTTTAAATAAAACATAATAAAATAAAATCTCCTTGTTTGGCCTTCAAGGCAATATAACTTATCTTAAAACAAAATTTATCTAAATGCCATACCACTCTTTTTTTCAATAATATATATTATCAATATTTTGTAAACATAATGATAAAATATTATTATTTTATTTATTTATTTTTAATCAAATCATTGTAATGAAAAAGCATGACCTCTACCTTTGATCATTGACCTATGGAGGCTATGTGGTATAGAGGTAGAGTTGTTGAGGTCGAGTGGTGTAGTGGACATCGATATGCTTAGTCAATGTTGATTACTGGATGTCAAAGAGATGATGGTGGTTCTTATAGTGCTTACAAGGTTGGTCAATTTTGTAGATGGATAGACATGGTTATTATATAAATCCATTGATCAAATTATGATCAGTAGCAAGTTTTTGGTGTCATTAGATATTGATCTATAGACCAAATATAGTTAGTAAAATGCCTTAGAAAAATGGATCGGCTCTTTTATTTAGATTTGGTATGACACCATTAATTAGAAGCATGTGTTAGGGCAATGTAGAAGGAATATTCTACTCATTAGACACTACAAGGTCATTGTTTGATTGCTATAGTTCAACTCCATTTAACAAAGATCTGATTAATCCATTTTGAAGATGGGTAATGCATAAGAAATTTAATGATTTTTTAGATCTACTGGTAACCTGCTATGGGCTAGGCATTGCCTTTAAGAGTCTAATTTTGGCTTGATAATTTTCTCACAATGAAGATTGATTTAAACATATGGCTTCAAGTATATGTTAGTATTGCCAAAAAATTAATCAATACCAAATATGAATTCTAGATCTATCAAATAATACTAATTTTTTGAATATGGAAATCTAAAGATGCATAGATCTAAAATTGTATGGTCAAAGCCTATTTAAAAAATTGTCAAAATATGATAGACTATGAATATTTTTATCCTGTATTTTAATACAAATATGGATAAAAAATTTCAAAACCAAAAAAAAATCCAATGAGACTACTATTTTCCTTTTATAGAATTGGCTAAAATTTTGGCAATGTTTCAACTTGGGATGGTTGAAATTAGAGAAGTTTGATGCATCCAAGGATTGCATGTACTTGTATATATATATCCACTAAATCTCAAATGCTTTAAAAAACCTCCTTAGTATTTCCTATTCTGGTACCAAATGAAAGTTGGAATGGAATTGAATTAAGAAAGCACTACAAGAGGTGTTTATTCACACAACACTAAGTGAGATTAGATCTCCTAATCTGAAGGAGATTATGATGCACATTAACTAATCACATATAGGAAATGCCCCATCTAACTAACTTATGTCAATCAAATGTGTAATACCTTGAGATATTTATTACAATAAGTTATGATAAATTAATTATTCTAATATTCTCTTTATTTATATTCTCATTTTTTATTTCAACTTATTGGATAAGAATTTTTATTTTCTTTTGTTTATTATTTTTTACATATAGAAAAAGCTCTTTGTGGTTCATTACTATCTTGTCTTTGTTATTATTTTTAAAGTTTTTAGGCCTTAAATTGGGCACTCTCCTCTATAACCTACATATGTGAAATCACACATTTAGACATATTGTTAAAATAAAAATATTGAGGATTGATTACCTCTTCAATTTATTCTTTGGGTTACTCTTTTATCAACCTTACCATCTTTTTCTAATTTTTGACTTCTAGTTGTCTCCTTTTTGTTTTTGTAATCTATTTAATTGGCCATTTGACCATATTTTTGAATATTTTAAAGAATCATTGTATTTATTAAGCTTGGATCAATTTATCAAAACCTTTCATTAAACCTATTAAAGTTTACTTCTTCTCATCTATCTCTTTTTGAGTGTCCTCTTATTTTCATACCTCATCCTTTTTCTTCATTTGGTTATTCTCTCTTTCTAGTCCTTCCATTTTTTTTCTTCTTCTTCTTCTTGTGTCTTACCCAAAGTTTTAGTTGGTATTTTTACACCTCTAATTTTGTTTCACCTTGGATTTATTCCTCTTGATCCTTAAGATGATCCTATCCTCACATTAATAAACCTCAATGGGCTATAGGACTACAAGGCTTCTTTACTTACACTTAAGCTTCAATTTTTATGCAAGTTGAATTTTTTAAAACTCATTCTAACTATATTTTATCACACACTCTCCCCAAAATATTTTTTTGAGTTTTGATACCAAAAATGATGGTGATAGGTAAAGGAAGAATTAACTTATAACTTGTTTGATAAATTAGGCCTAAAAATTTCATTTCCAATATTAACTGAACAAACAATTTTTATATTTAAAACACCTCTTATATATTCATTTGGTTTTGTCACTACCCACCATGTTAGGTTACAACTATTATTCCACTTTAAGAATGCAATAAAATGTAAACATGATTTTCTAGATGACTAGGCCTATAATCATCTTGACTATAACTTGAGTTTAAATAGGAAGTTTTATTATTAAAAAGGTATTTTACACATTCATGTAATTTTTTATCAACTCAATTTCTCCATTTTCACTTTTAACCAATCTTAAAAATGCAATAAAATTCAAAACATGGGTTTTTTAGTCTTTACAACTAGTCTTACAGAATGAGTTTTTAATATATATTTCCTTACAGTTGCCAAATAACATTACAATCACTTATAAAAAAAATTATGCATCCTAATACACTTTTTTACAAAAATTCATGATTTTTTAGGGTTCATTTGCAATTTAGATGTTTTTTTATGTTTAAAACCCTAGCATACCTATACATAGGCCAAGATCAATCAAAATAAGATAATGAGAGTTTTAAAATAGGATTTTAAAAATTTCCAATTGGAGATGGTATGAACCACCATTATACTACTCTATAAACATTATTTATTACTTTAAAAATCCAAAATCATGAAATAAAACACATTTTTCTTGGTTTTAGATGACTTTTCAGGTCTATAGAAAGCCTATAGTATTTTTTCAAACTTATAACATGTTAAAATACCTTCCAAAGCAATGAATATGTTTCCAAAATATAAATTAAACAAATTAAAAATTATGTATGATTTAATTTTTCAATAATAAACTCAAATAAACATTATTTTCATTGATTTTAATTCAAACATTACATAGCTTGTTCTTATAGCCCTATTTTTATAGCATTCTTTTTGTTTGCCAAAATCCTAATGCTTTATTGCTTATTTTTATGAATATTATTGATTCTTTGAGTGGATTAAATCCTTCTTAGTATGTATATATTCATCCTATCACATTTTCTTTAAATAACATCTATTTACACTTCTTTCTCTTTCATCATAGCAATCTCTAACTTCCTAACTACTATTTAACTTAACCCAAGACTTGACCACAAACTAGTTCAACATTGGAAGTTGGTAGTTAATTCATGAAAATTCTTAAAATACCTTTCAAAGATTTAAATAAATCTTAAAAATAATATCATGACCAAAAATATTCTTTAGGACATGAAAAGGCCCTTCCAAATGCATTAACAAGTCTAAATTTTTTTATTTACAAATTTTGGAGGGAAAATTATAAAATGGTCCAAAATGACCTTTAAAAATGAAATAAAACATCCAAAAGTATTATTATTGACTAAATATTACTTCCTAGACCTATATAAGATCAAAACATACAAAATTGAAAATCCTACATATATGCAACTACATAACATTTCTAGATGAGTTGAGTGGATAAAATCTCTTATTGTTAGCTCAACAAGCCCTAATTCTCTTGTAATAAGGAACCTATTTTTTCTTTTTGATTCAATCCCACTTGTGATTGTGACTCATTAGTCTCAACACTCTCAATTTTACTTATTGAACCACCCTATTTTATGTCCCAAATTTTATCATAAAACCATCTATGTTAGATATACCATGCCCATACGATAAAAATTTGTAAAAGGCACTTAGCATGAAAGTGAAGTTGTGACATCCCAATTTGCATTTGAAGCTTGCCTTGCCTACTTCTCTTAGCTTACTCTAGCATGTCATATCAATTTTTATGGAATTCTAGATCCTAAAACCCTTCCCATTATGATGACCAAGTTCATGCGATAATTTTTTTAATATAACATTTGGTCCCAAAAAGTATTTTTGAATTTAGTTTTGGAGTTGTTGGAATTAGGTCCATGCTCTTCATGTGGAATATTCATCCCTCTAGTCATCCTAGGGATTATTATTAGTTTTAATGTTTTTTGGCCAAACAATTCCCAACCATATTATAGATCACATTTATCTAGGAAATGCTTGTGTTTCTCTCTTAGCTTGAAAATGAATTTTGACCACCATTTTAAAGAAGGTAGAGTTATGATTCTACATTACATACCTCAGAATCCAAAGACTGCAATGAATTTCTTAGAGTCTAAGGGATAAATCATAGCTCTTAGAGTATAAGGCTTAAATTTCATCCCTTAAAACTTTAGGACTAAAATTAATCCATTAAAACCCTAATGACTACATTGTAATACTCAAAACTTGAGGCTTGCATTGCAAGCCTCTAGTCATGACACCTTTTGATATGGGGTTAGTAAATCAACCATAAGATTTGACTCCTAGCTCATATTTTAAAACCATTTAGTGTGTCATAAAGGTGGTTTCAACATGGAATTTTTTTATATTTATATTTTTGATAATCTCTTAATATATCCATTTTTTAATCCTAGCTCCCTATTTTTCTTGATAAAGTGCTTGTTATTTTATATTTTTATAGGTTTGAGAAGTGTAATTGAGAAAAGTATCAGGAATTAAAAGGTGGAGGATATTTTTTATAGGATAAAAATTTAATGGATAAATATAAGTGTTATAATTATTAATGAGCCTATTATATGAATCATTATATCTACATAATGACACTATACCACCTACTAATCTACCTTGGAATGAATATTGAATAGATTTTGTGACTTAATTCTAGTTTAATTAGGAAAAAGTATATATGTCTCAGTTTATATGTTTGATTCAATGATACCTATTTAATCACTATATTATAATTATTTCTATGATTAGCTCTCAATTTTGCATATATGCGTGATGTAAATACATTTGTTTGAATATTATAAGTTTTGGAAACTGAATTCAACCCATATAAACAAGCTTA
Source organism: Torreya grandis (assembly GCA_037957365.1). Taxonomy (NCBI): domain Eukaryota; kingdom Viridiplantae; phylum Streptophyta; class Pinopsida; order Cupressales; family Taxaceae; genus Torreya; species Torreya grandis. The sequence continues at coordinate 70,102 of JARHVA010005171.1, read as the reverse complement.
ATATATGAAAAAATAGTTAAATGAAGCTATAGAGTTTGTCAACAAAGATCAGGAGTATAATAATGAAGCTTCATATTCTATTATCAAGCTATAGATTACAATAGTAGAGTTTTGGAGTGCTACAGGCTAGTTCTAGAGTATATCAATGAGCTCCAAAATAATACAATTGAGCTATGGAATGCATCAACAGAACTCTAGAGTTAATCCAACTATATGCAAAGATTGTCAAGGTGTTTTGGATGATTTTGAAATATTTTATAAACCTCTCAATGATGTTCATAGGTCATTATCCAATTCATATAGATACTTACCAGACATATCATTCTATTTATAGTCTTACTATTTATAGTAATATTTGTAAAAATGTCATTATATACATTATAATATTTTGGGTTACCAAGAACAAGAATATGTTGTACTAATGATATGTTATAACCACCTAATATCCATTCACGTTGTTACACATTATTTCCTAGCATTTCACTTTTGATCATATTAGACATTGAAATGTTGGGAAAGAAGGTGTAACAACATGCATGGATATTAGGTCATTACAACATATCAATATTACAACATATTCTTGTTCTTGGTAACCTAAAATATTACAATGTATATAAAACCATTAATTAAATTAATTATCTAATTACATATTAAAGTAATTAATTACATATTACCTAATTAATTAATGTCTTTAAAATAATGATCAATGTCTAATGATCCATGCATGTTGTTACACCTTCTTTCCAAACATTTCAATGTCTAATTAAGTAATATTTTTATGTTGTATAATGATCATTATTTTAAAGACATCATCCAATTAATTGATTAAATGAATGAATTGATGACACCATTCATTTTTAGAACTATTTATGGTGACATTATAGGTGTAATTAAGTTTTAGATCATAATCTAAAAAGAAAAATAACTTCCCTAAATTTAATATAAATATATGATCAGACCTAGAGACTCCAAAGAAGATTATTTCCAAAGAAATCTTAGTAGGATATCACAAGTGATTTAATAAAATCACACCTAGAAATAGTGGACAAATTAAAACAATATATCATAGGGTATTTTGAAACTCTTAAATAAGATACAAAATTAGGCCCACTGGAACCTTGGAATCATTTTCCAAAATTAGGAGCATTATTTCATAGGAAATTAAGGCTAGAAAAATTATAAACCAAAGTAGTGAGTACTAGATAAGTATCCTCCCAACCACCTATGATAACTCACCAGTTCCTAAGAACACACTTTATAGAATTTGTTTGGAATAAATCAAAGAAAACATAAGGAACATATTGAATCCTAATGTAAATGCATAAAATAGAGTTAATCCATTTGGAAGAACCTTCACCTATCTTATTGTACTAGAGGATGATGATAGAACTAATATGAATAATATTTTCCCATATATCCTACCCATATTTATAGAGAAACCTACTACAGATCCTAATGAATTATTCTTTAAATTCAAAGTCCTATGTCAAACTTATGACTATAGAATTGGTAGTCAAAATTTTAAATTGTTTCCTTCTATAGTTAGAAAAACAACCATGAGATGGTTTATGGAATTAAAAACAAAATCCATTGCATCATGGAATGAAATCAAGACTAAATTCTTAGATAAATTTTAAAAACCTAGATATCACCCTACTTGAAGGCTGATAGATTTTGCTTTAAATCTCCTTCACACCTAGATTAACATTGGAATAATTTGAGGTGTGGGACACTTGAAGTTAGACCAAATATCTACCTTTGTTAAGGCTAGCTCTTCTAATGTATCACTTTGCTCACTACTACTAAAACATATTAAAATTATTTGGATGAAAAAAGTAAGATAGATACTGAAAGGGAAATAATATTCTACTATTGGTGATTCACCTATATTAATATTTCATCCACTCTATTTGAGCTCCTAAAACACTGATAAGACAAGTAAAAGATTAAATCTACAACCCCAAATGACTCCTATGCATTAGTATTTCATGTAGTGGTTTTATTAGTTAATCAAATATTAACTGAAATAAAGGAATAAGCCTAGTTTAAGGTACTAAATATTCACTTATAACCACTATTAGCTTATCCAAATGACATAAAACATTGAAACATGACTTGCATAATTCAGCTTACTAGTAACTAGGTGAGATTAAGACTTGTTAATGGAGAAATCTATACCATGTATACAAATCAAACTAATGTTACACTCTATACCAAAACATATAATCTAAAAAAATCATTTTATTCATCTTATAAGGTTACAAATCTCAATCTTGAAAGAGTTAGATCATATCCAAGAGAGGGATGGATCTTTAAAAACGGCCTAGAAGCTTGGATATATAACAAATAAGAGAAGAGAATAGAAATCCAAGATTAGAATACAAGGGAGGAGAGTAGGTAAAATTCATCTTAACTCTAGTCAAATTTTAGTTAGATTTTCTAACAATTATCTTCAATATTTCTCCCTAGTGTCTTTGTCTTGCATGAAACCTCTTTTTGGCATTGAAAAAGAGTGGTGGGCCCTTCTTGAGTTGTCAAAATCATAATGATTGAATGAAATGCCATATTTTTGTGATAAAATACACTTTAAAGTGAGATAAATACATGTTAAAGTCCTTTCTTACATGAAAATCAATAAATATGCATGACTTTAGTCAACTAGTTAATTAGAGTGAATGGCACTTCAGGACTAGTTAACTCCACTTTAGCCCTTCCTTACATGATTTTGCACTTGAAGTATTGAAAATGTAAGATATATTAACTTTAATAGTATATATGAATCATTTTAATTCCAAAATAACTATTTTATATCCATTTCAATGTCAACTTTCATTTACTTGATTGCTCAAATAGGCATATTATGCCAATTAGGCCTAGTAGCCTACTTCTTACACTTGGAGACAATTTGAACCTACATAAAAACCATGAAACCTAAAAAAAACAAAGATTATTATATCTATAAATACTATTCACACCATGATATAGGTGTTATTGATGAAGAAACTCATGCCACTCAATCACCATGGTTGACTAGGTCAACTTTGCCTCATTTTCCTTTAGACTGGCTATTTTAAAAGAACTATTATGGATATTTCCAAGAATATTTTTGACCATATAAATATTTAATGATCAATAAAAACAATATCAAGATTCAACATACATAAATTGGATTTCATTTAAACTACCTTGTACCTCTTTTTCATGTTTTTTTCTCTAAAAAACTTGATTTATGCCTTGATTTATACATCTCTGTAAAATAAATTGGCATTGATAGAATCTTCTCTGAGTGTCCTTAATTTTTTGAAGAGTTTAAAGGTTTATCCTTTGTCCTATATTCAATTCTAACCTCTAATATATATGTATCTGATCTTGTGACTTCTTAAGGCCATTTATGTTCATACTCAGGTTTTAAAAGTAGACAAACATCTTAAGATGATGATAGAGGTTGATAAGCATGCTTGAGATGCTCAAACATGTCATCTCCTAAGAAAAAAACTAATTATTTCTTGATGATAGAAATTATCTCATCTTTAAATGGACCACATTCAAGTAAATAATAAATTTAATTAAAGATGTCAAACAAATCTAAAGATTTTTTCTCATGAAGCTGAAGTACAATTAGAATTTCTTCACTATTATCATAAGGTTGCAAATCATATTTTGGTATATCAGATTGATCAATAAAAATTTATTCATCTTTATCATAAATATGATTATTGGGCATGCTCTCAAAATTACATTGTTCTTAATCTTATTTTTCTAATTGGTGTTTGTCTTTTGTCACTTCTTCAAGCTCTTGTTCTTCATGATGGATGGTAGCTATTGTTTAATCAATGGTCTCATGAAAAACACCTTAAACTTGTACAATTGGAAATTTTCCCTCTTGAATATCATCATATAACCTCATTTTATATTCTATCTTAGTAGCAACTTCTTTTACTTCATCTTCCTCTTCAGTAGAGAATGGCATTTCATCTATCCACTCAAGCTCCAACTCATATTGATTTGGCATCTCTAGAATAACATTGCCTTCTTAAAGCTCTAAAAAATCATAAACCTTATATCCTATCTAATCATCCAAATCTACCATCTTAAGCTCTTTAATTTAATTCAAAAAATCATGGTATAACTATTACCAATGATCATCTTCTTTAGGAATGATCTCCAAATCAGTAATGCCTCTATGTGAGTTCTCTTCATGATTTTATTCTAGATAAATATTTGTTTATATTTAATATATATTAGCTGATAAAATATCTTTAAAAACATTTTACAACTCATCTTCTTTGGCATCATTAAATACTAAAACATTCTTGTACTTTCCAAGTAGTCTCTAAATAATGATTTCTTCTTCTTGATCACTTAAGTCACCTTCATTTTCTATCTCTTTAGTTTCATCTTCTTCACTTAATTCAAAAACTAGAGGTTCTTGCTCTAATAGTGGCATGGTAGACCCCTATAAATACTAAATAAGATGAGATATATCCAATGGAGCTACCATATATATTTGATTTTGTTCTTGAGGCTGCTCAACCTGAACAACTATCACATCCTCTCTCTATTATATATTCACATGTATAACTTTCCATGAAGGGAAGGCTTTGGTTTCTTGAATAGGGAGAGGTGAGGGTTTAATGTCAATAGTGACTTTAGGATTATTTTTTTCAACATATTTGCTTATGCTTGGTTACTATATTTGATTTTAGGTTAGAAAATTGGGTTTAAAATCCCCTGATATTGAAGGTATTATAGCCTGAGAAATGATTGGGAAATTTTCTTGTTGAGATGGACATGGAATCCATGGATATTTATATGGGGAATAAGGTATTAACCTTTGAGACTAGGATTAGTTACCTGATTGATCTTATTTTTAGGATAATATCTCTTCATCAATCATCCAATTTACCCTCCTCATCTCCTCCATCTCATCATGAAAATTTAGAGAGTTTTGGAAGGGTGGTTGATCTTGGAATGGATATGGCTCATTTGGATGAGGATGATATGAATATGGATCATATTGAGACTATTGATAAGGAGAATAATGATGAAATTATTATTTGTATGTTTCCATGGCCTATAAAATCATGAAGATAACTAAAATTATTAAAAAAATATGCCTTTTACCTTGAGATAAGGACCATAGGAGTACCAAAAACTAGTTTTGAAGATGAATTTGCTACAAATTTATACTCCAATGGCTGAATTTGTGACCCATTAAGCATGGCATAACTATTAGCAACCCACATAGCACCACGCTTGAAGGTTGATAGTTTTTTCTATAAAAATCCTTCATACTTGGATTAACATTGGAATGATATGAGGTGTGGGACACCTGAACTCAAACCCAGCCTCTAATTTTGATGAGGCTATCTCCTCTGATGTATCACTTTGCTCACTGCTAATAAAACCTATTGAAATTGTTAAGATTAAAAGAGTAATAGAGATAGTGAGATGGAAATCCTATTCTAATATTGTTGATACACATGTATTGTTGGTTCATCAACTCTATTTGAGCTCCTAAAACAATAATAAGACAAGTAAAATATTGAAATTACAACCCCAAATGACTCATATGCATCAATATTTCATGTAGAGGTTTTATCAATTGATCAACTACTAAGGTAAATGATGGAATAGGCATGATTCAAGGCACTAACTAGTCACATATATCCATTGTTAGCTCAACCAAATGACATCAAACACTAAAACATGACCTGCATAAGTTAATTTATTAGTAACTAGGTGAGATTAAAACTTGACAAGGGAGAAAGATCTACCACATATGTAAATAAATCCAATATTACACTCTATACTAGAATATGAAATCTAAAAACAATCTTTTTATTCATCTTAGAACATTACAAATCTCAATCTTGGTAGAGTCAAATCATGCTTAAGGGATGGATCCTAAAAAGTGGCCTAAAAGCTTGAATATATAACAAATAGTAAAAGAGAATAAAAATAAAAGATTTAAATATAAGGTATGAGAGGGTTTCAACTTCATCTTAACTCCAGTCAAATTTTAGTTCAATTTGATAATAATTATCTCCAATATTTCTCCTTAGTGTACGTATCTTGCATGAAACCTCCTTTTGGCATTAGAAAAGAGTGATGGGACCTTATTAAGTTGTCAAAATCCTCATTTTTAAATGATATGCCATATATTTGTGATAAAATCCACTTTAAGGTGAGATAAATACATGTTAATTTCCTTTCTTACATGAAAATCATGAAATATACATGATGTTAGTCAACTAGTTAACTAGAATGACTAGTACCTTAGGACTAGTTAACCCCACTTTAGCCCCTCCTTGCATGATTTTGAAATTTAAGTCTATAAAATGAATGATATATTCAATTTAATAGTATATATTAATCATGTTAATTCCAAAAAAAATCTTTTATAGCCATTTCAACGCCAACTTTCATTTACTTGATTGTTCAAATAGGCCTATTAGGTCAATTAGGCCTAGTAGCCTACTTTTTACACTTGGATACCATTGGAACCTATATGAAAACCATGAAACCTGGAAAAAAAAATTATTATACCTTTTAAAACTCCTCACATAATGAGATAGGTTTTATTGATGAACAAACTCATGCCACTCAATCACCATGGTTGACTAAGTCAACTTTGCCTCATTTTCTTGCAGATTGGATATTTTGAAAGAGCTAGTAGGGGAACTTATGAGAAGATTATTTTCCATATTAAGATTTTAGAATTAATAAAAAGTCTCAAGATTCAACATTTATGATTTGGATTTCATGTAAACTACCTTGTACCTCTTTTTCATGTTTTTTTCTCTAAAAACCCTGATTTATGCCTTGATCCTTATGTCTCCATAAAAAAATTGGCATTGTTGGAATCCCATATAATTTTAATTGATGTTTAAATATTTTTTAGTTGATACATGAGGTTTTTATTGTGATAAAATCAACTTTTCTTAAAATTGGTCACTATGAGGGTTTTGAAGGGTTTTAGAGCTGAATCTTCTCCATGATGATTAATAAAGCATAGACATCCAAATCCAAAATTATTTACATGAATGTGTATTAAAAAAAACCATAAAAATACCTAAAAATATTGGTTTCCCATGCAAAATATATGAGAAGATATCATCTGAAATAAATCCACCTATAGGGTTTTAGACTACTTACACTCTTAGTGATTGTTAATAAAGCACAACACCTCAAACAACCTAAATTTTTAATTAATTGTAATTTAATATGGGTAATAAAATAATTCTATGAGTGTTTGGCCAAACTCGTCATGTGGTGAAAGATACGAGCATTTTATAAGGTGGCTTGGAAGGGTGTATAGAACTATAGAATTTTAATTTCCTCCCTGGACTAAAACTAACTCCTCTATTTCTTCTCCAAAAATAATTTTATGGCATATAAAATTTCATAAAAAAATCTAAAAGTGCCTTCTTACTTGATAGGTACAAAATTACCTTTTGGCCTATAGGCCTAATTGCTTGATTTAGCCTATATAGGCATGGTTTGAATACATTTTAGATTTTTTACACTCTTTAAATTTATTATTAAGATTTATTATCATCCTCCCATTATTTTAAAACATTAAAATTAATCTCAAACCCTTCAAACACACCTTCAACCCCTCTATAATCTTGCCTATTCTAATAGTGACCTTGAATGGACATGTTGATGACTGTGTAAAACATATGGGTACTTACACCTATAAAAATACCTATCCAATGGAATGATGAGATTTATTTTGTCATAATTATGAGGTGTATCAGTTTTAAAGTCTTAATTTCATGTATATGTTCCCCAAACTTGTCATTTCTCTCAAGACATGTTGTGTGTTTGATGAGGACTATATTTTGGTATTTTACCATGTTATTTGGGTTTTAATAAAGATTTATAAGCTTGTATTAGGTCACAAAAAACCTAGTTTATTTTACTTATTAATATTAATGGTCACCTTAAATATTTTATGTCACCATATTCTACTTTATATCTCCTCAAGAAAGGTCATTAGGCCTCAAATGACTATGTATACACTACTACAAGTTGATATTGAAAGCAATGGGAATATCATCCTTCTTGGTTCTTTGAATACCCTCACTTATCTAAAAACTATTATCATATGATATTTATGAAATTATGACTCTAAAACCATGCCTTTGAGCCCTAACACAGTCATGTTCTATATAGTAGGGTTGTCGGGTTTGAATGTGTTTATCTTTGAGCTCCATTTCTACCCTTTATGATCTTAATATCAAAACAATCTTCCATATTATTTGAAACTATTCAAAGTGAATGACTATGTCCTTAACTTAATTCATTATTTAGAACATGACTATGTTGGTCCTGTTATAGGTTTTTATAAGCCCTTATGGTTGTAGGTAGGTATCATAGGGTGAACTTTTGTGATTGTTTTCTCTTTATGATAGCCTAAGTGTTTAATTTTTTTCAAAGAGGTATTAAGGACCATTTTATATCCCTAACCCCAAAAACTATCATTAATCATTATTTTTTCCTATTTGTTTGATTTATCCCTAGGCATGTAGGTGAGTATTTAGTATGAAATATGGCCCAACATGAGTTTTGACACCTTTTAGGATTGCCTTAGATGTAGATCTCATGAAGACTTTGGTGGATATAAATATAACCCTTAGTAATTGAACCAAAACCTCTTGTCTTACTTGACTATACCTCATGTTGTAAGTGTTTGTCAGTATATGAATTAGGGTTGTAGGTGAGTATATGATTGGAGTCATGACCACATATGGTGATTCTAATTTGATCCATGATGTCACATGATGCGTTATGACTCGTACCCTTCTTGAAATGATTTAAACTTACTATAAGGTCTCTAAATGCCAAAATCACTACTTGGTTGTAGGTAAGCATCATAGGTTGCTTGTAGGTCTTCATCTGATGGTTATAGGTGCAATTTCTCCTATTAGACCCTCTTTGAGACTTTACTATGTCATTTTCCTTTATATCTATTCATGAAATTACTAATCTCAATTCTTGACTATATCTTGATGATCAAATTAGCCTCATGAGACTTATAAAGTCCTTATTGTAGGTGGTCCTCATTGAAAATGCACAAGCTTGTAGATCACCTCCTCCTTTAGGATTGTAGGTTACCATTTTTTACTAAACCTTGTCTTTTTGTTTCTCTCTTTACTAAACCCTTGATGAACTTTGAACCTTCCATTTCTCATGAAACTATCACTAGGATATTATGCTTCAAACTCATCATTTTAAGATATGTGTGTCTCATAAAATTTAATGTGCTTGTGTTTGTAAATATATGGTTATGACTTGGTAATGTATGGTATTGCACTTACAAACCTCTAAGGCCACTAACATTATTTAAACCTTCTTGATAGTCTCTATCAAATTTAAAACTTTCCTTCTTTTGAAATAGTTGACATAAGGTTGCATTTTGACCATCTTTTTCTACCATGGCTGTAGCTTGCCCCCATACCTAAATTGACTATAGGTCACATTTTTTATCTTTTAGAGTCACATAAGGATTTTGACTAAGTTTAACTTGAGGTTTGTAAATAAAATTAGTCATATTCTCCTTATTGAATATTTTTAACAAAATTATGAACATAAATACCCTAGTCACTATGTTTCATGTCTTTATTTAGGTTGTAGATCTCCCTTGAGACTGTAGGTAGAGTCTCTTTGTCGTATAGACTCATTTTCTTCACACTTAGTTTGAATTAAATTCCTTCACTTCTCATTATAATAGATGTATAGAACTTTAATAGTCTTTCACCCTTAACTTCATTGTACCTTCATGACCATATTTTTATTTTGGTGACCTACTGAAGGAATGTCTCTTGACTATACTTTTATGCTTCAATTGGCCTATACCCTCTTGTTCATGATTGTAGTGCCCTTTGATCAAACTTTGACTCTATTTAGTAATGGAACATGAAATGGAGATGGTTAAGGGGTGGTAGGGATGAAATATTATGAAAAACATGAAATGAGGGTGTGGTGAAGCACAAGACATAGTGATAATATAGTGGTAAGATAGTGATATGGGGTCTAATGAGATGGAGGTGGAAAGGAGTGTGAAGGAGCATGTCAAGACCAAAGTGAGGAGTTGATTTAAAAAATGAACTCATGACCATCACACCATATTAATTTTTATTCCATTTTAGGATGTCAATGGGGTAAAAATGAAACATAGGTTTTATAAAATCCTTAAAATATGTAAATTTGCTTAAAATATGCTAAAATGGCCCTTTGAGAAGCTTTGTGAGCACAAGGATGGGTTAAGACATGCATATTTTGGTGAAATTATTGAGTAAATTTGATTAAAAACATGAAAACATGAATGAAATTTATTCCAAGGTTTAAAACAAGAAAACTTTAAATACCACTTTCTCTCTCCAAAACCATACAATATCTCTTCAAGAGCATGCCAAACTATAGATTGCACTAGATATATTCACTAGATTTGTTTTACCTTGAAATTTGTGATTAAATACTAAAGGAGTCCATGGAAAGGAATATTAGGTTCCCAAGATTCTACGAAAACTTGAATTTTCTCGAAATACTACCCTAGTGAGGAGAACTTGAGGAAAATTAGTTGCCTTCATAGATGTAAAACTATAGAAATTAGCCTAATTTAAAACAAATGATTCATGAGGGTGGAGATGATAATTCTAGAAAAAATTGATCCATGATTAAGGCCTCTAATTCTACTTTATTTTTCCCAAAACTCATACTTGTACTTGCACTCTACAATCCATACCATCATGAAACCTGCAAGTAGGTTTCTATGTGCAAACTAGTAAAGTGCTTGGAGACGACTAGTTTAGGGCCTATATTTCATATTCAAGCCATGAAAATATTCATGGACCTCTATCATTACCTCCTTATATTTTATCAATACTCCACTATATATAATTCCATTTGGATCCATACTATGCCTTGTAAAATGAAAGAAAATGGGCTTTTATTGGCTTTTAAACTTAATTTAAGACCTCCACCACCAATATTAGAACGTGGTAGAATATAAATGAGTATTTTTTTATGTTTTAACACCAAAATTAATCTTTTCCATGAGTTTGAAAGCCAAAATTAGCATGTGAGAGTTAGAAAAATGACTCTTTGACTTAAAATGGCATTAAAACACCTTTTTAGCTTTTGAAACTTTGGACTAAGGATAATATAATGTATTTAAATATATATTAAGGTACATTTACTAGTTTCATGACATTTTGAGACCAATTTTATCATTTAGAGATGGAAAATCTTCCTTTTTAGTCCAAAATACTCAATTTTAGACCAATTTGAATGGGCTTAATAGTACTAGGGAAAGTTTTGGATTGTAGGGGTTCGTATTTGGCCTTGACAAGCTAAATTACCAACATTTATGGTGAATCATAGGGTTTTAAAAGCATTTTTGGTCAAAATAAATTGGTGAATTTCATGTGATAATGGTAAATTGAAGCATAAAAAATTTGACTTGATGACTCTCTTGATTGGAAAATAAACTCTAATGGAATTTGTAACACCTATTTTTAATATGACATAATAATAATCAAGGGAAAAAAACTAAACTATAAATCAAAGACATTTAATCTAAGGAAAAAGGAAAAAAAACACAAAAGGGAAGTAGATTGGTGCTTGTGATAATCACTTATTGAAACAAAACAAACCTAGAAAAACTAATCTAAAGTGAGAAGATTTCCTCTAGGATCAAATGGAAAGGTATTGTGTGCACCATGGAAATTTGAAGCACTTTTTCCATCTCTTGATATCCTTTTTTTATAGATAGGAGAACTTGTATGTTCATGTATTATGGATGATACAACTAGGCCTCCTACCTCCATTCTGAGGTGTATGGATTGAAGATATGGATCCAAGACCCAATTATATTTCTCATAGATCCATTAACTTTTTAAGAACATCTTCAATTATTATTCATTTATGAACTACTAATCATGATCATGTAGACCAGCTTGATATATCTCCTTTGTCATATTTACAAGGTTGACCTCTAAGAGAGAAGGATATGATCGTATGACTTCTTAAGGCCATTTATGTTCATATTTAGATTCCAAAAGTAGATAAACATCTGAAGATGATGATAGAGTTTTATAACCATGCTTGAGATGCTCAAACATGTCATCCCCTAAGAAAACAACTACTTATTTCTTGATGATAAGACTTCTCTCATCTTGTAATGAAACACATTAAGGTAAAGAATAACCTAAATGAAAGATGTCAAACAAATCTAAAGATTTATTCTCATGAAGCTGAAGTACAATTGGAAATTTATTCAATGTTATCATAAGTTTTCAAATCATAGTTTGGTATATTAGATTGATCAATCATAATTAATTCATCTTTAAGATCAAGCTAATGACTTGGCATGCTCTCAAAATTATATTGGTCTTCATCTTATTTTATTGATTTGTGTTTGTATTTTATCAAATTTGTAATCTATTGTTTTTCATGATGGATGGTAGCTATTGTTTGTTTAATGAAATCATGTAAAACACCTTAAACTTATATAATTGGAGTGTTTTCCTCTTGAATTTCATCATCTACTCTTAGCTGATCTTCTATCTTAGTAGTAACTTCTTTGAATTCATCTTCCTCTTTTGTATAGAATGGCATCTCATCTATCCACTCAAGCTCTAACTCATCTTGATTTGGCATCTCTAGAATAGCATTGCCTTCCTAAAGCTCCAAAACATCATCAACTTATTATCTTATCTCATCAATCAAATCTACCATCTTAAGCTCTTTAATTACATTCAAGAAATCATGGTATAAATGTTGTCAATGATCATCTTCTTTAGGAATGATCTCCAACTCAATAATGGTTTTGTGTGAGTGCTCTTCATGGTTGCCTTCTAGATAAATATTTTTTTATACTTCATCTATATCAGCTGCTACAAGCTCTTGAAAAACCTCTTGCAACTCATCTTCGTTGGCATCATGAAAGACTAAAACATGCTTGTCCTTTCCAAGTGGTGTCCCAATAATGATTTCTTCTTCTTGATCACTCAAGTCACCCTCATTTTTTATCTCTTTAGCTGCATCCTTTTCACTTACCTCAAAAAGAGAGGTTTTTTCTCCAATGGTGGCATGGTAGACCCCTATAAATACTCAAGAAGATGAGATAGATCCAATGGAGTTGCCATAGATATTTGATTTTGCTCTTGAGGATTTTCAACCTAAATAACTACCACCTCCTCTCTCTACTAAATATTTACATGTATATCTTTCCATGAAGGGAAGGCTTTGGGTTCTTGAGGAGGGAGAGGTGAGGATTGAATGCCAATAGTGACTTTAGGATCATTGTTTCTAACATTTGGGCTTATGCTCAATTTTTGTATTTGATTATAGGTTAGAAAATTGGGTTTAGAAGCCACTGATATTGAAGGTATTATATCCTAAATCATGGTTGGGAAAATTTATTATTGAGCTGAACTTGGAATCAATAGATATTTATATGGGGAAGCAAGAGGTATTAACCTTTAAGACTCACATTGGTTACCTAATTTATCTTATTTTTAGGCTACTATCTCTTCAACAGTCATCTATCTTCAACAATCATCTATTTTACTCTCTTTATCTCCTTCATCTCATCATGAAAATTTAAAGAGTTTTGGAAGGGTGGTTGTTCTTGGAATGGATATGGCTCATTTAGATGAGGATGATATGCATATGGATCATACTAGAACTATTGACAAGGAGAAGAATGATGAAATTTTTCTTTGTAGGCTACCATGGCCTATAAAATCATGAAGATAATTAAAATTATGAATAAAATGTACCTTTTACCTTGAGATAAGGACCCTATGAATACTAGAAACTAGTTCTAAAGATGAATATGTTGTAAACTTGTACTCTAATGGCTAAATTTATGTCCCACTAGGTGTGTTAAAATTGTTAGCAAGCTAGATAACACCATGCTTGAAGGCTAATAGTTTTTGCTTTGAAAATCCCTCACACTTGGACTAATATTGGAATGATCTAAGATGTGGGACACTTGAAATCAAACCAGACCTCTAGTTTTGATGAGGTTAACTCCTCTGATGTATCAATTTGCTCATTACTACTAAAACCTACTAAGCTTGTTGGGATGAAAAGAGTAAGAGAGATAATGAAAGGGAAATCATATTCTAATATTGGTGATACACCTATATAGTTGGTTTATCCACTCTATTTGAGATCCCAAAACACTAATAAGACAAGTAAAAGATTGAATCTACAACCCCAAATGACTCCTATGCATCAGTATTTCATGTAGATATTTTATTAGTTGATCAAATCCTAAGGGAAATGATGGAATAGGCTTGATTCAAGGAACTAAATAATCACATATATCCATTGTTAGCTCAGCTAAATGACATCAAACACTAAAACATGACCTGTATAAGTTAGCTTACTAGTAACTAGGTGAGCTTGGGACTTGACAAGGGAGAGATATCTATAACATATGCAAATCAAACCAATTTTAATCTCTATACTAAAATATGTAATCTAAAAAAAATCATTTTATTCATCTCAAAAGGTTACAAAGCTCAATTTGGCAGAGTCAAATCATGCCCAAGAGAGGGATGGATCCTAAAAAATGGCTTGAAAGCCTAAATATATAAAAAATAGAAGAAGATAATAAAAATACAAGATTGGTGTATAATGGAGGAGAGGAGGTCAACTTCATCTTAACTCTAGTCAATTTTAGTTTAATTTGATAACAATTATCTTCAATATTTCTCCTTAGTGTCCTTATTCTACATGAAACCTCCTTTTAGCATTAAAGAGTGGTGGGCATTTATTGAGTTGTAAAAATCCTCATGATTGAACTATATTTCATATTTTGGTGATAAAATCCACTTGAATGTGAGATAAATACATGTGAAATTCCTTTCTTGCATGAAAATTAAGAAATATGCATGATGTTAGTTAACTAGTTAACTAGAGTGATTGGTACTTCACAAATAGTTAACCCCACTTTAGGCCCTCATTGCATGATTTTTTACTTTAATTATTTAAAATGTATTACATATACACTTAAAATGATATATTAAGTGTGTTGATTCCAAAATAACTCTTTGATATCCATTTCAATGCCAAATTTCATTTATTTGATTGTTCAAATAGTCTTATTAGGTCAATTAGGCCTAGTAGCCTACTTCTTACACTTGGAGACCATTGGAACCTACATGAAAACCAAGAAACCTGAAAAAAGAAATTTTATTATACCTTTAAAAACTCCTCACACCATGAGATAGGTGTTGTTGATGAAGAAACTCATTCCACTCAGTCACCATGGTGGAATAGGTCAACTTTGCCTTATTTTCTTGCAAATTGGCTATTTTAAAGGAGATGTTAAGGGAAATTATAGGAATATTTTTGACCATATAAATATTTTAGGATGAATAAAAAGTATCAAGCTTCAACATCCATGCTCTGGATTTCATGTAAACTACCTTGTATCTCATTTTTCATTCTTTTTTCTCCAAAAAACCTAATTTTTTCCTTGATCCGTATAGATCTATACAAAAAATTGGAATTTATGGAATCCTATATGAGTTTAATTTATTTTTTAATATGTTTCTTGTTGATACATGATATTTTTATGTCAATAAAATCAACTTTTCTCAAAAATGGTCACTATGAGGGTTCGGGAGGGTTTTAGAGTTGAATATTCTTCATGATGATTCATGAAGCATAGACATCCAAATACAAACTTATTTTCATGAATTTGTATTAAAAAAAACCCTAAAAATACCTAAAAATATTTGGTTCCCATGCAAAATATATGAGAATATATTGTGTGGTTTTACTTGCATTCTGGACTGTCTACGCTCGTAGTGATTTTTAATGAATAAAAAAACCTCAAAAGACATAAATTTTTAATTAATTATAATTTAATATGGTTCATAAAACAATTATAATATCGTTTTTCCAAACTCTTTATGTGGTGAAATATACGAGCATTTGATAAGGTGGATTGAAAGGGTGTCTAAAACTACATAATTTGAATTTCCACCTTGGACTAAAACTAACTCCTCCATTGCTTCTCCCTACCTAAGAACATCATTTTATTTCCTATAAAATTTTATAAAAACACTCTTAAATTTTCTTCTTTCTTGATAGGTACAAAATTTTGTTTTGGCCTATAGGCATCCTTGCTTGATTTAGACTATATGGACATGGTTTTCATATAGTTTTGAGTTTTTACACTCTTTAAAGGTCTGATGTAGATGTATTATCATCCTAAAATTATTTTAAAATATTAAAATTAATATAAAACCCTTAAAACACACCTTAAACCCCTTTAGAATCCTACCTATTCCAAAGGTGACCTTAAATGGACATGTTGATGATTGTGTCAAAACATTGGGTTCTTAAACGTATTAAAATACCTCTCAAATGGCATGATGAGATTTATGTTTTCATAATTATGAGTTTTACCAATTTTCAATTCTTAATTCCATGTATAGGTGCCCCAAACTTGCCATTTCTCTTAAGATAGGCTCATTTGTTTGACTGGGACTATAATTTGGTATTTTACTAGGAATTTGGGCTCTAAGAAAGCTTGATAAGTTTGTATTAGGTCAAAAAAACCTACTTTATTTTCCTTATTACTATTCATGGTTACCTTCAATCTTCCATGTCACTTTATGCTACTTTTTATCTCCTCAAACAAGGTCATTAGGCCTAAAATGATTGTGTATACATTGTTATAGGTAGATATTGAAAGAAATGGGCATATCATCCTTATTGGTGCTTTTAATACCCTAAAACTATCTAAAAACTATTATCATATGTTATTTATGACATTATGACTCTCAAACCATGCCCTTGAGCCCTAACACAAGCATATTTTGTACAACAAGCCTATAGGGTTTGACTATGTTTATCCTTGAGCTCCATTTCTATCCTTTATGGTCTTACTATCAAAACAATCATCACTTAATCATTTTTGATATTATTTTAAACTATTCAAAGTGAATTATTGTGTCCTTAACTTGCTTCATTACTTAGAACATGACTGTGTTAGTCTTGTTGTAGGTTTTTATAAGCCCTTATGGTTGTAGGTAGGCATTATAGGGTTAACTTGTGTGATTTTTTTTCTCGTCATGATAGCCTAAGTATTTAATTTGTTTCAAATAGTTAATAAATACCATTTTACATCCCTAACAAAAAAAACTATCATGAATATTGACTGTAGCCTATTTGTTTGATTTATCCCTAGGCTTGTAGGTGAGTATTAGTATGAAGCATGATATAACATGAGTTTTGACACCTTTTAGGATTGCCTTAGATGTATGTTTTATGAGTACTTTGATGGATATAAATATAAACCTTAGTACTTAAAAAAAAACCTCCTATCTTACTTGACTATACCTCTTATTGTAGGTGTTTGTTAGCATACAAACTAGGGTTGTAGGTGAGTATATGATTGTATTCATGACCACATAGGATGATTAGGATTTGATCCATGATGTCACATGATTCAATATGACTCATACCCT
The DNA here is from genome assembly GCA_037957365.1 of Torreya grandis. Taxonomy (NCBI): domain Eukaryota; kingdom Viridiplantae; phylum Streptophyta; class Pinopsida; order Cupressales; family Taxaceae; genus Torreya; species Torreya grandis. The sequence continues at coordinate 52,598 of JARHVA010005171.1, read as the reverse complement.
TCTTAAAATTATCTACACTTACTATAAGGTCTCCAAATTCCAAAATCACTACTTGTTTTTAGGTAAGCATCATGGGCTGATTTTAAGTCTTCAATAGATGTTTTAAAGTACAATTTATCATATTATACGCTCCTTAAGACTTTAATATGTCCTTTTCCTTTATATATATTCAAGAAATTACTAATCTCAATGTTTTACTACCTCTTGATGATCAAATTAGCCAAATGAGTCTTATGAAGTCCTTCTTACTATAAGTGGTCCTCCTTGAAAAGGCACAGGCATGTAGGTCACCTCCTCCTTTAGGACTATAGGTTACCATTTTTACTAAAACTTGTGATTTTATTTCTTTCTTACCTAAACCCTTAATGAAATTTGAACCTTTCATTTCTCATGAAACTATCACTAGGATACTATGCTTCAAACTCATCATTTGAAGATATGCCTACCTCATAAACATGACTATAACTATGCTTGTATGGACAAGGTTATGACTTAGGAATGTTTGGTATTTCACTTACAAAACTTCAAGGACACTAACATGATTTCAAACTTCTTAATATTATTTATCAAATTCAAAACTTCCCTTATTTTGAAATGGTTGACCTAGGGTTGCATTTTGACCATATTTTGCTACTATAACTGTAGCTTGCCCCATGCTTGAATTGACTATAGGTAACTTTTTTGAGACTTTAGAGTAACCTAAGGATTTTCACTAAGTTTATCTTGAATTATATTAAAGAAATTAGTCATATTCACCTTCTTGAATACTTTGAAAAAAAATATGAATACTAAGACCATAGCCACTTTGTTTCATGTCTTTATTTAGGCCTATAGGTCCCCCTTTAGACTATAGGTAGTGTCTCTTTATCCCATAGACTCATTTTATTCACACTTAGTTTGAATTAAATTCCTTTACCCCTAATTACAATATATTTATAGACCTTTAATAAGGTCTCTTTCAACCTTAACTTCATTTTACCTTCATGGCCATATTCTAATTATGGTGGTCTACTGAAGGACTATGTCTTGATTGTACTTTGATGCTTTAATTGGCCTATTCCCTCTTTTTCATGCTTGTAGTGCCCTTTGATCAACCTTTGAATCTATTTATTAATGTAACATGAAATGGGGATGGGTGAATGGGTGGTAGTGATTAAATATTATGAAAAACATGAAAGGATGGTGTGGTGAAGCACAAAACATAGTGAGAATACAGTGGTAAGACAATTATATGGGATCTAATGAGATGGAGGTGGAAATGAGTGTGAACAAGCATGTCAATACCAGAGTGAAGATTTTATTTCAATCATTAAATCATGACCATCACACCATATTAATTTGGAATCCATTTAGGAGGGCAAGAGGATAGAAATGAAACATAGGTTTCTACAAAAACCTTAAAATATGCAAAATTCCTTAAAGTATGCTAAACTAACCCTTTAAGAAGTTTAAAATAGCAAGGATGGGATAATACATGGATATTTTTGGATAAATTATTGAGTAAATTTTCTTGAAAACATGAAGTAAGTTTATGCCAAGGATTAAAATAAGAAAACTTGAAAAAACACTCTCTCTCTAAAAATATACAATTTCTCTTCAAGAGTTTGCCAAATTACTAATTGAATTAGTTATCTTTGATAACTTTATTTAAACTTGAAATGTGTGATTAAATAATTAATTAGGTTATTTAAAGGAATATTATGTTCCCAACATTCTATGAAAACTTGAATTTTCTTGAAATACTACCCTAGTGAGAACTTGAGAAAATTGATTGCCTTCATAGATGCAAAACTACATAAATTATCCTAAATTCAAATGAATGATTAATGAGGGTGGATAATCCAATTATATAACCAATTAATCCATGAGTAACTCCTTTTATTCTACTTTATTTTCTCTAAAATTCAAACCTATACCTTCACTTTGCAATCCATACCATCATCAAACTTGCATGTAGGCCTCTATGTGCAAACTAGCAAAGTGCTTGGAGATGACTGGTTTTGGGCATTTCTTTCATATTAAATTAATGAAATTATTCTTGGACATTTTTTATGGCCTCATTATCCTATATCACTCCTCAATTGTATGGAATTTTGTATGGATCCATACTATGCCTTATAAAATGAAAGAAAATAGGATTTTCTTAGATTTTAAACTTAAGTTAAGACCTCCACTGCCAAGATTATAATGTGGTATAATATTCAAGAGTATTTTTCATGTTTTAATACCAACATTAATATTTTTCACACTTTTTAAAGCCAAAATCAGCACGTTGGAGTTAGAAAAATGACTCTTTATAACTTAAAATGGCATTAAAACACCTTTTTAGCTTTTTTAACTTTGGAATAAGTCTAATGTAATGTATTTAAATATATATTAAGGTATATTTAATATTTTCATGACCTTTTGGGACTAATTTTATCATTTAGAGATGGAAAATCTTCTTTTTTAGGCCAAAATATTTAGTTTTAGACTAGTTTAAATGGGCTTAACAATACCAAGGAAAGTTTTGAATTATAGGGGTTGGTATTTGGAATTATCAAGATAAATTACCAATAATAAATAACAATACTATTTAGGGTAATGGATATAAAATAATATTTTTTTAGGATAAAAAAAAATGGGGATGAAAACCTAGAAGACTACCTTAATTATTTCCAATTCATTCATAAGAAATGTGGATATGAACTAAGTGAGTGAGTTTATAAAATATATTTATTAAAATTTATTGATTATTATGATATTTAATACCTAAACATTATGGTGAAAGGATACATAGACAATTTTGATCTCAATGGAACATCTAAATTATGTAAGAATTACTCAAGAACTAGAGGGAGTGTTAGAAAGTTGAAGACAAAGAATTGTGGTACTAATGTAGGAAAACTCATGTTAAAATTATCCCACATTAAAATATAAATTTTAGTTTAATTTAACACTATACTAGATAGTCTACAATCTAAATCCAATGCTACCACTGAGCCACTAGACATGGGTTGCCCCAAATGTAGTTTGAATCATGCTCTCCAAGATTTTCTGCTAGACAAGATTGAGATCTATGGGATATGTGATGAAAATGATCATGATAACAAGAGATATAACCTCTTATATTCCTAAAAAACCAAGTAAAATAGACAACCAAACCAATATAAGATCTCAACTTCATATAAAGATAGTGAAACCATTTTTCCTACAATCAAAATTAGAGCCTTTTTATTCTAAAGCTCTTTATAACCCATATGTGATGCCATGGGATGGACAAGAACCTCTATAATCATGGGGACCTACACCATGGAGCACCCAATAATGGACACCACATCCATGGATGCTTCATCCTCCCCAACAACCTTGGATGCCCCAGCCTAATCCTCAACCATGGGCAAAGGAGCAATGGGTTCCCCATCAAAAATTTAATTAGTAGATGAGGTTTCCAAAAACAAGCATTAATGCCTCCCTCTAACACTCAAACACCATAAAAAAACAAGTGGATCAAGATAAAATACCTACACATTCTATATCAAATACAAAGAATAGACAAGTAACTCCTATATATACAATTGAAGAAGAAAGAGCCTTAGGAGTTATTATCATTAACTATGGGAATGTATAGTTGAGATCAGGTAAGACATTGATCAATCCTCTAATTACCATAATAGAAGTCTTAAATGAGAAATTGGACCCTAATTTTGAACCAACAAATGATATTGTGCCTCAATAAGCTACTATTGTTCCTCTGAACATCTCATTTCTTGAAAGTCTTAATTAAACATGGAATAAGGATGAATCTGATTTAGTCTAAGAGCTAAGGAAGTTAAACATTGAAATTCCTATAATTCAAGATATAAGAGATATTATAAAACTCAATAGAATCATTAAAGGTTTGTGTATAAAAAATCTAGGCATAAAAAGGTAATATCATATAACAGTATAGGTAGATGGAAAATTTGATAATTTATTAGAAGGTAAACTCCTTCTACTTAAGTATGGGGATCTTGTAAACCTTGTCATTTTTGTAACCATAGGAAGGAATTAGATACCAAATGCAATTATGGACCTAGGATTTGTCATCAATGTGATGACATCAAACACTCTAAAATCATTATCCCTTATAGGGGTGCATCTTACCTATATAGTCTTGTAAATGGTAAACTAGTTTATTGCTAAACTTGAAGGAACTATAGTAGATGTATTTGTAATAATATAATCTTAGGAATATCTCATATATTTCATGATACTCTGGCCCAAGATTAAAATACATGGATATCCATTAATCTTAGGAAGACCTTGGTTAGCCCTAGTTGTAGCATTAATATACTATAGGTTATGAGACATGACCATTTAAAATGGAATAAAAGCAAAACATATTTATATATATATCCACTAATAAAGCCATCTTTAGACCCTTCATATCACCCATGGGTTGATGAACCTAAGAAAAAAATTATACTCTATACTCATTATCCATGGTAATAAGTAAATATCACATGAATAAATTAGAGGAAAAACTAATGTGGAATTTGGAATGTCCTAGTCCAGCCCTAATGTCTATCAAACTAGCTTTAGAGTTTGACATTTTAGCTCTAGAGTTTGATAGTCTAGCTCTGAAGTCTAAAATTTTAGATCCAAAATGTATTAGATGAGTTATACATTACATCAACATAGCTATAGAGTATGAGACACTTTCCTCTATATAAAAACCATCTATCCCATCTACTCTTGGTGAAATGTATAAACATATACCCATTCAATAAAGCATTACCACATGGGCACAAGATAATAAGGATACATTTTAACAAATTTTCATTATCCATTGGAAAAAGTAATTACATAAAGGGATAATTTATTTAAATATGTCACCACCTTCCATATGATATTACCACATTACTACCCTCTAAACTCTTTGATGAGTTAAATTTGGTAAGTCATCTACATCTACCCAGAGTCTAAGCATATTGTTGTTCAACCTAGAAAAATGCTAAACATAGATAATTGGTTAGGAAATGAAAAGTAAACCAAGGTTTTTGACACCTATAAGAACCATAAAAAATCATTTTTATGGGATTAAAATGACATTAATGTAATCTAACCAAGTGTGTCCACTCATCATATATATACTAAAACCATCAGACCTATTAGACAACCTCAAAGAAGAATTAACCCAACACTAAGAGACATAGTTAAAAAAGAGTTAGAAAATATATTATAGGTGGGATTCATTTACCCCATATCATAAAACTAGTGGGTCTCACCACTTATGATAGTACCTAAAAATAATGGCAAATGAATAATATGTATAAACTACCAATAATTAAACAAACCCACCATGAGGGATTACTTTCCCTTACCTTTCATAGACTAGGTGTTTGATAATCTAGTTGAGAAGAAGGATTCATCCTTCTTATATGGGTTTAGTGGCTACAATTAGATAAGCATAGCCCTATAAGACCATGAAAAAATAACCTTCACATGCCCCTAGGGAATATTTACATGTATAATGTTTCCCTTTGGCCTTTGTAATTCTCTTCCCACCTTTCACACAGTAGTCTTGGCCATATTTGATGACCTAACCAATGAGTTTGTAGAGGTATACATGGATGAATTCACTATGCATGTTGGTTATTTTGATGAATCTCTAAGAAACCTACATAAAGACTTGAGTAGATGTGAGCAGTATCAATTTTCCTTAAGTCATGAAAAATGTGTGATAATGCTAACCAAGGAATTATTCTAGGACATCAAAACTTATCCCAAGGGATACAAGTGAACCATAAAAATATTTAAGTCATTTCTAATCTTCTTGCTCCTAAAAATTAGATTTATATGAAAAGCTTCTTAGGACATGAAGGGTAATATAGATATTTTATAGAAGACTTCATCAAGATAGATGCATCCATGTTTTCCTTTCTTACCAAATATAATGAGTTCTTATAAACTGATAAATGTGAACAATACTTTGAAGAAATAAAATAAAAGCTAATTTATAATCCAATTTTGAGAGTTCTTACTTAGGAACAACCTTTCCACAATCATACAAATGTATCTAATAATGTTATGGGGGAAGTCCTAGGATAAAAGGATGAAATAAAAATGTATGTTATCTATTATATCATTAAAAATCTCGCCCCCACCGAAATAAACTATACCACCATTGAAAAATAATTCTTAGATGTTATATATGTAATAAAAACAATACATCATTAGATACAAGATATTTTTTTAAATTGATCACTCATTCATAAGATACTTAATGAATAAAACAATAGTAGGAGGTATGATCATTATATGGTTACTAATTTTGAAATAATTTGACATTAAAATTATTGATAAAACTAGGAAATATAATGTGGTCATTAAATTTTATCAAGATTAAATATTTTAGGTGAATAAGATTTAGTAGAGTAAAACTATGCTAATGAGAAACCAATCACAGTATCAACACACTTGCCATTATTTTCTCATATGGAAAACTACCTATCCATAATAAAATTTTCTTATGATTTCACTAATAAATAAATAACATGTTTGGTTATGGATAGTGCTAATTTTAAATGGCATAATGGTGTTTTGTTTAAATGTGGACCTGATCATGTGATTCATAGGTCTATAAAAAAATATGAGACTTATGACATCATAAGGGCTTGTCATGATGACCCTAGAGGAGGCCATTATTCAACTAAGAGGATTATTTATAAGATATTTGGGGTTGGGTACTATTAGGATTAAATCCATAAGGATGTGAAGAGATATGGATGATAATGTGATCCTTTCCAAAGGATGGGAAAACCTGTATACAAAGGAAAGTGAAGTTGATCTACAAATCCATCCTAGCTCAGAGAAGATAAATCAAACTACCCCCTTCCCCTTGTTAGTACATTTATATAATCGAGGTCATGATTAATATGGATCCACTAGAACTAAATAATGGGTCTCTTACCACATAATATCGTTATAGATGGTTCTAAAGCCTATAGTCAAGCAATAACAAATAATAACCCTAGCTAGGTCATATGGTTTCAAACAAAGTAATAACAAAGTAAAATAAATATAATCTAGTGCTCACCAAAGATTTTGACACAAACGGGGGATAATAAACATAAAAGTAAACATGCAAATAATAACTCTACTCAAGTCAATGTAGAGGTAATCCTAATATATGGAGAGAGAAATACATTAAAAATCTATTACTTATGCTACTTATATCTACCAAAATAGAGGAGTGAGAGTTAGAAATACTTACCTTGAAGATGAACCTGTTGAGGTTCAATATCTCCCTTGGCTAATGGTTATTTACAATAGGTTATTGTGGTTTGTAATGATCACAAAGATAGGTCATCTCTAGGCTATAATACTTATCTTATGTATCCAAGATATTTCCACAAGACTAGATTATTCTCTCCAAGTGTAAACCATAAGCAGTGACTTTTCAATTATAATGGTGGAAGAGTAGATTGTAAAGAAGTGAAAATGAATGATTATCTCTATCTCTATTTAATGAAAATGAGGTAAAGGATGTGTATATATATCTGGATCTAACCCTAAACCTTTCCAAAGTTTTATTCGACACAATTGGCCCATTTAACCCAATTTTTTAGGAAATAAAGTAGTTAGGTACCATACTAAGTTGACTTGGCCTATCTACTCCCATAACAAGCTCATTTCCCAGAATAGGTTTAGCCCATTTGACTATGTTTAGAAGATGTTAAAAAGAGTTTTTGGTTTAGGTAGGGGCTATTTGATGTGGTTAATTACTTAGAGGATCATAAAATAGAGGTGTCAAAGCCTTAGAAAATGTATAAGAGGGACTTGTGTTGGTTTAAGTGGTGGTATATGGAACAACAATCTTGTAAAGCACCAATGATCTACCCACCCCTTTCCTAGTGCACCCTTTAAGTAATGCACTTAGAGAGATTGAGACTCAATGGGTTCTTGTAAGAGACCTATCATTAGTAATTGATGAAATTTAAAAATATTATGTGTACACATATGCCTCATTCAAACCTCATCATGTGTTATGTAGTTATAATATAGGATGGTGCTTCAAGAAAATAAATTATCCACACATAACACTAAGTTAAATGAATTGAAATATTTTAAAACATAAAATAATTAAACATAAATGAGTGAAATGAAATAATTGAAATTAATAGGTAATATATGTTTACCTTGAATTACCTTTATTGTTGAATGGTTATCTTGATGTGCTTGTAGTTTTGATTGTGGAGGGAATAAAGACTACTTTGGACAAACCCTAAGGATACAAAAGTAAAAAACAAAATAAACAAATGCAATAAAGTCATTATAAATAAAATGTGTAGGCATGATGTACTTGGTAATTTGGTAAGATAGGTGATAAATGTTAAGTTAGGACCAAATGACCAAGCTAAATTTTAGAGTAAATTGGGTAATCAAAAATATAAGTCTACCAAATGATTGAAAAACTCAAACAAATGTACCTTAGGTAATAAGGGTTAAAAACCATTTCAAATTTAGGATACATTAAAAATAAAAATATAACATCAATGTGAAAGTAATAATAATTCTTAAACAAAGATGGGTAAGAAATGGTAAAATAAAACTGATGAGTGAGCAGTAATAATCCTTAATCACCAATGTAAAAAAGTACTTGAAAGGGAAAATAACATTGGTGAGTGAGAAGTAACAATCCAAACTCAATCAACAATGAAAATTATGTAAATATAAAAACAAACACAATTATCCAAAATAAGGAATGATAATGAAAAATAATCAAATTAAACCAAGGAAATTCTAGAACCTATAAAGTAATGGTGTAAAGAAAATAATCCATAGTCACTCAAGCATACTAGTTTTTTTATGATAGATAAAGTCAAAACAAAGTAGTGCTAGAATTGTTGATCAAATTTGACCTTGTAGGTCAAATTAGGACCCCTATAGGTAAAAACATGATCTTCATATGTTTTATGGGTCTAATATTTTTTCATTATAATAATATAAACACTTTACATGCTTTGGACGTGATAAAAAATGTCCAAAACTATTTTGCTCCTTTCTCACCCTTTTAGACACACAAAAATGGTCAGCAAGTTCATGCTTGGTATGGACAATAGAATAACTCATATGTAAAATGAATTTTGTAGGTGAAATTAAACTTATATAGATAAATTTCATAATAATATTTCAAATATTTGTCAATTGTGTTTTATGAATCATTTCTAACAAGTTGACTATGTTTTTTTGCTCACAGTTTCCTACACCCTATAGGTTTTGCTCTTGTATGGATAATTTTGTACAATATAATTGATGAGATTGATTATATATGATTTTATAACTCTCCAATAATTCTCTCCATTATTTTATTAGTGTTTCAAGGTGTCTTTTTGAAAAAAATCATATCAAGTTTGTAGTTTGGTCTCATTTGAAGATAACAAGTAGGTTTCCACCATTTACAGAATATTCATGATTTGGAAATGATTCTAGGGGGTTAAAACAAGTTAATTATCATGTTTCCAATTTTATATTTCTCTCCTCCAATTTAAATTTCATTCTCCAAATCAATCTTCATGGAAGTTGTAGTCACAATAATCATGCAAATAATTTACTCTATGACTGTTATACATAGTCAGTGATGGTGAGTTTCGTATAATGAAGGTTTGTATAGCATTAATGAATAATTATTTATGTTTTAAAGGTATTTATAATTTTATTATAATATTATACCTTCCAAAGAGTGAAAAAAATTTGTGGTAGTCATACTCAGTCACTCACATAGTCTTCTGCCATAGGTATGCACCTACAGGTGCCTCAAAGGAAGGATAACATGTCAATATGAATTATTTTACCTTATTTTGGAATTATATTTAGAGACCCATATGATACCTTTAAAATGGCTAATATTTGTGATAATTTCATACTAAATGTTCATAATTCACACTTCCTTCTCAATTCTCCTTTCTGCTATTGCATTCACCTTTGGGAGCCCTATAGGAAGATGACTAGGTTAGAAAAGGAATATTTGAGTGAAATTAAACATTAAAAGATTTAAAATAAAAATTTTAAAATGATAAAAGGGTCTTTGGTTTATCAAATGGCTATATATCATGTATTCTCTAAAAATATACCTTCACTGCCTACACATTAGAATGACCACCGATAGATGGCACTAGTAGAAAGCTAAAAATGTTGATTAGAGAAGATTCAATATGATTGGAAGCTTCCATTAGGTCTTCAATATTTATTTATAATATTAAAAATATTATTTAGGCATAAAGTGGATAAGTTATAATGGAAACCATGATCAAAGGTGAAAAGAATGTATTCAGGGACCTTTTTCCTAAAAGCATAAAATAGACGTCTGGGCCCTTTTGTCAAAAGCATATAACAAGGTTGATAATACTATTGGTGCATATAAGTCATAATTTATTTTATTCACTACATATAATATCAAATTATAAAATTAAATAATTTATTTTATCAAATGGTGTTCTTGCTAGAGAAGTCTAAAATTACACTTTTATGCACTAAACACAGTCAATATCACCTATAGGTTTGAACCTCAAAGAGACCCTTCACCCAACGTTTTAGTACTAAAACATGCTTCCATGATAAAATTTTTTTTATTAAATTAAAGGAGTATTCATGATCTAAAAAATCATCAAAACAAGGTGACATACTGTGTTTTAGGCCCTATGCTCACCTACAATTTTCTCTTTCCTAAAAAGTTGATCTACAATTAATTGTTAGCTTTCAAACCATACATAGAAAAGGATTAAGCATAGAATATCAAATTTATTTGATGTAAGGTGACTCAAAAATACCTTATAGGATATCTAAATTAACATGGCACATTTTCTAATGAGAATTCACACCTACAAGTGTCCCATTATGCAAAATGCTCACCTATACCTAACTTAGTGGTGATAGTGAACTTGAGCAAAGTGGTTGGAAGGTATAAAAATAAATCATAAGTTATATAGATGACTTATTTTATTCATAAAAAAATTTATAATATATTTATAAACTATATCTAAGTTCCAAACAAGCATGACCACCTACAAGATTTATTGTTGAAGGAGAAATAAAGGAAACTCAATCAACACCTTAACTAGTCAACTCAAGGGCATGAGTTGAGGAGTTTAGAAAGGGTTAGAAATCATGATTAGTACTTGGAAAATGATTTTTTTTTCCCATTATATACTAAGAGAATTAAAATAGATGAATAAGGAGCCATAATCAAGCAATACACAGTGTACACCTTAAAACTTGCACAATCTGCCTTCACAGGGGTTTATTTTGGTTTTTGGGAGAGTTACAAGGTCAAATGGGATGAACAAGGGATAAATATTTATGTATAATTTCCTAAACACTTTTTTAATCTCCTCCACCACTTTATTTTTCTAGGAAAATAGGGGAAGTGTCCTCTATTTTGTCTCAGATAGAGGGTACTCCCTTGTGTATAAAACCTGCATTTTTGGAGAAGAAAGGTGAAAAGAGTGGATCAAAAGATATAGGCACATTTTAATAAGTTTTTTTAAGTTTAAAAATACTTATACTAACATGATAAATCAATCACATAAGGGATAATCTCAATAATGAGGTCTAAACCCTCAAGGTTGCAGTCAAGACTATTAGGTAGGGTTTAAGCCTAATATCCAAATGGGGGGTCAGTGTAATTTATATCCTTAGATGGTAATTATAACCTATTATATCATGTTTTTTGGGTCACTAAATATGTTATAATTTTTTTTTTAATTCATATAAGTCAAAAGGGAGGGCATTTTTATCTCAAATGCAACATTAGGCCTATGTGAATGGAAGGAAAATTTTGATAAAGCAACTTAAAATGCTCACATATCCTTTGGAACCTTATATGGAGATAATTTAAGTCTATAAAAGTTGATAGGGGTCATAAACACTATTCTTGTGGATTTTTTTTGTAATTATAACATTCCATCTTTATGAACAAAACTTAAGAGCCTAAACGACCTTAACCCTTGCAAACTCTTGACTAAGGAAATGATTGGGAAACTAATGTTTGAGGGATATCAAAGTGGGGTATAATGACCATGAAATTGGTTGGATGTTGTATATGAATCTTCATGGATCCTCCTCATCAAATGTTTTCTACCCTACTTGTACGGATAGGGTATAAAATTATTTTCTTTAACTATTTTATGCACTATATAAGTTATATGGATTTTCAAGAGGAAAAATAAACTTTGGAATTGATATTAGGACTTTTTATTACTCACTATGACCATTTCATACTACATAAAATATCCTAAGTGTTTCTATAAGAAGCTCCATCTCATCTACTCAAACCAACATAGTGAACATGATAGTGAGAAGTGTGAGAACTTCAAGTGGAAGACTATTTAAGGTGTAGCTAATAAATATAATGACATGTATGGTATTTCAAAGTTTCATCCACTACCTTTAATATAGTTTTATGTAAAATTTAATCCATTTTTGATGCCTTGTGTAAGGGGTGGCTAAAAAATGAGTTTCTTTGACTACAGGTAGTGATGGCTCACTTGCAAAAGATTATAGATGATTATGAATGAAACCAATTAATAAATAAGTATGTATACATAAATTACATCTTATTATAATCATGATATAATCTCTATTCAGATTTGGGACATTCTAAAATGGGTGATTGATGAAGGCAATTTTCTTATGCAAAATGAAAACTCCTATGCCACTTTTCAAGAGTTTCATGTTTTGGATTGACACCTGTACTTTGTAACCTTGGATGATAAGTTTAAAATTATATTATCATGCACATTTAACTCATTATCTCATCATTACAAGTGTCCAAGTGACCTTTGGACCTCTCTTTTCTCATTTCTCTCTCAAAAGCTATAAACAATGACCTTTTGAGTTATTTTAGGTAACCACCATTGGTTAATGGTGAAACCATGGAAATTTTTGTATTTTAATTTCTATTTAATAAATACTAATAAATTCAATTTTAATACTTACATGCTACATAATTGAGTCTTGTAATCTTGTTGGTCTTGTCTAGTAGAAGATAGTCTTTTCTAGCATGTTATCCTTGATTGTTCACCATGTGTGTAGAAGAGTAACTATTACAGGTCTTTGTTAGTGTTATTTTTTAGTTTATAAGAGTTTTATAATTATTTTATTATTTTATTCTCTAAGGGATCATTCATTATCCCTCATACTTATTAATATACCTTTTAAACCTAACATATGAAACATTGATGTAACAATTTATCTTGAGTTGTGAGTTATGTGTGAAAGAGGCTTTGATTTTCTCTAAGTACTATAAGTTAAATCAATAGAAAGAAATTTATTATTGTTACATCACCTTTTATCTCTTTATTTTATCTTCTTAACCCTTTTCATGCAAAGTTGATAAGAAAGATTTTCAAAGAGTGCATCAAGAGAACTAGCCCTTCTAGAGATTCATCTCACCAATTGATTACCCATAGCAAGTGAGATGTTTCTATTGTGTCAATTGGATGAAGAGAGTTGAGAGATCTCATCAAGGGGTGAAAATCCAAGTGACAATACTTTTTGGCATGCCTGATGGGACTCTAAAATTTATAAGATTGTCCAATATTGGTGCTCATGTTGGCATACTTATAGTTACAAGAACATCTATATTCAGTACCTCAAGGCTCCACTAAGTTTTCAACTCTTTGGTTTTTTATCAGTCCTTATTTTCCATCCAAAAGGTGACCACTAGATCTGCTGCTAAAGATATACCTTTTGAGTTTGTGTAATTTCCTTGTTATTTTTTCAAAAGGTGTATATTTATGAATACTCATCCTTATTCAAGGGAGTTGGTTTTTAAAAAGTCCAAATTCCTACTTGGATAAACCCCTAATACTCAAAATTTTCTTTCTAATATGTCTAAAAACATTCCTTTTTTAGCCTTCATCAAATCATCTCCTTTGAATCTTGCCCACTATAACCAAATTCCTAGAGTAGACCTTAAAAGTGTTCCATTTTTAGTGGATAAAATCCTATTACTCCTATTAAACACATTATAAACATGGAAATTTTTTACAACATCCATAATATCACTTAAGATAATTTAGCCATCAAGCTATTGACATTGTCTTTTAAGGGGAAAGGTTTAGATTGGTATGAAAATCTACCTCATGCTTCCATTGCTTCATGGGATGAACTAATAAATATATTGTCTAAGAGGTTTAAAGATAAGAGTGATTAATTATCCCTAGATGAGAAATTGACTACTATCAAGAGGTCTCCTCAAGATTTCATGTAAGATTTTAACTCTAGATTTCAAAAGACATGGGATAGGATCCCAGCCCTTGTCAAACCCACTCCAAATTATGAATTTTTATATAAATTAAAAGCTTTAAACAATTATGTGGCCATGATGATCCAATATATGGGTGGAAATACACTACCTGGTGTCTATGAGATAGCTATTAATTTTGAGAATTATCTTGTTTAAGTAGGGAAGATTTTGTTAAGTACAAGATTATACTGAGAGGGGAGGGTGAATCAGTATAAGATATTTTTTAATATTTTTACATTTAATCAACCACAAAAAACATAAACTTTCAAGATCTAGAAATTAATAACACAATATTTACGTGGAAACCCTTTCGAGAGAAAACCATGGAAAAATATTGCTTTTATATATAAAATCTTTTATAATGTTCACAAGCACCAACCTACTGGAGACACCAATACCTAAACCAAGCACCAACTCAATCAATTTTTGAGCACCCACCCACTGGAGACATTGATCCCCTTCACCAAGTACCAACTCAACCAATTCATGAGCACCAACACCTAGACTATGAGGCAATGACCCCAAGCCAAATCGATTCCATCATCTGTGATTGCTTCTTCAATCAAATGATGGATTTTCTTCTCTTACACTTTTTCTCTCACTAATTTTTTAATATATTTTATGATCTCCTCTCTTGCATAATTCTCATATGATATTATTCATTAAAATAAAACTTCCCTTCACACTTCTTTTCTTAAAAGATATTCTATTTCAGTTTCTACTCTTCCTCTCTTCCTTCTCTGTCACACTTATGTGATCTTCAACCAAATTGAATTATTGTAATAATTCCACATCTCTTATCCCTTATATAGCCTTTAAAAGGATGTGTCCCATCCAAGATGTACCTCTTCACTAAAATATGTGACCATTGACATTTCCATTGACAATTCTGTTAACATTTCCATCAACATTTATGTTGATAATTCTGTTAACATTTCTATCGACATTTCCATTCACTTTCGAAAACAATTCCATTCACTTCTATCAACACTTCCATTCACTTTTGACAATAATTCCATTCATTTCTAACAATAATTCCATTCACTTTTGAATACTTCCATTTACTTTTAGCAACACTTCCATTTGACATTTCCATTCATATCCATTACAAGTCCTTTGACATCAATGACAATTATTCCAACAATCTCCCTCTTTGTCATTGATGGTAATCCCCATGAATTAATATATGAACTTCCCCTTACTTTGGTTCTCCTTTACTCCCCCTATCTTCAATTCTCCCCTTTTGACATCAATGGCAAAGGGTCTCTACAACTGTCACCTTATCTCTTCACTCCAATTTCAATTAATACTACTAAAGAAATCTTGACCAAATGCTTACCTTTTGAGCGATTGATTTGTTTTTTTTCAACTAGACCTATTTCTCATTAGATTGACACATGACTCCATTAATCTCCATCAGCTCTTGATCTTACCTAAACCCATTCATACCTTGTCACTTGATCCTTGGACCTGACCTTGATTATTACTTGCTGAAAGATCTCCTTTTGGTCAATCCAAATTGAAGCTTACCTCACTTTAGACTCATGTTCCCCCTTTGTTCATGCATGCTTCTCATCAAGCTTATTAAACAAAGTGAGTTAGCTCCACCTCACTCCATGCTCCATCTAGATCATGACATCTTTAACAAGTCTCCTCAACCAACTAGGTATGTAAACAACTCTTCAAACACTATGCACATATAGTCAATACCCTTAAGGGAACACCAATAGGTCTCACATCTTCATTAGGTCTAGTAGAGACCTAAAGCAAATAATTCTATCTCCTCAATGAACCACCAATGAGACTCTATGGCCCATCTGACCTTACCAATGATTCAAATCCTATCAAACACTTCATTGCCAACCTCCGTAAACCTCTTCCATGCTTTAGATAATTTCAAATCATTTTCTTTCATTATGAAGGCACCATTAGCCCTCATGCTACCAATAGGTCTCATGGAGACCTAATCAACATGAATCCACTCCTTCTCACTTATTACTGACCCCTTGATTCAATAAAACCACCTCAAATAGGCATAAACAACTTCACAACATGGCAAAGCAAAATCCTCATAACATCAACCTACTATTGATCTGAATATCAAGAACATGCTCAAAGTAACTAGACTTACCAAAATTCATGCTCACAAGAGCTCTGAAGACACTACATCATATCAAGCTACCTCAAACTGATATACAAATTGATCTATCAACTCACCTTCATGACTTTCTTATCATGCAACATAGCCAAGACCCAACATGCATCCACCATGCTTCCTTTTTCTGTAAAGTGTCTCCTTGAAGCCTAGAAGAGACACCCCATACAAAGAGTCCTAGAACAAAGTGAACACATGAGATGCCCAAAACTCCCCTGTTACTTCCTTGATCCTCTTGCATCCATGAGACTAATTTATTTCTCTTAGAATCCATTTAGGCATGTCTAACTGCTTTGACTCACTAACCTCAAAATCCATAATGTTGTTCATTTTCTCAACTCTTGCAACTATCTTACCATCTAATGAACTATCATTAGAAACTAATAATAGGGAATCTTGATAAGGCTCATGTTTAATTATAACAAGAGATTCTCTTTGATCTATAGGCTACTTAGGATTAGTATTCACTATCTTTTCTACAACACCTAATAACAAGAGTTTCACATAGTCCTTCCTATTTGATTCTTTCTCTATTGTAGAAAGTAACCCATTATCAAGACTAAGTGTACCTTTTCCTATTATTCTAGCTATAGTGTTGTCTCCAGAATTCACTGTGCCTTCATTGACCCTTTTTAATGAAATGAATTTGCTTTTATCTCTAGTCATGTGTCTCAAACATCCACTATCAATGAACCATTGTTGTCCATCTCTAGCATGAAAAGTTGTTTGAATGATCATGGATTCTTCTTGCTTCTTATTCCAAGTCTTTGATGGTTATCTTTTCTTTATCACTAGAGCCTTGAACTTTTGATCTTATCTTATAGATTCAAAAACACTTTTACAATAGCGTGTTATATGTCCATAGTTTGTGCACTTGTAATAAACTATGGCTTCATCAAAGTTTGATAAGGGAGTAAATGAATTGTAGTTTCTATTCAAAGCTCCATAGGTTCCTTTATTTTTGCTCTTGACTTTAATATCCTTGGCTCTCTTTCTACAATCTAATTTCTTATGACCAAAATGATTACAATAACAATAATATCCATCAAAATAAATACCAAACCTAGATTTATTTGCATATCGTGGAGCAAATGGTCTTCTAAAGTTTTGTTCTCCTTTGTTTTCTTTGTTGATAGAGCTAGTTTTTATATTTTGGGCATCTTCCTTCTTGGTCTCCTTTTTCACTGGTTCCTTAAGAGTTTCATCATAGCTCTTGGCTTCCTCTTTTTCCTTCTCATACCCAACACCTAACTTGTTAGATGGTGATCTTTGAATATTTATAATCTTATTCAAAACTTGAGTGCTTTTCTCAAATTTCAAGTCACTTGCTATTTTAGAATTCACCTTTTCTAGATCCCTTTTTAAAGTAGCTATCTCAGATTCATACCTTTCACAGTCTTCTCCTTTCTTCTTTAGTTGATTCATTAGATCTTCTTCAATTTTCTTTGCTTCTTTGATTTAGACTTGTAGATCAACAATTACCTTGTTTGATTCCTCAAGGACTTGTGATGTCTTCACTTTGAAGTCTCGATTCTCTTCTTCATATTTTCAAAGTTGTAACTTTAGTTTTTGATTATTATTTTTAAATTCTTTCATTTCTTCCAACACACAAATAAGTTCTTCTTCAAGGTTCACTTCACCTTCTTCTTTCATGTCTTCATCTTCCTCCAAAATATCTTTGCTGGTGGTGGCATTTTCTCTTGTAGCCATGAATAGAATCTATTCATTATCACTCTCAACATCACTTTCTTTGTTTTCTTCAGATGAGATGCTATACCTCTTAGATTATAGGCTTTTCTTTTGTTTCTCAAATCTTTTCTTTCCTTTGCTCAACTTGAATCCCCTTTTGTACTTTGGTTTGTTTCCCTCATCATCATTATTTCCTTTATTTAGACATTTGGATACAAAATGACCAATTTTACCACAATTAAAGCATTTAAATGGTAACTTTCCTTTATATTTACTCGATCCTTTCTTTATCTTCTGAATGAATAGAGCTTCATTTTCATCTTCTTCACTACTTGAATTTTCACTTGATTCTAGTTTTTTGATCTTCTCTTTCTTCGAGACCTTAAATGATGCTTCCTTCTTTAATTGTCTCTTAGATTTGGTTCTCATTTCATATGACATAAGAATTCCATGGAGCTCATCCATTTTCATCATGTTTAAATCCTTCATTTCTTCAATGGTGGATACCTTCGCATTAAATCTCAATGGTAGGCATCTCAGGACTTTCTGAATAATCATAGATTCTTCAATTTTCTCTTCAAGTCCTCGAATGAAATTAATAATCTCATCAACATGAAGAAGATACCCATCAATGTTTTCATCATTCTTCATTTTTAAACTTTTAAACTGCCTCTGATGGGTTTGGAGTTTTGCTTTTCTCACCTTACTATCACCTTCATATATAGTGTTGAGTTTATCCCAAATCTCTTTTATAGATTCACAATGCATAACCTTAAAAAACTCATTTTATAAAAGCCCACATAAGATTTCATTCATAGCTTTCTCATTGTTCTCATTGGCCTTTTTTTTGGTGGCATCTGTTGGTGCAATTTGTGGTGTTGTGTATCCTATTATCACTACTTGCCAAATATCAAAACCTAGGGCCATCAATTAATTCTTCATCCTTATGCTCCAAAATGTGTAATTCATTCCATTAAACAAAGGAGCCTTGTTAGTGGGGAAACCATCTAGCACTTGAAATCTTACCATATGTGATTTCCAAGATCTACCTTCTAATAGTTGTGCAAACACTAAAGGAACCAGCTTTGATATCAATTTTTAAGCACAAGCTTATACTGAGAGGGGGGTGAATCAGTATAAGATATTTTTAATCTTTTTACATTTAATCAACCACAAAAACCATAAACATTCAATATCTAGAAATTAATCAGTGTCTCTAGTGGGTGGGTGCTCACAAATTGATTGAGTTGGTGCTTGGTTCAGAGATTGGTGTCTCTAGTAGGTTGGTGCCTATGAACATATATATATATATATATATATATATATATATATATATATATATATATATATATATATATGTTTATATGTATATATGTTCATAGGCACCAACCTAGTAGAGACACCAATCTCTGAACCAAGCACCAACTCAATCAATTTGTGAGCACCCACCCACTAGAGACATTGATGCCCTTCACCAAGCACCAACCTAACCAATTCATGAGCACCAACCCCTAGACTATGAGGCACCAACCCCAAGCCAAATTGATTCCACCGTCTATGATTGCTTCTTCAATTGAATGATGGATTTACTTCTCTTACACTTTTTATCTCGCTAATTTTTTTATATAATTTATGCTTTCCTCTCTTTCATGATTCTCATATGATATTATTCATTAAAATAAAACTTCCCTTCACACTTCTTTTCTTAAGAGATATTCTATTTCATTTTCTACTCTTCCTCTCTTCCTTTTCTCTCACACTTATGTGATCTTCAACCAAATTGAATGCTTGTAATACTTCCACATCTCTTCTCCCTTATATAGCCTTTAAAAGTATATGTCCCATCCAAGATGCACCCCTTCACCAAAAGATGTGACCATTGACAATTCCATTAACATTTCCATCGACATTTCCATTTAAAATTTTGTTAACATTTCTTTCGACATTTCCATTCACTTCTGACAATAATTTCATTCACTTCCAGCAACACTTCTGTTCACTTCTAAAAATAATTCCGTTCATTTTTTAAAGTAATTCCATTCACTTCTAAGCACTTCTATTTACTTCCAACAATAATTCTATTTGACATTTCCATTCATATCTATTACAAGTCCTTTGACATCAATGACAATTATTCCAATATATTTTTCCTAGACCACTAATGCCATTATTTCCTAATTTGTAGCCTCCTAATCAAATTGCATTACCTACCTTGGCTCCTTTGCCTAATAGTCAAACAAAGTTTGACCTTGCCTCTACCAACGAGATTCATTAAGTCAAGAGCTTGATTAAAAGTGCTAGTAATGAATTATTTTCTCTCAAAACATAACAAGCCCAAAATTACAAGCCTCATTAGCCTTACAATCAGTTTGGACAAGCAAGTAGACCTCCTTTTCAAGGTAATGCTCAAGGAAAAGGTCAAATAACTCAAGCTAGACCTTACCAAAGTTTCAATCCTAATTCCCCCTCATCTTCTCGATCTATTATTCTTAATCAAAACAATTTTGTTCAAGAACAACCATGGTACCCTTACTATGACCAAAATCAAGGCCAAATTGCATATGCCAATGAAATGCCTAGTCAATCTATGACAATGCAAGGTAGTCAAGTACCTTAAGTTCCCAAATTTGAGGTGATAGTTCAAAATGGAATCGAAAATATACAAAAACAATCTGATTATACTCTTATGAATCATTTATATGGAGAATTTTGTGCCATGAATCATTTGGGAAGTTCAAATAATGTGAATGTTAGTGTATCCTCTAACACTAGATCTAAGAAGAGGGATACAGAAGAGACACAAGGGAAAAATTAAGGACCTATTTTGACTCCTCCATCACCCCCAATGGTAGGTTAGTATAACTTATCTCCTAATTTATATAAAAATCAAAAATATTAGAATTTAAGAATAGTTCCTACACATCTATGTTTACATGCTACACCATAAGGTACTAGTGCTTCCAAAGAGCCATTCAAGATGAACAATCCTTATATAAATATTTTGGATCAAATGAAAAATTCACACATGAATATTTAATTATGTGACTCATTGATAATACCAAGATAAAAGGATATTCTCCAAAAGGAATTGTTTGGACTAACTAAATCAGTTAGATCAATAAGGACTAAAAATGTTGTTTTGGTGAATGGAACTTAACCCATTAATGGAAAAGTAAATAAAACTGATAATACTCCTAATTTTTATCTATACTTGATCATTAGTGATTGTTTAGTTCACAATCATATCATAGATAGTGGGGCTAGTACTTAATTTATGCCTAAGTCAATAGCAGATAAACTAGGCCTCAAGTATGAACCAATGGCTAAAAGAGTTCTAAAATTAGATGGGCCACCAACAAAGACCTTGGGAGAATTCAAGGATATAAATTTGATTTTACATGATTTTACTACTTTCTCCATCCTTCATTATGTGGTTTTTGTATATTTACCCTCATACTTTGCTCTTTGTTTGTCAAGAGAGTTTACAACCAAGATAGGTGGATACTTGGCAGCAAATTGGTCATATATGGTTTTTATAACCAAGTATGGTATCAAGGTAAAAATTTAATAAAACCATATTCATAATAATCATATATATCCCTAAATGCCTAAGGTTTCAAATTTCAAATAATTTATTCTTGATGAGGAAGAACTTCGCATGGATCAATCTCCAACTTCTTCTCTTGAAGGATTTTTTGATATACATCTAGATGAATAGGGAGATGAATAGTATGAACATAATAATTAAAAATTAATATAATATTATGGTATTGGATTATATTTAATTCATGAATAATACTCTTTCATTCCAAATTTTATGAAGCCAAATGAAACTATGAATGGTCTATGGCAACTCTATTTTGATGGATCAAGAAGTAAT
This sequence comes from Torreya grandis, assembly GCA_037957365.1. NCBI lineage: Eukaryota > Viridiplantae > Streptophyta > Pinopsida > Cupressales > Taxaceae > Torreya > Torreya grandis. The sequence goes on along the minus strand of JARHVA010005171.1, from coordinate 30,602 downwards.
GTTGGATCAAGTGGTGGAGCAATGTTATTTTATCCATGAAAATAAAGGTATTACTCTAGTTTAATATTTTACTTTATTTTTACTCATAATTTATCAAAAAATGAGGCCATCATTCATGGCCTTGAGTGGGCTAGAAAGAGAGGTGTGAAAGAGTTACAAGTTTATGGTGATAGTAAGTTGATTGTGAATCAAGTGTCAGGTCAATATATGACTAAGAAATATTTTCTTAAGTCATATAAGCATATATTGTGGGATATTTTATACTAATTCCAAGCTTTCAACATTCAATATATACCAAGAGAAGATAACAAACATGCTGATAGGTTGGCAACCATTGGAGCTCAGTTTGATGTTCCAAACGGGATAACAAATGACAAGTATCAACCTCATATTAAAGTGATTATAAGGTTATATATATTGATAATGTCACTAATTGGAAATTATTTGATAGGGATCATTAATTATTTCTCTTTCTACAATAAGGCACTGAGTTTTCCTAAAAAAACTAGTTCAAACTATAACAACAATATAGAGGATAGATTTTACAATTGAATACAAACAAGCTCTCTAAGGTCTTAGTCACACTTGAGAGTATTTTCAATGATGATGATAAGTTTAAGAAGGAAAATTTAAGCATGTAAAATAAGCAATAAAACTATGAGAGAGTACAAATATTCAAAGATAAGTTGCTTGCTCTTGGGAAGGTATGTACTAGAGAAGAAAGATATGCTTTCATTCAATTATGCAAAGAATTTTCTGATATCTTTACATGGGAATATAGTGATTTAAAAGGTTTTGATCCAAATATATCCCAAAATACCATATATTTATATGATAATGATAATCCTATCAATAAAAATCAAAGGCCAATCAATCCTAAGATTGAGCCTCTTATGAGGAAAGAGCTTATAATGTTAATTGAGTCTAAAATCATTTTTCCTATTAAGCATTCATCTTAGTTGGAAAACTTAGACTTGGTAAGGAATAAGAATGGGGAAATAATATTATGTGTTGAAATTAGATATTTGAATATAATTTCATTGAAGTACCATTATCCTCTTCCTTCCATGGAGAAAATTTTGCAAGTTGTGATAGGTAGTGAAAGGTTCTCACTCAATGGATATTCAGGATATAATAAGATTTTGGTAAAGGAAGGAGATCAATACAAGATAGACTTTACCACTAAAATGGGAACATATTCTTATAGTAAAATTACTTTTGGTTTATCTAATATTGGGGAAACATTTCAACATACAATGGATATAGCTTTTCAAGCCCTAATAAATGATATAGTGCTCGTGTATCTTGATGCTATCACGGTCTTCTCCAAGGATGCAAAGGATCATTTGAATCATCTTAAGAATATTTTTGATAAATGTAGAGAGTTTTGATTCTATCTTAATCTAAATAAGTGTGTGTTTTTCTCCATGAAGAAAAAATTTTGGGACACATTGTTTCAAAGAAAGGTCTATCTATATATCTTGAAAGGGTGAGTGTAATCTTGACATTGACTTTAACCAAACATAAAAAAGGTTTTCAAAGTTTCTTTGGAAAAATAAATTTTATAAGTAGGTTTATTATTTATTTTTATAATTTATTCAAGCCTCTAACCTCCATGCTAAGGAAATATGAAGTGTTTACATGCACAAGGATAAGGAAAGAGAGTATTGAAGAGATCAAGCAAGCTATTGCTCAAGCTCAAACTCTTGCAAGTCCTGATTTCTCAAAGGATTTAAACTTTTATAATTTTTGAAATTAAAACTAATCTCTTCCAGGATCGCTCAATCAAATGAAGTAAACTTGGAGCAGCCTACTTCTTTCTTTAGTCAAGGATTGGAAGGCTATGAGGTAAGGTACACTTATGTAGAGAAGCAAGTACTTTAAATTTTTATAAGTCTAAGTAAGTTTAGGTACATGATATTTAATAACAATATTAATATATTGGTACCTCATAGCAATTTTAAATACTTCCTTTTGAGTAGATAGTTCAATCAAAAAAGAGCTGGTTAGATTACAAAAGTAATGGAGTATAATGTAGAAATCAAGACAACAAAGCTAGTGAAAGGGAAGGGATTATGTGAACACCTTACTTCAGATTTGAAGGAATAAAATAAATTTTTTTATCCCTTTAATATGATCCTATGATATCTACATCATCACCAATGAGGATCTGGACATAATAAATGATTAATTTTATTCAAATCGGTGAGTGTCCACAAGGCCTAGATAGAGCCAAAAGAAGATATTTTAGATTACAATCTATTACTTATTACTTGTTGGATTATTGTTTAGGAAAGATTTATCAGGTGTAATATTGAGATGTGTTTAATAAAATTAGGCTGAGAAGATATTATTTGAGTTTCATGATGGACCAGCAAGTGGTCACTTTGCTCCAAGGACCATAGCTGCCAAGATTATGAGAGTTGGCTATTTTTGGCCTAGTTTGTTTAAAGATAGTCATGCTTGGGTAAGGAATTGTAATAAATGTGCTCTCTTTGATGGAAAACAAAATATTTCATCCCTAACTCTTCATCCAATACAAGTAGACCAATATTTCATGCAATGGGGTCTAGATTTCATTGGCTTAATCAACCTACCTTCTAGTGTTGGTCACAAGTGGGTGTTAGCTACTATAAATTACTTTAAAATATGGGTGGAGGATATAAATCTCAAAGAAGAAAATGAAATTTCAGTTTTATACTTTTAGTAAGGTATAGTGACAAGATTTGGGGATCCTTCGACAATAATTTTAGATAATGCATTGGCATTATTTGGAATAAGACAAGTGAGTGGGCTTTGAAACATGGTATTTATCTTAGTACTTCCTCCAATTATTATCCACAACAAAATGGACTAGATGAGTCCACTAATAAGAATTTAATTAGGATTATTAAGAGAACAATAGAGGAGAACCAAAGAACTTGGCATTCCTGATTGAAAATATCTCTTTGGACTGATAAAATCACCACAAGAGAGCCATTGGAAACTCACCATATACACTTGTTTATGGAAGAGAGCATAGATTGTCTATTTCACTTGAATTACCAACTTTAGATGTCACTTACCAGCTAGATTTGATGGAAAATGAAAGCATAGAAGTCAAATTATGTGAGTTGATGGAGATTGAAGAAATAAAGGATCAAACTATGCAAACTATGAGAGCTCATCAAGATCAGAAAAAGAGATATTTTGATAAGAAATCCTTTCCAAGAACCTTACAATAAGGAGACATTTTTATAAATTGGGATGAAGATAGGGCTAAGCCTAGAAAACACACAAAGTTTGATGCTTTATGGAGTGGCCCTTATTCCATCACTCAATGCAAGTAACATAATGATTTCCAACTCTAAAAGTTATATGGAGAGGATATTTATATCCCAATCAATTATATTTGTCTTAAACATTGCTACTAAGGTTCTCCTCTCTCATTATATATAGCTATTATTTTTCTTATTTTCCTAAGTGCTTATGCACATGTGTGAGTCTTGTTAGTGTCATGATTTATTTCATGTTGTTTTGTGTGGTTGTTTTGTGTGTGTTTTATCCACTTCATTAATTATTTTATTCAATAATTAATTTACTCCCTTATCCCATTTATATGATAAGGCTACAAATTTTTAGTATAGCAGGCATACTACCACTGTGAGTCACCAATTTATTGACCAAATTTGACCCTATAAGTTAAATTGGGACCCCTATAGGTAAAAACTTGATATTTAAATATTTTATGGTTATAATATTGTCATGGGATATTTTATAGTCTATTTTATGTAATTTTATGCCTTTTAGCCTTAGTCATGGTCTAATTAGTTTATAGGTCATTTTGAGTCACTTAATAGCCATTTAGGGGCCATAAATGTAAGTAACATGTTTTTTAAGGTGTCCAAGTGTCTTAGTTTCCTTTAAAAAATCCAATAATTCAGATTCTATATCAATAATTTTAGTCTCATCTAAATCTTATGAGTTATCTAACTAAAAATCAAGAAACCAACTGAAAAAGGAGGAGTTTGACACTTGTATAGCCCATGAGGAAAGGTGACACATAGGATAAATTCATGAAATGTATATTAATATTAATAAAACTCATATAAATACTTTACATGTTCTGGAAGAGCTAAAAAATTTCCAAAACCATTATGCTCCTTTCTCACCCTTCTAGACACACAAAAATGGTCAGCAGGTTCATGATTGGTATGGACAATAGAACAAATCCTAGGTAAAACACATTTGGTAGGTGAAATCAAAATTATATATCTCAAATTCCATAAAAATATTTTTAATATTGGTCAATTTTGCTTTATGAATCATCTCTAACAAGTTGACTATGTTTTTTTGCTCAATGTTTCCTGCACCTTATTAGTTTTGCTCATGTATGGATAGTTTTATAAAATATAGTTATTGATATTGATTCCATATGATTTTTTAACTCTAATATAATTATATCTATTCTTGGTTTAGTGTTTCAAGGTGGCTTTTTTAACAAATCATATTAGGTTTGTAGTTTAGTCTCATTTGAAGATAACAAGCAGGTTTCCACCATTTACAAAATATTTATACTTTGGTAGTGATTCCACAGGGTTAAAATAAGTTCATTATCATTTTTTTAATGTTTTATTTATCTCTTCCCATTTCAAATTCATTCTCTAAGTAAATCTTCATGGAAGTTACAATCATAAGAATCATGTAGTCAGTTTACTTAATGACTATTATACATAGTCAACCATGATGAGTTACTTATAATGAAGGTTTTTATAACATTAATAAAGAATTAATTATGGTTTCAAATTATTTATCATTCTCTTATAATATTAATAAATAATTTGACCTTCAAAAGAGTGATAAAATGCTATGGCAGTCATACTCAGTCACTCACATAGTCTTTTACCATGGGTATGCACCTATAGGTGCCTCAAAGGAAGGATAAAATGTCAATATGAAGTATTTTACCTTATTTTGACATTATATTGAGAGATCCATATGAGACATTGAAAATTTATAATATTCGTGATAAGGTCATACTACATGTTCATAATTCACACTTATTTCCCAATGTTCCTATCTGCTATTGCATTCACCTTTGGGTGCCATAAAAGAGATGACCAAGTTGGAAAATTCATATTTGATTTATCTTAAACATTTAAAGGTTGAAAAAATACATTTTAAAAGGATAGAGTGGGATATATTTTATCAAATAGCTATACCTCATGCATTATTTGAAAAAATACCTTCATTGCCTACACATTGGAATGACCACCTACAAGTGGCACTAGCATAAAATTGATAATGTTGGTTAGAAAATATTTGGTATGCTTGGAATATTCCATGAGGTATTTGGTATTTATTTATGGTATGACAAATATTATTGAGGCCTGAAGTGGATAAGTGAAAATAAAAACCATGATCAAAGGTGAAAAGAATGTATTCAGGGACCTTTTCCCTAAAAGCATAAAATAAGGATCTGGGTCCTTTTGTCAAAATAATATAACAAGTTTTATAACACTCTTGGTGCATCTAAGTGACTATTTATTTCAATATTCACATAGGATATAAACTTACAAAAGGATGGAATTGATTTGGTCATATAGTTTTCTTATTAGAGAAGCCCAAAATTACACTTTTATGTACTAAACATAGTCAATATCACCTATAGGTTTGAACCTCAAAGAGATCCTTCACCCAAGGTTATAATATTATAACAAGATTTAATGATAAAATGGTTTTATTAAATTAAAATAGTATTAATGATCTAAAAAATCATCAAAATAAGGTGACATACTATGTTTTAGGCCCTATGTTCACCTACAGTTTTCTCTTTCCTAAGAAGTTGATCTACAGTTGATTGTTAGCCTTCACACCATACATAGCAAAGGATTAATCATATGATAACAAATTTATTTGATTTAAGGTGACTCTTTAAGACCTCATAGGATATACAAAGTAATATGACACACTTTTTGATGATAATTCACACCTAGATGTGTCCCATTACATAAAAAGGTCACTTACAACTAACTGAGTGGTGACAGTGAACTTAATTAAAGTGGTTGGAAGGTATGAGCATGAATTATGAGGTATATACATGACTTAGTGTATTAATAAACACCTTGAGATGATATTTAGACACTATATCTTAGTTTCAAATAATCATGACCACCTACATGATTTACTATTGAAGGAAAAATATAAGAAACTTGGTCAACACCTTAACTATTCAACTCAATGGCATGAATTGAGGAGTTTATAAACGGTTATAAATCATGATAAGCACTTGTAAAATGACAATGGATTTACCATGATATACTAATATCATGTAAATAGATGAAGAAGGATCCCCAATCAAGCAATACATAGTTTACGCCCTAAACCTTGCACAGTCTACCTTCATAGGGGTCTATTTTGGTGTTTGGGAGAGTTATAAGGTCAAATGGGATGACCAATGGCAAAAATTTTGTGTATAATGTCATAAATTCTTGGATAATATCCTCCACCATTTGGTTTATCTAGGAAAATATGGGACATTCCCTCTATTTTATCTCAGATAGAGGGCACTCCTTTATGCATAAAACCTACATTTTTGGAGAAGAAAGGTGAAAAGAGTGGACTAGAAGCTATATTTACCTTTAAATAAGGTTTTTTACCTATGCCAACATGATAAATCAATCACATAAGGGATAATCTCAATAAGGAGGTTTAAACCCTCAAGGTTGCAGTCAATATTGTTAGGTAGGGTTTAAGCCTAATATCCAAATGGGGGGTCAATTTCATTTCTATCTTTAGATGGGAATTATAACCTATTGGAGAATATTTTGGGGGTCACTACAAATGTGATAAAGCTTTTATAATGTAGAGAAGTAACAAGGGAAACCATTTTTGGCTTAAAGGAAACATCAAGCCTATGTGAATGGAAGGAAAAGCTTGATAGAGAAACTTGAAATGCTCACACCTAGTTTGGCACCTTGAATAGAGATACAAGAATTTTTGATAAGTTGAGAGACTATTCTTGTGTATTTTTTTGGGAATTCCAAGGTTCCATCTTTATGAACAAAACTTAAGAGCCTAAAAGACCCAAAACACTTACAAACCTTGAGATAATGATGCATTTGGTATAATGAGGTTGGGTGGATATCAAAGTGGGGTGTAATGGCCATGAAAGTGGTTGGAGGTTTTAGATGACTCTTTAGGGCTCTTCCTCATCAAATTTTGTGCTACCCTACCTGTACAAATAGGGTACAATTTTATTTTCTTTGACTATTTTATGCACTACAAGTTATAGGGATTTTAAAGAGGAAAAATAAACTTTAGAAGTGATATTAGTACTTTTTATAACTCACTATGACAATTTCATAATATAAAAAATAACCTAAGTGTTCCTACAAGTAGCTCCATCTCAGCCAGTCAAATTGGCATAGTGAAAATGATAGTGAGAAGTGTGAGAACTTAAAGTGGAAGCCTATTTAATGTGTACCTAATAATTATAAGGCCATGGACAATCTTTTAAAGTGTCATCCACTCCATTTCATGTATTTTCATGGAAAACTATAGCCATTTTTTAGGCCAAGTGTAAGGGGTAATTGCAAAGGGAGTTTCTTTGACTATAGGTAGTGATGGATCACTTATAGAAGATTAAAAATGATTAGGAATATATAAAATTCATGGATAATAATTTATGAAACCCTTCCCTCTTATTCAAATCATTATATCTATCCCTAGTCAACTTTAGGACATTCCAAAAGGGGTGATTGATGAAGGCAATTTTCTTATGCAGAATGAGAAATCCTACACCACTTTTTAAGAGTTTCATGATTTAGATTGAACTTGTACTTTTTGAATTTAAATGATAAATTTAAAATTATCTTCTCATGTAAATTTAACCCCTTTTCTCATCATGAAAAGTTTCCAATTGACCTTTGGACTTCTCTTTTCTCATTCTCTCTCAAATGTTATAAGTAGTGACCTTTTAGGTTCTTTTAAGTATCCTCCATTGGTTAATGTTGAAACCTTGGAAATTTTTGTATTTTAATGTCTATTATATCAATAATAAAGTGAATTTTAATACTTACATGTTGCACAATTTAGTTTGGTTACAATCTTGTTGGTCTTGTCTAGTAGAAGATAGTCTTTTCTAGTATGTTAGCCTTGATTGTTCACCAAGTGTGTAGAAGAGTAATTATTACAAGTCTTTGTTAGTGCTATCTTTTAGTTTATAAGAGTTTTATAAGTGTTTTATTATTATATTCTCCAAATAATCATTCATCACCCCTCCTAAGCATCAATATAACTATTGAACCTAACATATGAAACATTGATGTAAAAATCTATCTTGAGTTGTGAGTTATGTGTGAAATAAGCTTTGATTTGCTTTAAGTATTATAAGTTAAGTCAATAGGAAAAAAATTATTATTGGTGCATCACCTTTTATATTTTTATTTTGTCTTATTAACCCTTTTCATGTAAATTTTATAAGTAAGAGTGTGTTTCAAAGAGTGCATCAAGGGAATTAACCCTTCTAGAGATTCATCTCACAAATTAATTACCCATAATAAGTGAGATGTTTCCATTGTGCCATTTTTATGAGGAGAGTTGAGACATATCCTCAAGGGGTGAAAATCTAAGTGATAACTAGCATATTTTAACATATAAGTAAGAGAAAAATAAAAGTGGGGAAACATATTTAGAATCAAACATGCCTTTCAAGGGGGGAATGAAATGGGTGGTGGGGGAGAAGTAGGAAAATAAAGGTAGAGGAACTCTTTATTAAAGTCAAAACACTAAAATTAAGTTTGTCAAAACAAGTGTACTTTTGAAATTAAGGACTATGAAGAACTTATCCTAACCACATAAAATCTTGGATTATCAAATGAAATATGAATATCATCCCATGAAGGCTATATGCATGAAAATTAAAATGGACCTACCTTCCCACAACATGTTCCTTATTCCTTACGACCCCTTAGAAATCCATTTATATATCATAAATATTGGGTACTTGCATGAGAAGTAGGTAGCATTATAGATTATTTTTTAATTCTTCTATCCCAATCTACTGGCTTACCTCACCTCAATGGACCTAGGCTCTATTGTGAGGCCAACTACATAGTTTGAGCTTTGATTGGGGATATGAGATGTGCTATGAATCACATATTTTGGTATGATGTTTACTTTTATATTTTTATATTTCCTTTTTATAATTAATTTTTTTTAATGATTTATATTTTAACATTTTGATGGATTTTTCTATTCCTCCTCTATACAAATTTAGAGAACCAAACATGGGTGATAAAAATGACTATCATTTGAAAACTTTCAACTTGATTTATAAGAAATAGGATTTAGAGACCATGGTGTCTAAGAGTCTTATTTATTCATGTGAAATAAAAGTGATAGCTTGATTTTCACCTTATTTTATCCAAAATGTAATGAAAGGATGGAAATCAAGGGGAAAATAAACATAAAACAATTTGAATTACCTTAAATAAAAAAAAATGTGATAATGTGAAAAGAGATATAGTGACAATTAAGTAAGATTCCTTATCATAAGAATGTATCTAATTATATTGAAACATTATAACATAGTTTATTATGTAAGTTTTATCCACAAATGAAATAAAAACAAATGTTTAGAATATGGAAGCACAAACTTTAAACCATTTATTAACATTATAAAAAGAACACTCTATTTGTAAAAATAGTTTTTGAAAGGATATATAGATTTTATGAGGAGAGTTTGGTCCTATCCATGGTCTTACACTACAAATCATAAAATAAAAACCTAAGTGGGTGAAAAAGGTGAAAAAAATGGTATTTGTGAGGAATGCCTAGTCCTATCCATGGTATTACACTAAAAATCATAATGGAAAGAAGGAAATGAAAAAGCTTTGTAAACTAACAAACTTGTGATCTTAAGGGAAAAAGCATGAGAATGTATGTATGAAATAAAAGGCTATTCATGAGGAAAAATAGGTCATATCCATGATATTACAATTCAACTCATAAATTAAATGGAAACCAAAGGAACAAAGGAGGGGACTAAGGTTTGTGTATAAAATAGGTTGTTGAAAAGGAGAGATTATTAGAAAAGTCCTGAAAGAATTGTTATTAGGATAATATATATAATTATGAAAAAGAAGAGAGATATTTAAGAAAAATATTTCTTCAAAAATTGTGCATTGGTGGATTTTTTAAAAACATGGCCTTCATTAGTCTGTAATTGATAAGTATTAGGACCAAGAATGTCTTTTACTAAATAAGGACCCCACCATTTTTGGTCAATTTTTTTTTCTTTATCATGGGTGTAGTATAATTTGAGAACTAAGTCACCAACATTAAATGTGTAGACTTTGACCTTTTTATTTTGTTATTTGGAAATTCAAACCTTGTATTGGTGGTTATGTTACAAGGTATCCAAGTTGTTTTCATCAAGAAAGTAGAAGGCATGAAGATGAGCTTCCCGTAATTATTAATAAAGAATGATACCATGAAGAGATATATGTAAACATAGGAGTTTGACTTATAAAGGTAAGATTGATTTATAACCATATACTAGTGGGAATGGTGTTACCCTAGTGGTAGTATGTATGCTAGTATGGTAGGTGTTATATCTCAAATTTTCACCCTTATGAGGGTGATTCAATCCCTCTCAACTTGATATATGAAATAGGATTGGTCCTAGGTTATGGGTGACCTTCAAGTGGACCAAACCTATAGATTTTGAGCTAACTCCTAAGTAAAACACCTATACTAAAAACTATCATACTTTATTGACTTGGAAAAAGTAAATATGAGAGATAAAACTAACAAATAAACTTAGAAGTGATGCACCAAACATGAGGTCCTCAACTTTCTAATAATGCACTATGAAATACTAAGTTACAATTTATTTATATGATTTTAAAATAGTCCATATCACACTAATGTTTCAATATAAAGGATATGAAGGTTTGAATAGCTTATGATGATCATCCATGAGGTGCTAAAATAAAACACCAATGAATTATAAATTATCTAACTAATCAGACCAAGTATAACACCTCCTATGACCTGTGAAAGAAGACAAACTTACATAAAGGTACGAATAAAAAAGTCAATTGCAAAGTAGCACACCTATTATCATTAAGCATTTATGAAAACAACCCATTCAGAATCATTTTATGCAATATGAAGATAGAATATTAATCTTTAATTACTTCCAATAGGCAAATACAAGACTTAATTTTGGTAGGGCTTCACCATAACCAATGTGAGGACCTTTTGCAAAGCCAAGCAAGGTTAAATATATATGAAATTATGAGAAGGAGAGAGATAAGAGGCATAGAAGATCATGGATAAGTGTCATCACTCATGGAATTAGTTTCAATGCAAAAAATTGAGTAATAAGATATTCATGAAGGTTTTAATTAACATGTGTACAATTTCCTAATGATGTCCTTATTCAAATTGGCATAGAAGGTTAGTTGGGGAAATTTGATTTATTAAATCTAAATATTTCATTTTGAGATTACACTTTCACACATGAAAAGATAATTAAAAAGTGTTTAACTAATATGTGGCATGATTTAGGGTTTTATATGTCACTCTTTTTGAAAAAATTTAACTTCTCCTTTTGTTTTTAAAAGCATGCAATTTTTATTAGCTCTCTTTAGGCTCAGATGCTTCAAATTTTGTTTCCAACTTCATGACTACAATATGTCCTCATGAATCACTTCTATTTTCCTTATCAAATTTGTATCAACCCATTTTAGTGCCTAAAATGTTTTCCATCACTCCATTTCACACTCAATACTCTTACTACCTTCATTTCCTTGTATCCCTCAAAATAGACAAAGATCCTTGTGTAGAACATTATAAAGATTCTCCTAGAAAACTAAGAATAGATTTGAGTACCCACTATGCTCTTACATATTTTTACAAAGTTTCATGACTAGATCCTAAGTTAAGGTGTACTTAATCCACTTGTTTATCTCTCTAATTAGACCTCAATTAGGTCTCTAAACCTATAAAACCAATATTTGGATCCATTAATCTCTCACACATGTGAAACCTCAAGTAAATTTTGGATTCACTTTCCATACCCCCTAATATATGGGTGAACCAAGAAATCATCAAAACCCTAGCCTAGGTGCATGTTCAAGCTTGAGAAGGAATTAGAGTGATTTCTCAAGAAATTGACAGGTTAAACTACTTGATTATGGTTTTTTAGGTCTTAAAAATAATAATAAAATTCAATATGTTGTAATAAATCTCTCCTTTTGTACTCCATAGGCCTACAATTAAGATTCTTAGCTAGCAGAAAGTGCATTCACCTTTTAGGACCAAATTTTTTATTTGAAGAGTTTATAAATTGCCTTAGGAGACCTATATATGTGTGTATAAGTTATAATACCTTTGCATTGGCTTTCTATCCTTTTATACCTAAATTGGAGGATTACCATCACCTTTTACAATCACCAACATGCTTGTAATTAAGATTTTTAGGCTTATTATATATTGTTTGTTTTTCACACATGCCATTAAAGGATTATATATATGTTTAAGAAACCTAAAGAGGTCATTTAAATGTTTCTATGATCATTTAATGGCATATTGGATCATTAGAAAAGGTTTTATTGAGTATTTTTTCTAATGACTAACCTTTCAAAAGCATTCTCACACTGCCCTTATGAAAAAGAAATATAGGAGAACTTCTAATTATAATACATGGATATTTTGGATTTGAAGAGGTATAATAAACCTTAAACCACCTTATTTAATAGTCTACATTTTCTTAGGAATCTAACACCTTATTTTGAGCCCAAAACATTACAAAAACATAACATTAAATACATCTGTACAAGTGAAAGTAAAAGAAAATCTCATGGTAAGGATATACCTATAGTTAGTAATGGTGATAAAGTGTTTTTAGGGTCAATTGAATTCATTATGAGGAATATATTTCACTTTTTTCATCAAGCTCCTAAAATGGTTTTAGGAAGGTTTATACATACTTGGGTTCTTAATGATAGTTCATAAAGGTTATGGCCTTAACCTCTAAACTAATTACAATATATTTGAGTGTTAAAAGGTCCCAAAATATTCCTATGAGCTCAAAGTCCCATGAAAATACAATTTATAGTTCTGAACATAAAAAAGTGCTCTTAGAGCTTCTCCACAAAGCAAACATAGGGTTTAGAGAGACCTCCAGTCATAGAGATTGTTCATACATGTGTGGTATTGAATGAGTGAATGAGTTTCAAGGATTTTAATTTGGATACCTCATTCATCACCTTCAATGACATTTTTCCACCATGTAACTCCTCTAAGGAGTTCTAAGCATTCAAAAATGGCCTCTCAGGTTAACTAGTTGTGTGAGGACTGACAATATGGTTTTAGGTACAAAAATATTTCAAACTTAAAGAAGTTTTTATTAAACATCTAAATGAACCATTACACCTTCATCTCCATGTTTTAACATGATTTAATTTAAATTTTTAGGTATCATTGTGTTTAGGTCTTAGCCTTACTGGCTGTAGTAAACCCACTAAGGGTTTTAGGCCAATGACTTTTAACACTCAATCCTGTGTTTTGTCTTTTCATATTTCATTTTTAACCCTCTTATTTTTTAATAAACCTATCCATGATTTTATGTCTCTAAATATTTTGTATACCTCTCATTCACCTCAGAAGTAGCCTTCCTCAAGCTTGTCTTTAAACAAACTTTTAGGTCTCTATTTGGGTCTCCTAGCTTTAACATAGGTATAGACTCTCACTACTGAGACTTCGCATTTTAGAGCTCCAAACCAATAATATAAGGTTATTTTTTATGAGACCACCAATTGATCTATTTTATAGCCTCATCCATACCTAGTATATATATTTTTCCATATAAATCCCTATAACCATCCATGACTCATAAATATTAATGAATGAATTTATGATTTTGTGTGTGAATTGATGTGTGTGTGTGTGTGTGTGTGTGTGTGTGTGTGTGTGTGTGTGTGTATGTCTATATATATATATATATATATATATATATATATATATATATATATATATATATATATATATATATATATATATATATGTATGTATGTATGTATGTATGTATGTATGTATGTATGTATGTATGTATACACATGTGTGTGTGTTATGTTATGAATTAATGATGATTTTTATTTGATTATATTATACTTTTGTAACTTTATTTTTAAAAAAATTGAAGAGTAACATAAGGTTGTAGGAATATTTTTTGGTCACAACACTTACAAGCTACCCATAGCAACTGTAGGCTTCCACCTATAGGTTACCCATAGCCACTATTGGCTTCCACCTACAGGGTGCCCACAACAACTATTGGATCCACCTACAAGTTGCCCATATTCACTAGTATATTCCATTTATAGGGTGACCACAATAACTATAATCTTCCATCTAAAGTTTTCCCATAGCCACTATTGATTTCCACCTATAAGTTACTCGTAGTCACTATAGATTACTTGTAACAACAATAAAATTTCACCTACAGGTTACCTATAACCACTACATAGAACAAAACTATTATTGTGATCACATCTTAAGGTCATATCTATTTGTCTTGGGAACTGAGTGAATGATTGAAGAGGACCATATCTATTGTATAGACTCCCCACATACAAGGAATCTTGGATGTACTACCAAAGATGAGAAAGACAAGGAAAATGGGAAGGAGACAAAAAGAAATAAAATAGCAGAACAATATACATTATCCTTAACCTAGACAGGCCTAAAATAAGTAACTTTAGTTACTAACCACCATAAGATTTATTGAGGTAGTTCCTAAAGTATTTTTACTTTCCCTAATTTAGTGTTTTTGGTTTAAAGTTAATAAACTACTTTTTGTATTTAATGGTAGAACCTACATCAGATTAGGAGTTGGGTAGATGATAATATAATAGTAGAAATATAAAAGTCATTAAATTTTGAATATTCTAATCTTCTATAGAAATATTTTATTGTTATAGATCTAGGTAATGAGAAGGTTGATTTTGTAAGAAGCTTTTGCAAGTCGTTCAAAGAAGGATTGGAACTTAGTTCTAAATAAGGACCCCCTCAGAAGGAGTTGTAGTGAAGATCCTAGACCTCCTTAGTTTAAGTGTGTTTTAAGTTGATTTCATTATTAGTTATATTGTGTAAAGTGTGATGCATGTGTGATTTATAAGTGTGAAGTATTTTTATATTTTTGGTATAATAGTCTCACAGTAGAACTATCTAGTGAATTTAACATAAGTTCATTATACTATAACTAATAAAGCAAGTTAATATATGAATCAATAATGTATATATAGTTCTAACATCCTTGAAAAGTATACATACCTTAGGTTGATATTAATGTTAATCAGACTCAAAAATCTAGTATTAACTAGGTAATAAGTCTACACAACATTTTTGCACCATTGTCAAGGAGAGTGTCAATTATTGCTTTCTAGAATCAATTATTGATTTTCAAGATTGATTAATGCATTTTCCCACCTAGTCAAGAAATTTGAGTGAGGAAACTATGATGTCTTATGCTAGATGTTTAAGTTTCTAGATATTGATGGTGCATAACATTTATGATATATTGACCTACCCAGTTGAGCAAGTCAAGTGAGGGCACTACAGTGTCTTATGCTAGATGTCTAAGTTTCTGAATATTGATGGTGCACAACCTTGAATTCCTATTTGTAATATTTTAATTTACTTATTTCATGGTTTTTTAGAATTTACTTTCTTGCAAGAGTGATTTTCTTTCTTAAAGTGTGCCTTTAATTTTCTTACTTTCTAGGGTAATTTTCTTGCTTTCATTTCCTACTTTCTAGAGTATTTTTCTCACTTTTAGTATATAAATTTACTACTTTCTAGAAGTAAAACTCAAATTTTAGTCATTTTGATCTCCACACTCCTTTATTTTACTTTTTGCTTATTCTGAAATAACCCCTAGAACACATGAAAAAAAAAGACACTAACCCTATGTAGGAAGGGATAAGACAATTGAAAGGTGTGGAAAAATGTTTATGTAGAGATAAAGAGATTCTTAAGGGATATTCCTATCCAACAAGACACAAGTTGCTACTAGGAAAGAATCATAAATACCTATAAAAAATAAGAATCTTGTTGAAAAATATACCATAAACTAGAGGGATTTTAAAGAAGGAAACATGACAAACCGAAGGAAGTAGCTTATAGAAAAAGTACAATTGGCTTTGAAAAAGGAAATAGAAGTAGAGGAAGCATTATTTGAGTTAGTGAAGATAAATGAAGGAGAATAACTTCATGAACCAAAAACTCCAAAAAGTAACATTAGAGAAACATTCCAATAAGGATTTCTTGAACAAATCAAAGAAATCTTAGGAGAATGTTTAGATTTCTCATCTGGTAAATTGACTATAAATCAAGAGATAAATGTTTACTATCATGCTGATGAAGAGATTGATACAAAATTTGAAGAAGTGATCCTGAGTACCTTCGGTATCCACATCATAATAAAATCCATCATGAATGGAGAAGGAGACTTTTTTTATGACAACAGGACTCTAACAATAGTTACTTTTGAATTTTATATTCTAGATGCAACAGGCATAACACAAATGAAAAATATCTCACCCTTAGTCTTGCCCAATTTCAGAGGTACATTATCAAAAGACCTAGACAAATTTTTATTCAAATTTGATATCCTCTATAGAAGCTATGACTATAGGTAGGATACACAAAAATTAAATCTTTTTCCAACCACCCTCAAAGACTCAACACTTCATTGGTTCATGGGACTGGGTAGTAATTCAGTCCACACTTAGGTGGATATGAAAAATAAATTTTTGTTTAAGTATTAAGAATATGGATGAGGAATAAATTATAGAAGAAATTACATCTTCAATATGACTCAAGAAGGGAATGAATCTTTACAAGACTATGTTGAACAGTTCATGTCCAGTGTACAAAAATTCAAGCAAAGTGCACTAAAAGAAGAGCTTCTAAAACTCATCTTTTTGAAAGGAGTCTGAGAAGATTATCTAGAAGCTATGGACTTAATGATTGGGGGAGCTATCTCCCATCTACCATTTTTAGACATCAAGGAGTTGAGCAAGAATTATTCCAATTCTACCATAAACAAAGTAATGGGCAACAAGATTCCACTGGTAGTTATAAGTGGCCTATCAAAATCTAAAGTTAGTAACCTATTACAAGACATGAAATATCATATCATTAGTCACTTGGATACCCAACTGGATAGCCTAAACTGAAGTCAAAATTAAGTAGCCTTGGACCAAGCTTTGAACATCTATTGTCCAAATTGAAAGAAGAATAAAATAGATTGTAGGTGTCATGAGGTTCAGGCTAAAGTAACTAACATCACACTTGAAGAACCAGAAATAGTAGAGCTACATGATGTAGGAGAAGCTGTGGACCAATTTTTCTATGTTTTACAAATAAATCCATGGGTTTAATGACCATATTATCTAGGTATGGGACAAAATCCACCTTTTACAAATTGTACCTCCTTTAATTCATAATTTGTAAATACTACTCCCAATTGGACTAGTCTATGGATGAATGTCACACTTCCTAATTCTTGCTAGAATCCACCTTATACAATCTACCCCACCATCTCCTAGTATCCTCCATAAAATGTATCCCCACCTTGGATACAAGATTGGAAACCACCCCAAGGCCCACCCTTCACAAACTAGTGGTAGCAACCCTAGAGACCTAATCAGCCCTAGGAAAACCATCACGAAGGATTCCCTCCACAAAAACAACAACCTCCTACTCTTATGCCTAATACAAAAGCTACACCAAGCTTAGTTAGCTCTGTGCCCAATGTATGTAGAATATTATAAATAATCTAGTACAACCAACATTTAGTAATAAACCTATCTAGTACCTGACATATATGATGAACATTAGTGAGGTTCACTTATATTCAGGGAAAGTTCTATCACCCCTAGCCCTACCCATAATAATGGATCCAAATCAAGAAACTCTAGAAGATCATGCTAACCCACATAAACCACCATAATAACTCTTTAAACTAGAAAATAAAGATGTTGATGAAGCATCCCCACCTTTTCCAAAACATCTTAGCCTTCAATTCCATGTAATTAAGCCTAAATTTGATTTCATAAGATAGCTCAAGAATCCTTGTGTTAAAATTCCTCTCTTTTAGTAAGTTCCCATAAATTTCAAATCTATTAGAGACTTATATCTACATAAACCTAAAATAAATAAGAAGGATCCCAATACAATGCATTTGATTGGCTAACTAGCAGACATTATGCTAGGAAATACCCTACCAAAGAAATTTTCAGATCTAGGATGCCCAGTAGTAATAGTCTAAATCTATGACTAGTAGCTATCTCATACATTGATAGATATGGGGGATATATATAAATGTAATGACAACTGAAACCATGAATAAACTATAGTTGAATAATATTCATCCCACACTTATAATGCTACAAATGGCTAATAGGTCTACAGTCAGACTAGAAGGAGTCATTAAAGATCTTGTCATTATTATAGATTCTTGGGAGTATCCTACAAATTTCATTGTGTTACAGCTAAAGTCTAATTTGGGTGAATGTCCTCTTATCTTAGGATGAGCTTATATTACCATAGTTTATGCCTTCATTGACTATAGATCAGGAGACATGTTGGTTTCCAATGGCAACCACACTAAGAAGTTGGTCATCTATCATCTAGCACAATTGGCCTTGGTACCAGAGTATACATTATGGGTTGAAGAAGATTAGGTAGACTAGCCTTCCTAGATTCTTATATTCACCATAGACTATGCATACACCATGGCTGATTAGGAAGAAGATATAATTTTATTTAATGTTCTCCAAAATAATTACCAAACTCATTTTGTAGATCTTAAACACCTGTAATGTGTTGAGTTCCCATTTTCCATTTTCTAGGAAGAAGATAATTCTGATGCATCTATACAAGAAATATTCAACCAACTATTTACTCATAGCTACATCCAAACCAAATCCATTAGAAATATATAAGTGATGAAAGAACTCTCATGACAAATTTAAATTTCTCCAAGAAAAACATTGCTTATTAATAACAAGTTGGAGTCAAATGAGGAAAAATACCTAGTCAGCATGTTACATGCAAACCAATGCAATTTCTTATGGGATTATGCAGATATGTAGGTAATCAACCCAAAAACATGCACACATCATATCTATATCAAAGAATATTTCTAAACAATCAAATAGCCACAACATAGGATGAATCCAACTCTTAAAGAAATAGTCAAAGTGGAATTATAGAAACTCATCACCGCTAGGTTTATATATCCCATCATTGGTAATTATACCAAAGAAAAATGAAAAATGGAATGTATGCATAGATTATAGGGAAATTAATATAAGAATAAAAAAGGATCATTTTCCTCTACCCTTCATTGATCAGGGGTTAAACACACTAGTAGGGATGAAATGTTTTGCCTTTTTGGATGGCTTCAATGGTTACACCTAGATTTAGATTGCTCTTGAGGACCAAGAGAATACTACCTTCACTTGTAACTAGGGTACTTATGATTATGGTATATTATCTTTTGGGCTCTGTAATGCTCCTACAACATTCTAGAGGGTTTTCTTGAGTATCTTTGTAGATATGACTAATGAATGTGTAAAAATCTATATGGATGACTTCACTGTTTATGGAGAAACATTTGATGAGTGTCTAAAGAACCTAGAAAAAATGATGCAATGTTTTCAAGATCACCATTTGTATTTAATTCATAAGAAATTATACATGCTTATAACATAAGACATTATCTTAGGTCACCATGTATTTATTGAAGGAATTAATGTTGACCCTACAAAATCAGCACCATAAAAAACCTACCTATTCCTTAAAAATAGAAAGATTTTAGGAGTTTTTAAGGACATGATAGTTATTATAGGAGATTTATAAATAATTTTAGTAAAGTAGCAACACCATTATTCACTCTCATGACTAAAGATGTTGAATTCATATGGACTCTTTCCTGTGATACAATCTTAAAACAATTGAAGGAATTATTGAACACCACCCCTATTCTATGTGGTCCTAATAGAAATATTCCCTTCCATATTCACACAAACACTTATAATACTACCCTAGGAGCTATTCTATGCCAAAAATAAGATTCACTCAATTATGCCATATATTTTGTAAGCAAGAACCTACATGCAACAAAATTAAATTACACGGTCACTGAAAAAGAGTTCTTGGTAGTAGTCTATGCTATCAACAAGTTTTTTCACTACATCAAAGGGTATCAAATCTTTGTTCATTAAAAACATGTAGCCATTCAATACCTTATGGAAAAACTAGTTGTCCCAAGTAGAGTGATAAGATGGATTGTCTTATTACAAGAATTTGATTTAATCATTATAGATAAGCCTGATAAGGATAATGTTATGGCTGACTTATTATCATACCTATAATTCCCTCAAGAAGATACCATAGTAGATGACTCATTTCTAGATGAGCACCTATTCTCCCTCACCCTTACCACACCTTGGTATGCTAATAATTCTAACTACCTTACCATAGGGTTACTTCCACAACACTTCCTCCCTAAACAAAAAAGATATTTGATTTAGAAAATTGGTAGATATTCATGACTATCCAAATTATTTTTGTATACTAGGCCTGAATCCATCATCAGATAATGTCTCAAAGAAGATGAAGTTTTAGATATTCTTAAAGCTTGCCATGATGAACCCTATGGAGGGCACTTTGTAGATAAGCGTAAAATAATAAAAATCTTAAATATAAGATATTATTAGGTCTCATTACATATAGATGTAATAAGGTATATTATTTATTGTGATAGATGTTAGCATATGGGGAGACCCTCACATTTAGATGAGATTCCTTTACAGCCTCAAATGGTGCTTGAACCATTTGAAAAATGGGGCTTAGACTTTATGGGGCCTAGACTTTGTAGGACCTTTTAATCAAAAATCTAACAACAAAGAGTGCATCCTTGTATGTACTAACTAGGTCACTAAATAGGTGGAAGTAAAGGCTCTTACACATGCTAAGGTGGTAACCTTCCTCTATGAAGAGATATTCATAAGATATGGTGTACCATAAGAAAGTCATTGATCAAGGACCCCAATTCACTACTAGTTTAATTACTACTTTGGTCCAAAAATATGAGATTAGGCATAAGAAATCAACTCCATATCATCCACAGTCTATTGGATAGATGGAAGTCACCAATAGGGAGTTAGAAAATATTTTGACCAAGATTGTTAGTATGTCTTATAAGGATTGGGAGGCTAGACTTCCTGAAGCTATTTGGACTTATAGAATCATGTGGAAGATTACTACAGGCTTCACCCTATATGATTTGGTCTATAGGAAGAAACATGTCTTTTTTATTAAATTTGAGCATAAAACCTTATGGACAACTCTAGAACTTGGGATGGATATATTTGAAGCACATAAATAAAGACTTATGCAATTGAATACGTTAGATGAATATAGATAGTAGGCATTATAAAACACAAAACTTATACAACACTAGTAGATTAGATAGCATGATAGGCACATTAAGACTAGGTAATTTAATGTAAGAGATTAGGCTCTTCTTTTTTATTTAAAATACAAGGATCACAAGGGAAAACACTAGACTAGATGGCTTGGTCCATTTTAGATTGAGCATTTTTATGACAATGGAGTAGTACAACTCCAAACCATTGATTTGATAAGATTTTATCTACTAGTCAATGGTCACAGACTAAAATTATATAAAAAGCCATTCACTCAAGAGAATTTTATGAAACACATACACACATAATTACAAAATGGATATAAAGATGTACTACATCAACATGATGTCTCACTAGAAAAAAAGAGAACTATCCAACACCTAGATGAATAATTAAAGGAGGACATCCTAGCCCTCTTCTAGCATGAAGACTAAGACCTTCACTTGGTCCTTAACCAATCACCCTCACAACTAACTTGGAAAAGACCTAGAATAGTCATTATACTATAGGCATTAGTTAGAGGAAAAAAACCAATAATGAAAACCCTTTTTGGGCATTATTGGCAGTTTCTAGGTGGAAAACTAGCCTACTGATTATCCAAAACTATAAAATGGGATTAAATAGAAAACCAACTTACTGGCTATTTATGGGTAAAAACCAAAAAGGAAAATAGACAATCATTTTGAGCAAAATCGCTCATCTTCCTTTTGTTACCTTGGACCGTTCTATAGATATTACAAGCACATCCCTCACCATTGTTATAGATACCTTTGTTAATGAAGGAATTCCTTCAATTACTATGGGATCTTCTATAGTTTCTATAAGCACCTTCCCCATAGCTTGGCATAACTTTGTAGTTCTTATGAGTACCACCTTTGGTTATTGTAGGTACACCCTAACACTTCTCTAAGCACATGCAAGATAATTCTTCACAAACTCTAAGCTATGGCCTTGGCTATGATCTTTTGAGTAATACATGGAAGACACAAGATAAGATAGAGAAAGAGTGAATGAGGATTCAAATAGAAAAGTCAAAATATTGCTTAGGCCTACCCCTAAATAACAAGGTAAGAGCCATAACAAAAGCATATAAAAGCATACACTTCCAATATCCATTTTAAGTGTTACAGAATAGAGTTTATGGCTATAGGGACACACATGAAATACTTTTAGCTTCTGATCATTTCATGGAGATGATTTCACTTTGTCACATAGTGAGATCTAGGATTTTTGGAGCATAGCTCCCAAGTTTGAAAACCCTATTGATTGCTAAAGGAAAAATTCACTAGGCACAAAATACACAAGGAGTAAGATAACACAAAGAAAAATCATCAATAGGCTCATGCAAAGGAAGATCATAAAGTAATAACACCCTTAGCTACCCTCATCCATGTTCATACAACACCTAACTTGGATAACATATATCTACTGTAACCACCTTGTGGTAGGAGGGTAATAATCTCTCATCCAACAATAAGACCCCTATTTTAGTTCCATGTAGGTTGTCATGATTACATGCAAGAGAGTTAAAGGCACCATGGAAGGATAACATCCTATGATCTCATAATTACTCAAAGGTGCTCACCTTAGTGTAGTTATAACTACCATCAACATCATTTCATTCTATCAACCACTTGCATGCAAACACTCACATTCAAATCTTTGATTTAACTCTATGTAAACCATTAAAAAGGTACACCATATATTTTGATCATAGAAAAGTATTTATTATTTTAATATAACATGTATTATATTGAAAAGAATATTAAATAATTAACATGTCATTCATTAATACCTCTAAACTCACACTTAAACCCTCATGATGACATCTCAACCCACACTTATATCCCTAATCATGACCCCATTCTATTTATTTTATCCTACTCTTTCCACGTCACTTGGGGACAAGTGATAGCTCACATAAGAAGGGTAGAATGGTTTGGGTGATAATATCACACATTACAAGATCCATACATGTGGGATTAGATTTCATAATGATGCCATAATAACATATATGGAAAATAATCACTTTCATTATTTTTTCTTGCAAGTATGAGCATTCATGCAAAGCCGAAGTATGACATAACCTAAAACCTAAAACTTACAACCACAAACCACCATTATTGAACAAAAACTATTTTGATACCAAAAAAAATTTAGAAGTCAAATAGAGTGTGTTAACAATTACCAGTTGAAAAGGTTGAAAAAAGCTAAACCTAGCAAAATAAGAGGGTCAATTGTGAGAAAGGAACCCATAGATCATAGGCAACTTCAAAGATTAGGCTATCTTCAACAAAGTGGGATGGACCACTTATTTTGGGAAATTTTAGCATATATTAGAACCCCTTGCTAGAGAATTTGTAAGATCCTTTATAAGATATTAAGATATTTTACATGACATCACATTTCCTATCATTAAAGAATTGGTAAGTGAGGCAACTAGGCTACCAAGTATAGGAGATAAATAGAAAGACAAACAAAATGGTCAAGAAGTTAGCTATTAGTTCTATCAGAGAGATGAAAGGCTAGTAATAAAGAAAGGTGGTGTGGAGAGACTTGCCTAATTGAAGCCTAGAGGGAAATAGCCTCATATGTCATTAGATATATGACCTATGAAGGAAGGTACTCTCTAATTTATACTCTCTAGTTTAAATTTATAAATCACTTAAGGCATGATAAGACCATTAATTTTCCAAATTACCTATGGAAAATTCTAAAAAATATGTCCAAAGAGTATCAAAAGGGGATTGAGAAAGCCCTATCTAATGATTTCCTAATATGGTTGATAACCAAACATGGAATAAACACTGTTAGACATTACCTCAATTGGGAACAATTTATGACCCTAGGGAATAACAAACCTTAACCAGAAGAGGGAAATAATGAGGAGGAATCTCTTAAAGAGTAGGCCCAATAGATTGCACAAGAAAATACTGTGAGCACTAGTGCTCCTAGACAACCCATAAGTACTAAGGGTCCATCTAAAATTACTACAAGTAAAAGAAGGAGAAGGAAACTCATCCTACCTCCTGATGACATGAAGGAGAAAATTCCACCCACATAAACTGAGTAGAATATCCCTTCTTCCACTATTATAATTATCTCCTTATCAAAGATTGATTCCTCCACCATGGCTCTTTTAGGGCAAGAGGAAGTTTTTCCATCAACTACTACATAAGAAGAACAAGTTCCAACAACCACCTCTCCTAAAAAGAAGAAGAAAATTAAAGAAACGAAACCCTCTATATCAAGAAGTAGACATCCTCCTAGGAGATCTCAAAGAATTAAGAAATAAAAGACAACTATAGCCTTCTCACCCATAAACATCAGTGAGGATGAAAAGGGAAAGAAATAACCTAGGATTAAAAATATCTTTGATGGGTTTGAAATTGTAGAATGGTCTACTAAAAAGGAATTTACCAAGGAAGAAGTATAGTCACCTAAGCCACCTAGATTCACTAAAGAAGACATGAATCTCCTCAGAAAAATTGGATACACAAAAGAAGAGTTGTTGATGATAGATAAACCTATAGAAGAAGAGGAATTGATTGAAGAAAATATGGAAGAACATTTATGATTCTAGAGGATTTTATATCTTTAAAGGGTCAAGCTACACTGAGCCCCTATATTTCAAAAAAAATTGTGGTTTCAAAATATAGCCAAGTCTTGCTCAAGGTCGATCAAGAGGTTAAGTATGGGGGTGTGATGAGGCCACTATTTGCTCTATTTTATAGCCTCATCCATACCTAGTATATATCTTTTTCTATGTAAATATCCATAACCATCCATGAATCATACAAATGAATGAATGAATTTATAATTTTGTGTGTGAATTAATAATTTATATATATATATATATATATAGGTTATGTTATGTTATGTTATGAATTAATGATGTTTTTTCTTTGATTAGATTATACTTATGTAGCTTTATTTAACAAACATTTGAAGGGTAACATAAGGCTTTAGGAATCTTGTTTGGGCACAACACTTAAAAGATACCTATAGCAAATTTAGGCTTCCACATATAAGTTTCCCGTAGCCACTACTAGCTTCTACTTACAGGGTGCCTACAACAACTATTGGCTCCACCTATAGGTTGCTCTTAGCCACTACTGGCTTCCACATGCAGGGTTCCCACAATAACTATAGGCTTCCATATATAGGTTTACCATATCCACTATTGGTTTATACCTATAAGTTTCCCATATCCACTGTAGATTGCTTGCATCAATAATAGGCTTTCACCTATAGGTTACTTGTAGCCACTACACAAAATAAAACTATTGTTATGATCATATCTTAAGGGCACATCTAGCTATCTTGGGAATTGAGTGAATGATTAAGAGGACCATAGCTATTGTATGGACTCCCCACATGTAAGGAATATTGGATATGCTAGGAAAGATGATAAAGATAAAGACAATGGGAAGGAGACAAAAAGAAGTAAAATAAAAAAATAGTATACATTGTCCTTAACCTAGTTAGGCCTAAAACAAGCAAATTTAGTTACTGACCACCTAAAGGTTGACTAGGTAAGTTCCTAAAATATTTGTACTTTTCCTAGTTTAGTGTTTTTTGTTAAAAGTTAATAAACTACATGTTGTATTTGATGGTAGAACCTAGATCAGATTAGGAGTTGGATAGATGATAATAGACTAGTAGAATTGTAAAAGTCATTGTATTTTGAATATTGTAATCTTTTATAGCAATATTTAATTTTATAGATCTGAGTAATGAGAAGGTTGATTATGTAATAATATTTTTCAAGTCTCTTGGAGAAGGATTGGAACTTAGTTCTAAATGAGGAAGGGCTCCCTCGAAAGGAGTTATAGTGAAGATCCTGACCCTTCTTAGTTTAAGTGCGTTGTAAGTTGATTTCATTATTAGTTTGATTATATAAAGTGTGATGCATGTGTGATTCATAAGTGTGAATTATATATGTATTTATATTATAATAGTCTCATAGTACAACTATCTAGGGAATTCAGCATAAGTTCATTGTATTTCAACTAGTAAAGCAAGTTAATCTATGATTCAATAATTCATATATAGTGCTGACATCCTTGAAAAATATATGTACCCTAGGTTGAAAATTAATGTTAATCAGACTCAAGAATTTGGTATTAATTGGGTAATAATTTTCCAAAAAAAATTATGCTTATAATCTCACTATATAACCCCTTTACCTTACTCACATTCATAAGTCTCTCTTTTGTTTTTGTATACAATCCTATTTAAGCATTTAGATTTATTAAGCCTCATTAGGCCTCTTGTTCTCTTTTATGGACTTAATCCTCTTATGAGATCATTGTTCATTTTAAATTGGTGTTACTAATGGTTTTTTATCCTTTTTGACACTTTTATTAAGTTATTACTATATTTTTCAACTTCATACACTCCCCTTCATACTAGATTTTGGATTTTGGTTAAGAATATGGACCTACAGGTCTACAGACCTATAAGTATACATTCTTATTCATTAGCTCCATTTAAACATGACCTTGAGATAAATATTTATTTAAAAAAACATATACTCTCTTTTACATGCTGGTCAAAATAAACTCATTAGTCAACAAATCACACTTGTAGGTTTTTACCTACAAAGACTCAGGCTTGTAGGTGATGTTCTAAGATTTTTGAGTGTTAGGTATAATTAGAATGTATATACTTAGAAAATATTAGCCTCTTTAAAAAATTATCAATGGTGAACACCCTATTCCTCTTGTAATTACTTCTTGGAGTCTCTTAGACATCCATTCTTTGTTCATTATAGCCTCATTTCAAACATACATTCTTGAGGAGACCATTTGACTTGAAAAAAGGTTCAAACTCACTATCATGTATTTTTATGATGATTATAGATGACTTATACCTAATCTACATTGTATTCATTCTCTTTAATATTTAAATTCCCAATTGGTAAACATACTTAAACCATTTTTGGCTTCTCTATAGGATCTCTATTTTTTGTACACTTTGTTTACATGACTATTATTCTCAATTGGCATATTACCTTGAATCATTCCAAATACCACATAAAGTGATAGATATTAGATAATAAATGACTTGAAGAGGTTATTAGGATGAATTAGGCATTGATAAAGACTATTTAAAGATCACCTAGAGTGAGGAAATCCTCAAAACTGATCAAACCTTACCTATGACTTATTATCTAAGTTTGTAGCTCATTCATCATGAAGGTTTTACCACTTTTGAGGGTCACATGTGACAAATGAGTAATTAAAAATATGTTATATGGATATTCAAGCTTTATTTAACCTTTTACAACTATCTATTTCATTCAGTATCTCACCCATGCTCAAAAACTGCTAGAAATTATAGGTTATGGGGAATGAGAGAGCATTTTGACCACTTTGACTTCTTAGAAATTATGCATAGAGGAGGAGGACTCAATATGAGAACTAATTCCAAGGATTTTAAGGGTATAATGAACCTAAATAAACCACAAAATTTTCCATATAACTCTCTTTTCTTCATATAATATCTCAAAATCAAAGTGCCTTCTGAAACTGCTAAGAAGAGCAATGGGAAAGATGATTTAGTTTTTACCTTATTTGAGTTTACAACCTCCTCAAATGACTAAATTTTTACTTTTAAAAACTAGATTAATATGTAGTAGTGTTTTTAAGTGGTCTTCCCTCATAAACCTATATGGACCTTAAAACCACTCTTTTTGGCTTGAGAACTATCATTACCTACATAGAAACTGACTAAACTGAATCAACAAGTGTTCTCTAATATCCCTCACACCTATACAGATCTGGGATTATTTAATTAAATTAACAATTGTTTTATAAGTTCCCTCACCCCTATACATATGTGGGATGATGTGTCAACCACTCCCTTATTCTATAAACCTACCACCTTCATACCATATTCTCTTCTTGGATGTTATAAATGATCAAATAAGCATGTTAAAGTGAGTTGAAATGTTAGAAATAAATTTTGACTTAATTCAATTCACTTTTATGGAAAATGTAACATATTAAATTACTCTAAGTTATATTACATTTCATGACAAATATCTTTCAACCCTTGATCCTCTTTAAACCCCTTTGACCAAGACATATTATGACTTGAAAAGCATAACATTAGGAAGAAACTTACCTTAAACTTGTCAAAAATACCTTAAACAATGCTAACCATGCCTTATGAAGTATTTTAAGGCTTGAAAAGATAAGTTTTTTGTTAGACTAGTCTATGGTAGCCAAAATTTGCCTAATAGTAGGCCTAAAGTGTGGGATATAAATAAAGGTGATAATTAGTACACGTTTATTGAATGGTCTTTTGTAAGAATTTTTTTTTGATAAATATGGAATCTACTACCACCATGTGGGAATTATTTGTGATCTTGTTTGAATCATGATGGTTGCCTAAAATCTATTTTGATCAGAATCTAATAGATTTTTTGAATTTGAAACAAGGAAAACATTTAGTGAATGAATATTGGGATAAATTCACCAAGATCCTAAAGTATGTTCCTATATATTAGGTGGATGAGAGGTTTTGCATCAAGAAATTCATTATGGGATTAAAACCCCAAATTGGATGCCAGGTGGATGTGCCATTTGCTATAGATCCAGTCTTCAAAAAGGTAATTAAGTAGGAGCATAAATTGAATTCACTTGATTACGTCAGAGATAAATTAAAGAAAATTTTTGGAGGTCCTAAAACTACTTTTAAAAAGAATAATTGGAAAAGGAGTGGGAACTCTAAAAATAAATTCAAGAATTAGAATGAAAAGTTTAGTAGTGATTCAGGGAATAGGAAACTAAGAAATGGTTTCAAGAGAGGTTTCAAGGGAAATAAATAATTTTGGAAGAAAGGACCACCTAGTGGATCCTTAATTTTTTTAGGTGATCATTATGCTAGGGAATGTACTCAAGGGAAATCATATGGTAAGAACAAGGGTTCCACTCTGTAGTAAGGATCTTTCTAGTAAATAGTTCATATAATTGTTGAAAACCATCGAGCTAAGTTTAAAGATTATCCTATTGAGATATTAGGTAATTTATTTGGTCATCTAATTTTAATTTTTATTGACACAATCTATACTTAATGTTTTATTACTCTTAAAATGCTTAGTAAGGTGTCTATAAAAGCTAGAATTATGAAAAATGCATGGTCAGTTTAATAAGGGAATAAATATAAGGTCAAGGTCAATAAATGTTTGGTTGAAGATAAGATAAAAATACCAAAATTAATTATGGTAATGGATATAATTTCATCACAACTAGGGCCATATGATGTGATCTTAGGAGTAAACTGGTTATCTCAGCATAAAGTTAAGGTAGATTGTCTACTTAAAAAAATTGAATGTCTAGATGATCTGGGTATTTAAACCCAAATTCAAGGAGTAAAAGGGGAACTTAAAATTAGATAGATTCAACAATTCAATTGAATAAATCTTAGATAATAGGGTGTTAATAATTTATTATAAATATAAATGAGATGAAGGAATCAAAGGAACCTTCCATTGAAGATTATCCTTTTCTCTAGTATTTTTGATATGTTTTTCCTAAATAATTGCCATGTTTACCATTTAGTAGAGAATTTTATTTCTTAATTTTCATCATTTTAGGGTCTAAATTTTAGTCTCAATCCCCCTAAGGAATGATTAAAACTAAAATTGTATAATTTAGGGCTCAATTTCAAGATTCGAAAGGGGTGATTCAACCAAGTGTGTCACCAAGGGGTGCACCAATTATGTTAGTTAAAAATAAGGATATAACCCTTCACCCATGTATTGATCATAGGATGTTGAATAAGGAAATTATAAAAAAAAAAGAGGTATACTTTACCTCACATTGATGATCCCTTTGATCAAATGCATGGAACATCAATTTTATTGAAGATTGATCTTCAAACGTGATATCATCAATTAAGGATTCGATAAAAATACATTATGAAAACAGCTTTCAAGATTCCATATGGTCACAATGAGTTCATAGTTCTTCCTTTTGGGATAAAAAATGTGCTAAAAAATGTATGAATCTCATGAATAATGTGTTTAGGGATTATTTAGATCATTTTGTGTGGTTTTTTTAGATGATATCCTCATCTAATCATAATACAAAGAGGAGAATC